>CM048843.1:37571866-37910541 GCA_026545765.1 Plantago major | reverse complement strand
TCACAAATGAAGAACTCTACTTGAGAGTTAAACCACACACATATGGACTAGGATAAACACCAAATGTAAAATTCTACTTGAGAGTTATACAACAGAATAAAGGAGTGGGATAATTACAAATGGAGAAGTCAATTTGAGATTTAAACAACACATCGGAGGGGTAATAAAATAACAAATGAAAAACTCTACTTCAGAGTTAAACAAAACATACAAGGAGTGGGATAAACAACAAACGAACAACACCACTCGTGAGATAAACAACACATCAAAGGAGTGTGATAATATCAAACGAAGAAGTCTATTCGAGATTTAAACAATACACAGAAGGACTAAGAGTATCACAAACGAAGAACTCTACTTGAGAGTTAAACCACACACATAAGGAGTGGGATAAACACCAAATGTAAAATTCTACTCGAGAGTTAAACAACAGAATAAAGGAGTGGGATAATTACAAATGGAGAAGTCAATTTGAGATTTAAACAACACATCGGAGGGGTAATAAAATAACAAACGAAAAACTCTACTTGAGAGTTAAACAATACACAAAAGGAGTGGGATAAACAACAAACGAACAACACCACTCGAGAGATAAACAACACATCAAAGGAGAGGGATAATGTCAATCGAAGAAGTCTATTCGAGATTTAAACAATACATAGAAGGAGTAAGAGTATCACAAACGAAGAACTCTACTTGAGAGTTAAACCACACACATAAGGAGTGGGATAAACAACAAATGTAAAATTCTACTCGAGAGTTAAATAACACGATAAAGGAGTGGGATGATTACAAATGGAGAAGTCAATTTGAGATTTAAACAACACATCGGAGGGGTAATAAAATAACAAATGAAAAACTCTACTTGAGAGTTAAACAAAACATAAAAGGAGTGGGATAAACAACAAACGAACAACCCCACTCTAGAGATAAACAACACATCAAAGGATTGGGATAATGTTTAACGAAGAAGTCTATTTGAGATTTAAACAATACAAAAAAGGACTAAGAGTATCACAAACGAAGAACTCCACTTGAGAGTTAAACCACACACATAAGGAGTGGGATAAACAACACAATCAAGGAGTGGGATGTTTATAATTTGAGAAGTCAATTTGAGATTTAAACAACACATCGGAGGGGTAATAAAATAACAAACGAAAAACTCTTCTTGAGAGTTAAACAATACACAAAAGGAGTGGGATAAACAACAAACGAACAACACCACTCGAGAGATAAACAACACATCAAAGGAGAGGGATAATGTCAATCGAAGAAGTCTAGTCGAGATTTAAACAATACATAGAAGGAGTAAGAGTATCACAAACGAAGAACTCTACTTGAGAGTTAAACCACACACATATGGACTAGGATAAACACCAAATGTAAAATTCTACTCGAGAGTTATACAACAGAATAAAGGAGTGGGATAATTACAAATGGAGAAGTCAATTTGAGATTTAAACAACACATCGGAGGGGTAATAAAATAACAAACGAAAAACTCTTCTTCAGAGTTAAACAATACACAAAAGGAGTGGGATAAACAACAAACGAACAACACCACTCGAGAGATAAACAACACATCAAAGGAGAGGGATAATGTCAATCGAAGAAGTCTATTCGAGATTTAAACAATACATAGAAGGAGTAAGAGTATCACAAACGAAGAACTCTACTTGAGAGTTAAACCACACACATATGGACTAGGATAAACACCAAATGTAAAATTCTACTCGAGAGTTAAACAACAGAATAAAGGAGTGGGATAATTACAAATGGAGAAGTCAATTTGAGATTTAAACAACACATCGGAGGGGTAATAAAATAACAAACGAAAAACTCTACTTGAGAGTTAAACAATACACAATAGAGTGGGATAAACAACAAACGAACAACACCACTCGAGAGATAAACAACACATCAAAGGAGTGGGATAATGTCAAACGAAGAAGTCGATTCGAAATTTAAACAATACACAGAAGGAGTAAGAGTATTACAAACGAAGAACTCTACTTGAGGGTTAAACCACACTCATAAGGAGTAGGATAAACCACAAATGTAAAATTCTACTCGAGAGTTAAACAACAGAATAAAGGAGTGGGATAATTACAAATGGAGAAGTCAATTTGAGATTTAAGCAACACATCGGAGGGGTAATAAAACAACAAACGAACAACACCACTCGAGAGATAAACAACACATCAAAGGAGTGGGATAAACAACAACTGAACAACACCACTTGAGAAATAAACAACACATCAAAGGAGTGGGATAATGTCAAACGAAGAAGTCTATTCGAGATTTAAACAATACACAGAAGGAGTAAAAGTATCACAAACGAAGAACTCTACTTGAGAGTTAAACCACACACATAAGGAGTGGGTTAAACAACAAATGTAAAATTCTACTCGAGAGTTAAACAACAGAATAAATGGGTGGGATAGTTACAAATGGAGAAGTCAATTTCAGATTTAAACAACACATCAGAGGGGTAATAAAATAACGAATGAAAAACTCTACTTGAGAGTTAAACAAAACACAAAAGGAGTGGGAGAAACAACAAACGAACAACACCACACGAGAGAGAAACAACACATCAAAAGGTGGGATAATGTCAAACGAAGAAGTCTATTGAGATTTAAACAATACAAAAGGACTAAGAGTATCACAAGCGAAGAACTCTACTTGAGAGTTAAACCACACACATAAGGAGTGGGATAAACAACAAATGTAAAATTCTACTGAGAGTTAAACAACAGAATAAAGAGTGGGATAATTACAAATGGAGAAGTCAATTTCAGATTTAAACAACACATCGGAGGGTAATAAAATAACAAGCGAAAAACTCTACTTGAGAGTTAAACAATACATAAAGGAGTGGGATAAACAACAAGCGAACAACACCACTCTAGAGATAAACAACACATCAAAGGAGTGGGATAATGTCAAGCGAAGAAGTCTATTGAGATTTAAACAATACATAGAAGGACTAAGAGTATCACAAGCGAAGAACTCTACTTGAGAGTTAAACCACACACATACTAGGATAAACACCAAATGTAAAATTCTACTCGAGAGTTAAACAACAGAATAAAGGTGGGATAATTACAAATGGAGAAGTCAATTTGAGATTTAAACAACACATCGGAGGGTAATAAAATAACAAGCGAAAAAACTCTACTTGAGAGTTAAACAATACACAAAAAGTGGGATAAACAACAAACGAACAACACCACTCGAGAGATAAACAACACATCAAAGGAGTGGGATAATGTCAAACGAAGAAGTCTATAGAGATTTAAACAATACATAGAAGGACTAAGAGTATCACAAGCGAAGAACTCTACTTGAGAGTTAAACCACACATATGGACTAGGATAAACACCAAATGTAAAATTCTACTGAGAGTTAAACAACACAATCAAGGAGTGGGATAATTACAAATGGAGAAGTCAATTTGAGATTAAACAACACATCGTAGTGGTAATAAAATAACAAACAAAAAACTCTTCTTGAGAGTTAAACAATACACAAAAGGAGTGGGGATAAACAACAAACGAACAACACCACTCGAGAGATAAACAACACATCAAAGGAGAGGGATAATGTCAATCGAAGAAGTATATTCGAGATTTAAACAATACATAGAAGGAGTAAGATTATCACAAACGAAGAACACTACTTGAGAGTTAAACCACACACATATGGACTAGGATAAACACCAAATGTAAAATTCTACTCGGGAGTTATACAACAGAATCAAGGAGTGGGATAATTACAAATGGAGAAGTCATTTTGAGATTAAACAACACATCGGAGAGGTAATAAAATAACAAACGAAAAACTCTTCTTGAGAATTAAACAATACACAAAAGGAGTGGGATAAACAACAAACGAACAACACCACTCTAGAGATAAACAACACATCAAAGGAGTGGGATAATGTATAACGAAGAAGTCTAATCGAGATTTAAACAATACACGAAACGACTAAGAGTATCACAAATGAAGAACTCTATTTGAGAGTTAAACCACACACATAAGGAGTGGGATAAACAACAAATGTAAAATTCTATTCGAAAGTTAAACAACACAATAAAGGAGTGGGATGATTAAAAATTGAGAAGTCAATTTGAGATTTAAACAACACATCGGAGGGGTAATAAAATAACGAATGAAAAACTACTTGAGAATTAAACAAAACATAAAAGGAGTGGGATAAACAACAAACGAACAACACCACTCGAGAGATAAACAACACATCAAAGGAGTGGGATAATGTCAAACGAAGAAGTCTATCGAGATTTAAACAATACTTAGAAGGACTAAGAGTGTCACAAACGAAGAACTCTACTTGATCGTTAAACCACACACATAAGGAGTGGGATAAACAACAAATGTAAAATTCTACTCGAGAGTTTAACAACACAATAAAGGAGTGGGATGATTACAAATGGAGAAGTCAATTTGAGATTTAAACAACACATCGCAGGGGTAATAAACTAACAAACAAAAAACTCTACTTCAGAGTTAAACAATACACAAAAGGGCTGGGATAAACAACAAATGAAAACACCACTCGAGTGATAAACAACACATCAAAGGAGTGGGATAATGTCAAACGAAGAAGTCTATTCGAGATTTAAACAATACACAAAAGGACTAAGAGTATCACAAACGAAGAACTCTACTTGAGAGTTAAACAACACACATATGGACTAGGATAAACACCAAATGTAAAATTCTACTCGATAGTTATACAACAGAATAAAGGAGTGGGACAATTACAAATGGAGAAGTCAATTTGAGATTTAAACAACACATCGGAGGGGTAATAAAATAACAAACGAAAAACTCTACTTGAGAGTTAAACAATACAAAAACGGAGTGGGATAAACAACAAACGAACAACACCACTCGAGAGATAAACAACACATCAAAGGAGTGGGATAATGTCAAACGAAGAAGTCTATTCGAGATTTAAACAATACATAGAAGGAGTAAGAGTATCACAAACGAAGAACTCTACTTGAGAGTTAAACCACACACATAAGGAGTGGGATAAACAACAAATGTAAAATTCTACTCGAGAGTTAAACAACACAATAAAGGAGTGGGATGATTACAAATGGAGAAGTCAATTTGAGATTTAAACAACACATCGGAGGGGTAATAAAATAACAAACGAAAAACTCTACTTGAGAGTTAAACAAAACATAAAAGGGGTGGGATAAACAACAAACGAACAACACCACTCGAGAGATAAACAACACATCAAAGGAGTGGGATAATGTCAAACGAAGAAGTCTATTCGAGATTTAAACAATACATAAAAGGAGTAAGAGTATCACAAACGAAGAACTCTACTTGAGAGTTAAACCACACACATAAGGACTGGGATAAACAACAAATGTAAAATTCTACACGAGAGTTAAACAACCTGAATAAAGGAGTGGGATAATTACAAATGGAGAAGTCAATTTGAGATTTAAACAAAACATCGGAGGGGTAATAAAATAACAAACGAAAAACTCTACTTGAGAATTAAACAATACACAAAAGGAGTGGGATCAACAACAAACGAACAACAGCACTCTAGAGATAAACAACACATCAAAGGAGTGGGATAATGTATAACGAGGAAGTCTATTCGAGATTTAAACAATACACAGAAGGACTAAGAGTATCACAAACGAAGAACTCTACTTGAGAGTTAAACCACACACATAAGGAGTAGGATAAACACCAAATGTAAAATTCTACTCGAGAGTTAAACAACAGAATAAAGGAGTGGGATAATTACAAATGGAGAAGTCAATTTGAGATTTAACCAACACATCGGAGGGGTAATAAAATAACAAACGAAAAACTCTACTTGAGAGTTAAACAATACACAAATGAAGTGGGATAAACAACAAACGAACAACACCACTCGAGAGATAAACAACACATCAAAGGAGTGGGATAATGTCAAACGAAGAAGTCTATTCGAGATTTAAACAATACATTGAAGGAGCAAGAGTATCACAGACGAAGAACTCTACTTGAGAGTAAAACCGCACACATATGGACTAGGATAAACACCAAATGTAAAATTCTACTCGAGAGTTATACAACAGAATAAAGGAGTGGGATAATTACAAATGGAGAAGTCAATTTGAGATTTAAACAACACATCGGAGGGGTAATAAAATAACAAACGAAAAACTCTACTTGAGAGTTAAACAATACACAATAGAGTGGGATAAACAACAAACGAACAACACCACTCTAGAGATAAACAACACATCAAAGGAATGGGAAAATGTCAAACAAAGAAGTCTATTCGAGATTTAAAAAATACACAGAAGGAGTAAGAGTATCACAAACGAAGAACTCTACTTGAGAGTTAAACCACACACATATGGACTAGGATAAACACCAAATGTAAAATTCTACTCGAGAGTTAAACAACAGAATAAAGGAGTGGGATAATTACAAATGGAGAAGTCAATTTGAGATTTAAACAACACATCGGAGGGGTAATAAAATAACAAATGAAAAACTCTACTTGAGAGTTAAACAAAACATAAAAGGGGTGGGATGAACAACAAACGAACAACACCACTCTAGAGATAAACAACACATCATAGGAGTCGCATAATGTATAACGAAGAACTCTATTTGAGAGTTAAACCACACACATAAGGAGTGGGATAAACAACAAATGTAAAATTCTATTCGAAAGTTAAACAACACAATAAAGGAGTGGGATGATTAAAAATTGAGAAGTCAATTTGAGATTTAAACAACACATCGGAGGGGTAATAAAATAAAAAATGAAAAACTCTACTTGAGAGTTAAACAATACACAAACGGAGTGGGATAAACAACAAACGAACAACACCACTCGAGAGATAAAAAACACATCAAAGGAGTGGGATAATGTCAAACGAAGAAGTCTATTCGAGATTTAAACAATACATAGAAGGAGTAAGAGTATCACAAACGAAGAACTCTACTTGAGAGTTAAACCACACACATATGGACTAGGATAAACACCAAATGTAAAATTCTACTCGAGAGTTAAACAACAGAATAAAGGAGTGGGATAATTACAAATGGAGAAGTCAATTTGAGATATAAACAACACATCGGAGGGGTAATAAAATAACAATCGAAACACTGTACTTGAGAATTAAACAAAACATAAAAGGAGTGGGATAAACAACAAACGAATAACACCACTCGAGAGATCTACACATCAAAGGAGTGGGATAATGTCAAACGAAGAAGTCTATTCGAGATTTAAAAATACACCGAAGGAGTAAGAGTATCACAAACGAAGAACACTACTTGAGAGTTAAACCACACACATAAGGAGTGGGATAAACAACAAATGTAAAATTCTACTCGAGAGTCAAACAACACAATAAAGGAGTGGGCTGATTACAAATGGAGAAGTCAATTTGAGATTTAAACAACACATCGGAAGGGTAATAAAATAACAAAATAAAAACTCTACTTGAAAGTTAAACAAAACATAAAAAGGGTGGGATAAACAACAAACGAACAACACCACTCTAGAGATAAACAACACATCAAAGGAGTGGGATAATGTATAACGAAGAAGTCTATTCGAGATTTAAACAATACACAAAAGGACTAAGAGTATCACAAACGAAGAACTCTACTTGAGAGTTAAACCACACACATAAGGAGTGGGATAAACAACACAATCAAGGAGTGGGATGTTTATTATTGGAGAAGTCAATTTGAGATTTAAACAACACATCGGAGGGGTAATAAAATAACAAACGAAAAACTCTTCTTGAGAATTAAACAATACACTAAAGGAGTGGGATAAACAACAAACGAACAACACCACTCGAGAGATAAACAACACATCAAAGGAGTGGGATAATGTCAAACGAAGAAGTCTATTCGAGATTTAAACAATACATAGAAGGAGTAAGAGTATCTCAAACGAAGAACTCTACTTGAGAGTTAAGCCACACACATATGGACTAGGATAAACACCAAATGTAAAATTCTACTCGAGAGTTATACAACAGAATAAAGGAGTGGGATAATTACAAATGGAGAAGTCAATTTGAGATTTAAACAACACATCGGAGGGGTAATAAAATAACAAATGAAAAACTCTACTTGAGAGTTAAACAAAACATAAAAGGAGTGGGATAAACAACAAACGAACAACACCACTCTAGAGATAAACAACACATCAAAGGAGTGGGATAATGTATAACGAAGAAGTCTAATCGAGATTTAAACAATACACAAAACGACTAAGAGTATCACAAACGAAGAACTCTACTTGAGCGTTAAACCACACACATAAGGAGTGGGATAAACAACAAATGTAAAATTCTACTCGAGAGTTAAACAACACAATAAAGGAGTGGGATGATTACAAATGGAGAAGTCAATTTGAGATTTAAACAACACATCGGAAGGGTAATAAAATAACAAAATAAAAACTCTACTTGAAAGTTAAACAAAACATAAAAAGGGTGGGATAAACAACAAACGAACAACACCACTCTAGAGATAAACAACACATCAAAGGAGTGGGATAATGTATAACGAAGAAGTCTATTCGAGATTTAAACAATACACAAAAGGACTAAGAGTATCACAAACGAAGAACTCTACTTGAGAGTTAAACCACACACATTAAGGAGTGGGATAAACAACAAATGTAAAATTCTACTCGAGAGTTAAACAACACAATAAAGGAGTGGGATGATTACAAATGGAGAAGTCAATTTGAGATTTAAACAACACATCGGAGGGGTAATAAAATAACAAACGAAAAACACTACTTGAGAGTTAAACAATACACAAAAGGAGTGGGATAAACAACAAACGAACAACACCACTCGAGAGATAAACAACACATCAAATTAGAGGGATAATGTCAATCGAAGAAGTATATTCGAGATTTAAACAATACATAGAAGGAGTAACAGTATCACAAACGAAGAACTCTACTTGAGAGTTAAACCTTTACACACATATGGACTAGGATAAACACCAAATGTAAAATTCTACTCGAGAGTTATACAACAGAATAAAGGAGTGGGATAATTACAAATGGAGAAGTCAATTTGAGATTTAAACACCACATCAGAGGGGTAATAAAATAACAAACGAAAAACTCTACTTGAGAGTTAAACAATACACAAAAGGAGTGGGATAAACAACAAACGAACAACACCACTCTAGAGATAAACAACACATCAAAGGAGTGGGATAATGTCAAACAAAGAAGTCTATTCGAGATTTAAAAAATACACAGAAGGAGTAAGAGTATCATAAACGAAGAACTCTACTTGAGAGTTAAACCACACACATAAGGAGTGGGATACACAACAAATGTAAAATTCTACTCGAGAGTTAAACAACACAATAAAGGAGTGGAATAATTACAAATGGAGAAGTCAATTTGAGATTTAAACAACACATCGGAGGGGTAATAAAATAACAAATGAAAAACTCTACTTGAGAGTTAAACAAAACATAAAAGGGGTGGGATAAACAACAAACGAACAACACCACTCTAGAGATATACAACACATCAAATGAGTGGGATAATGTATAACGAAGAAGTCTATTCGAGATTTAAACAATACACAAAAGGAATAAGAGTATCACAAACGAAGACCTCTACTTGAGAGTTAAACCACACACATAAGGAGTGGGATAAACAACAAATGTAAAATTCTACTCGAGAGTTAAACAACACAATAAAGGAGTGGAATGATTACAAATGGAGAAGTCAATTTGAGATTTAAACAACACATCGGAGGGGTAGTAAAATAACAAATGAAAAACTCTACTTGAGAGTTAAACAAAACATAAAAGGGGTGGGATAAACAACAAACGAACAACACCACTCTAGAGATAAACAACACATCAAAGGAGTGGGATAATGTCAAACAAAGAAGTCTATTCGAGATTTAAAAAATACACAGAAGGAGTAAGAGTATCATAAACGAAGAACTCTACTTGAGAGTTAAACCACACATAAGGAGTAGGATAAACACCAAATATAAAATTCTAGTCGAGAGTTAAACATCAGAATAAAGAGTGGGATAATTACAAATGGAGAAGCCAATTTGAGATTTAAACAACACATCGGAGGGGTAATCAAATAACAAACGAAAAACTCTACTTGAGAGTTAAGCAAAACATAAAAGGAGTGGAATATACAACAAACGAACATCAGCACTCTAGAGATAAACAACACATCAAAGGAGTGGGATAATGTCAAACAAAGAAGTCTATTCGAGATTTAAAAAATACACAGAAGGAGTAAGAGTATCACAAACGAAGAACTCTACTTGAGAGTTAAACCACACACATAAGGAGTGGGATAAACAACAAATGTAAAATTCTACTCGAGAGTTAAACAACACAATAAAGGAGTGGAATGATTACAAATGGAGAAGTCAATTTGAGATTTAAACAACACATCGGAGGGGTAATAAAATAACAAATGAAAAACTCTACTTGAGAGTTAAACAAAACATAAAAGGGGTGGGATAAACAACAAACGAACAACACCACTCTAGAGATATACAACACATCAAATGAGTGGGATAATGTATAACGAAGAAGTCTATTCGAGATTTAAACAATACATAGAAGGACTAAGAGTATCACAAACGAAGAACTCTACTTGAGAGTTAAACCACACACATAAGGAGTGGGATAAACAACAAATGTAAAATTCTACACGAGAGTTAAACAACACAATAAAGGATTGGGATGATTACAAATGGAGAAGTCAATTTGAGATTTAAACAACACATCGGAGGGTTAATAAAATAACAAACGAAAAACTCTACTTGAGAGTTAAACAATACACAAAAGAAGTGGGATAAACAACAAACGAACAACACCACTCGAGAGATAAACAACACATCAAAGGAGTGGGATAATGTCAAACGAAGAAGTCTATTCGAGATTTAAACAATACTTAGAAGGACTAAGAGTATCACAAGCGAAGAACTCTACTTGAGAGTTAAACCACACATATAAATTCTACTCGAGAGTTAAACAACGAGAATAAAGGTGGGATAATTACAAATGGAGAAGTCAATTTGAGATTTAAACAACACATCGGAGGGTAATAAAATAAGCGAAAAACTCTACTTGAGAGTTAAACAATACATAAAAGAGTGGGATAAACAACAAGCGAACAACACCACTCGAGATAAACAACACATCAAAGGAGTGGGATAATGTCAAACGAAGAAGTCTATTCGAGATTTAAACAATACATAGAAGGACTAAGAGTATCACAAACGAAGAACTCTACATGAGAGTTAAACCACACACATAAGGAGTGGGATAAACAACAAATGTAAAATTCTACTCGAGAGTTAAACAACACGATAAAGGAGTGGAATAATTACAAATGGAGAAGTCAATATGAGACTTAAACAACACATCGGAGGGTAATAAAATAACAAATGAAAAACTACTTGAGAGTTAAACAAAACATAAAAGGGTGGGATAAACAACAAGCGAACAACACCACTCTAGAGATAAACAACACATCAAAGGTGGGATAATGTATAACGAAGAAGTCTATTAGAGATTTAACAATACAATACATAGGACTAAGAGTATCACAAACGAAGAACTCTACTTGAGAGTTAAACCACACACATAAGGAGTGGGATAAACAACAAATGTAAAATTCTACTCGAGAGTTAAACAACCTGATAAAGAGTGGGATGATTACAAATGGAGAAGTCAATTTGAGATTTAAACAACACATCGGAGGGGTAATAAAATAACAAACGAAAAACTCTACTTGAGAGTTAAACAATACACAAAAGGAGTGGGATAAACAACAAACGAACAACACCACTCGAGTGATAAAAAACACATCAAAGGAGTGGGATAATGTCAAACGAAGAAGTCGATTTGAGATTTAAACAATACATTGAAGGAGTAAGAGTATCACAAACAAAGAACTCTACTTGAGAGTTAAACCACACACATATGGACTAGGATAAACACCAAATGTAAAATTCTACTCGAGAGTTATACAATAGAATAAAGGAGTGGGATAATTACAAATGGAGAAGTCAATTTGAGATTTAAACAACACATCGGAGGGGTAATAAAATAACAATCGAAACACTGTACTTGAGAATTAAACAAAACATAAAAGGAGTGGGATAAACAATAAACGAACAACACCACTCTAGAGATAAACAACACATCAAAGGAGTGGGATAATGTATAACGAAGAAGTCTATCGAGATTTAAACAATACTTAGAAGGACTAAGAGTATCACAAACGAAGAACTCTACTTGAGAGTTAAACCACACACATAAGGAGTGGGATAAACAACAAATGTAAAATTCTACTCGAGAGTTAAACAACACAATAAAGGAGTGGGATGATTACAAATGGAGAAGTCAATTTGAGATTTAAACAACACATCGGAGGGGTAATAAAATAACAAATGAAAAACTCTACTTGAGAGTTAAACAAAACATAAAAGGAGTGGGATAAACAACAAACGAACAACACCACTCTAGAGATAAACAACACATCAAAGGAGTGGGATAATGTATAACGAAGAAGTCTATCGAGATTTAAACAATACTTAGAAGGACTAAGAGTATCACAAACGAAGAACTCTACTTGAGCGTTAAACCACACACATAAGGAGTGGGATAAACAACAAATGTAAAATTCTACTCGAGAGTTAAACAACACAATAAAGGAGTGGGATGATTACAAATTGAGAAGTCAATTTGAGATTTAAACAACACATCGGAGGGGTAATAAAATAACAAACGAAAAACTCTACCTAAGAGTTAAATAATACACAAAAGGAGTGGGATAAACAACAAACGAACAAAACCACTCGAGAGATAAACAACACATCAAAGGAGTGGGATAATGTCAAACGAAGAAGTCTATTCGAGATTTAAACAATACATAGAAGGAGTAAGAGTATCACAAACGAAGAACTTTACTTGAGAGTTAAACCACACACATATGGACTAGGATAAACCCCAAATGTAAAATTCTACTCGAGAGTTATACAACAGAATAAAGGAGTGGGATAATTACAAATGGAGAAGTCAATTTGAGATTTAAACAACACATCGGAGGGGTAATAAAATAACAAACGAAAAACTCTACTTGAGAGTTAAACAATACACAAACGGAGTGGGATAAACAACAAACGAACAACACCACTCGAGAGATAAACAACACATCAAAGGAGTGGGATAATGTCAAACGAAGAAGTCTATCGAGATTTAAACAATACTTAGAAGGACTAAGAGTGTCACAAACGAAGAACTCTACTTGAGAGTTAAACCACACACATATGGACTAGGATAAACACCAAATATAAAATTCTACTCGAGAGTTAAACAACAGAATAAAGGAGTGGGATAATTACAAATGGAGAAGTCAATTTGAGATATAAACAACACATCGGACGGGTAATAAAATAACAAATGAAAAACTCTACTTGAGAGTTAAACAAAACATAAAAGGGGTGGGATAAACAACAAACGAACAACACAACTCGAGAGATAAACAACACATCAAAGGAGTGGGATAATGTCAAACAAAGAAGTCTATCGAGATTTAAACAATACACAAAACGACTAAGAGTATCACAAACGAAGAACTCTACTTGAGCGTTAAACCACACACATAAGGAGTGGGATAAACAACAAATGTAAAATTCTACTCGAGAGTTAAACAACACAATAAAGGAGTGGGATGATTACAAATGGAGAAGTCAATTTGAGATTTAAACAACACATCGGAGAGGTAATAAAATAACAAATGAAAAACTCTACTTGAGAGTTAAACAAAACATAAAAGGAGTGGGATAAACAACAAACGAACAACACCACTCTAGAGATAAACAACACATCAAAGGATTGGGATAATGTCTAACGAAGAAGTCTATTCGAGATTTAAACAATACACAAAAGGAATAAGAGTATCACAAACGAAGACCTCTACTTGAGAGTTAAACCACACACATAAGGAGTGGGATAAACAACAAATGTAAAATTCTACTCGAGAGTTAAACAACACAATAAAGGAGTGGGATGATTACAAATGGAGAAGTCAATTTGAGATTTAAACAACACATCGGAGGGTAATAAAATAACAAACGAAAAACTCTACTTGAGAGTTAAACAATACACAAAAGGAGTGGGATAAACAACAAACGAACAACACCACTCGAGAGATAAACAACACATCAAAGGAGTGGGATAATGTCAAACGAAGAAGTCTATTCGAGATTTAAACAATACACAGAAGGAGTAAGAGTATCACAAACGAAGAACTCTACTTGAGAGTTAAACCACACACATATGGACTAGGATAAACACCAAATGTAAAATTCTACTCGAGAGTTATACAACAGAATAAAGGAGTGGGATAATTACAAATGGAGAAGTCAATTTGAGATTTAAACAACACATCGGAGGGGTAATAAAATAACAAACGAAAAACTCTACTTGAGAGTTAAACAATACACAATAGAGTGGGATAAACAACAAACGAACAACACCACTCTAGAGATAAACAACACATCAAAGGAGTGGGATAATGTCAAACAAAGAAGTCTATTCGAGATTTAAAAAATACACAGAAGGAGTAAGAGTATCATAAACGAAGAACTCTACTTGAGAGTTAAACCACACACATAAGGAGTGGGATACACAACAAATGTAAAATTCTACTCGAGAGTTAAACAACACAATAAAGGAGTGGAATAATTACAAATGGAGAAGTCAATTTGAGATTTAAACAACACATCGGAGGGGTAATAAAATAACAAATGAAAAACTCTACTTGAGAGTTAAACAAAACATAAAAGGGGTGGGATAAACAACAAACGAACAACACCACTCTAGAGATAAACAACACATCAAAGGAGTGGGATAATGTATAACGAAGAAGTCTATTCGAGATTTAAACAATACATAGAAGGACTAAGAGTATCACAAACGAAGAACTCTACTTGAGAGTTAAACCACACACATAAGGAGTGGGATAAACAACAAATGTAAAATTCTACTCGAGAGTTAAACAACACAATAAAGGAGTGGGATGATTACAAATGGAGAAGTCAATTTGAGATTTAAACAACACATCGGAGGGGTAATAAAATAACAAATGAAAAACTCTACTTCAGAGTTAAACAAAACATACAAGGAGTGGGATAAACAACAAACGAACAACACCACTCGAGAGATAAACAACACATCAAAGGAGTGGGATAATGTCAAACGAAGAAGTCTATTCGAGATTTAAACAATACATAGAAGGAGTAAGAGTATCACAAACGAAGAACTCTACTTGAGAGTTAAACCACACATATGGACTAGGATAAACACCAAATGTAAAATTCTACTCGAGAGTTAAACAACAGAATAAAGGAGTGGGATAATTACAAATGGAGAAGTCAATTTGAGATTTAAACAACACATCGGAGGGGTAATAAAATAACAAACGAAAAACTCTACTTGAGAGTTAAACAATACACAAAAGAAGTGGGATAAACAACAAACGAACAACACCACTCGAGAGATAAACAACACATCAAAGGAGTGGGATAATGTCAAACGAAGAAGTCTATTCGAGATTTAAACAATACATTGAAGGAGCAAGAGTATCACAAACGAAGAACTCTACTTGAGAGTTAAACCACACACATATGGACTAGGATAAACACCAAATGTAAAATTCTACTCGAGAGTTATACAACAGAATAAAGGAGTGGGATAATTACAAATGGAGAAGTCAATTTGAGATTTAAACAACACATCGGAGGGGTAATAAAATAACAAACGAAAAACTCTACTTGAGAGTTAAACAATACACAATAGAGTGGGATAAACAACAAACGAACAACACCACTCTAGAGATAAACAACACATCAAAGGAGTGGGATAATGTATAACGAAGAAGTCTATTCGAGATTTAAACAATACATAGAAGGACTAAGAGTATCACAAACGAAGAACTCTACTTGAGAGTTAAACCACACACATAAGGAGTGGGATAAACAACAAATGTAAAATTCTACTCGAGAGTTAAACAACAGAATAAAGGAGTGGGATAATTACAAATGGAGAAGTCAATTTGAGATTTAAACAACACATCGGAGGGTAATAAAATAACAAACGAAAAACTCTACTTGAGAGTTAAACAATACACAAAAGAAGTGGGATAAACAACAAACGAACAACACCACTCGAGAGATAAACAACACATCAAAGGAGTGGGATAATGTCAAACGAAGAAGTCTATCGAGATTTAAACAATACTTAGAAGGACTAAGAGTGTCACAAACGAAGAACTCTACTTGAGAGTTAAACCACACACATAAGGAGTAGGATAAACACCAAATGTAAAATTCTACTCGAGAGTTAAACAACAGAATAAAGGAGTGGGATAATTACAAATGGAGAAGTCAATTTGAGATTTAAACAACACATCGGAGGGGTAATAAAATAACAAATGAAAAACTCTACTTGAGAGTTAAACAATACAAAAAAAAGGACTGGGATAAACAACAAACGAACAACACCACTCGAGAGTGAAACAACACATCAAAGGTGGGATAATGTCAAATGAAGAAGTCTATTCGAGATTTAAACAATACTTAGAAGGACTAAGAGTATCACAAACGAAGAACTCTACTTGAGAGTTAAACCACACACATATGGACTAGGATAAACACCAAATGTAAAATTCTACTCGAGAGTTATACAACAGAATAAAGGAGTGGGATAATTACAAATGGAGAAGTCAATTTGAGATTTAAACAACACATCGGAGGGGTAATAAAATAACAAATGAAAAACTCTACTTGAGAGTTAAACAATACAAAAACGGAGTGGGATAAACAACAAACGAACAACACCACTCGAGAGATAAACAACACATCAAAGGAGTGGGATAATGTCAAACGAAGAAGTCTATTCGAGATTTAAACAATACACAGAAGGAGTAAGAGTATCACAAACGAAGAACTCTACTTGAGAGTTAAACCACACACATAAGGAGTGGGATAAACAACAAATGTAAAATTCTACTCGAGAGTTAAACAACACAATAAAGGTGCGGGATGATAATTACAAATGGAGAAGTCAATTTGAGATTTAAACAACACATCGGAGGGTAATAAAATTACAAAGAAAAACTCTACTTGAGAGTTAAACAATACATAAAGGAAGTGGGATAAACAACAAGCGAACAACACCACTCGAGAGATAAACAACACATCAAAGGAGTGGGATAATGTCGAAGAAGTCTATTCGAGATTTAAACAATACATAGAAGGACTAAGAGTATCACAAGCGAAGAACTCTACTTGAGAGTTAAACCACACACATGGACAGTAGGATAAACAACAAATGTAAAATTCTACTCGAGAGTTAAACAACACAATAAAGGAGTGGGATAATTACAAATGGAGAAGTCAATTTTAGATTTAAACAACACATCGAAAGTGTAATAAAACAACAAATGAAAAACTCTACTTGAGAGTTAAACAATACAAAAAAGGAGTGGGATAAACAACAAACGAACAACACCACTCGTCAGATAAACAACACATCAAAGGAGTGGGATAATGTCAAACGAAGAAGTCTATTCGAGATTTCAACAATACTTAGAAGGACTAAGAGTATCACAAACGAAGAACTCTACTTGAGATTTAAACCACACACATAAGGAGTAAGATAAACACCAAATATAAATATCTACTCGAGAGTTAAACAACAGAATAAAGGAGTGGGATAATTACAAATGGAGAAGTCAATTTGAGATTTAATCAACACATCGGAGGGTAATAAAATAACAAATGAAAAACTACTTGAGAGTTAAACAATACATAAAAAAGTGGGATAAACAACAAGCGAACAACACCACTCGAGAGATAAACAACACATCAAAGGATGGGATAATGTCACACGCAGAAGTCTATTCGAGATTTAAACAATACACAGAAGGAGTAAGAGTATCACAAACGAAGAACTCTACTTGAGAGTTAAACCACACACATAAGGAGTAGGATAAACACCAAATGTAAAATTCTACTCGAGAGTTAAACAACAGAATAAAGGAGTGGGATAATTACAAATGGAGAAGTCAATTTGAGATTTAAACAACACATCGGAGGGGTAATAAAATAACAAACGAAAAACTCTACTTGAGAGTTAAACAAAACATAAAAGGAGTGGGATAAACAACAAACGAGCAACACCACTGTAGAGATAAACAACGCATCAAAGGAGTGGGATAATGTCAAACGAAGAAGTCTATTCGAGATTTAAACAATACACAGAAGGAGTAAGAGTATCACAAACGAAGAACTCTACTTGAGAGTTAAACCACACACATAAGGATTGGGATAAACAACAAATGTATAATTCTACTCGAGAGTTAAACAACAGAATAAAGGAGTGGGATAATTACAAATGGAGAAGTCAATTTGAGATTTAAACAACACATCGGAGGGGTAATAAAATAACAAATGAAAAACTCTACTTGAGAGTTAAACAAAACATAAAAGGAGTGGGATAAACAACAAACGAACAACACCACTCGAGAGATAAACAACACATCAAAGGAGTGGGATAATGTCAAACGAAGAAGTCTATTCGAGATTTAAACAATACATAGAAGGACTAAGAGTATCACAAACGAAGAACTCTACTTGAGAGTTAAACCACACACATAAGGAGTGGGATAAACAACAAATGTAAAATTCTACTCGAGAGTTAAACAACACAATAAAGGAGTGGGATAATTACAAATGGAGAAGTCAATTTGAGATTTAAACAACACATCGGAGGGGTAATAAAATAACAAACGAAACTCTACTTGAGAGTTAAACAATACACAAACGGAGTGGGATAAACAACAAACGAACAACACCACTCGAGAGATAAACAACACATCAAAGGAGTGGGATAATGTCAAACGAAGAAGTCTATCGAGATTTAAACAATACTTAGAAGGACTAAGAGTATCACAAACGAAGAACTCTACTTGAGATTTAAACCACACACATATCGACTAGGATAAACACCAAATGTAAAATTCTACTCGAGAGTTAAACAACAGAATAAAGGAGTGGGATAATTACAAATGGCGAAGTCAATTTGAGATTTAAACAACACATCGGAGGTGTAATTAAATAACAAACGAAAAACTCTACTTGAGAGTTACACAATACAAAAAAAAGGAGTGGGATAAACAACAAACGAACAACACCACTCGAGAGTGAAACAACACATCAAAGGAGTGGGCTAATCTCAAACGAAGAAGTCTATTCGAGATTTAAACAATACACAGAAGGAGTAAGAGTATCACAAACGAAGAACTCTACTTGAGAGTTAAACCACACACATAAGGAGTGGGATAAACAACAAATGTAAAATTCTACTCGAGAGTTAAACAACAGAATAAAGGAGTGGGATAATTACAAATGGAGAAGTCAATTTGAGATTTAAACAACACATCGGAGGGGTAATAAAATAACAAATGAAAAACTCTACTTGAGAGTTAAACAATACAAAAAAGGAGTGGGATAAACAACAAACGAACAACACCACTCGAGAGATAAACAACACATCAAAGGAGTGGGATAATGTCACACGAAGAAGTCTATTCGAGATTTAAACAATACACAGAAGGAGTAAGAGTATCACAAACGAAGAACTCTACTTGAGAGTTAAACCACACACATAAGGAGTAGGATAAACAACAAATGTAAAATTCTACTCGAGAGTTAAACAACAGAATAAAGGAGTGGGATAATTACAAATGGAGAAGTCAATTTGAGATTTAAACAACACATCGGAGGTGTAATTAAATAACAAACGAAAAACTCTACTTGAGAGTTAAACAATACAAAAAAAGGAGTGGGATAAACAACAAACGAACAACACCACTCGAGAGTTAAACAACACATCAAAGGAGTGGGATAATGTCAAACGAAGAAGTCTATTCGAGATTTAAACAATACATAGAAGGACTAAGAGTATCACAAACGAAGAACTCTACTTGAGAGTTAAACCACACACATAAGGAGTGGGATAAACAACAAATGTAAAATTCTACTCGAGAGTTAAACAACAGAATAAAGGAGTGGGATAATTACAAATGGAGAAGTCAATTTGAGATTTAAACAACACATCGGAGGGGTAATAAAATAACAAAGGAAAAACTCTACTTGAGAGTTAAACAATACACAAAAGGAGTGGGATAAACAACAAACGAACAACACCACTCGAGAGATAAACAACACATCAAAGGAGAGGGATAATGTCAAACGAAGAAGTCTATTCGAGATTTAAACAATACTTAGAAGGACTAAGAGTATCACAAGCGAAGAACTGTACTTGAGAGTTAAACCACACACATAAGGAGTGGGATACACAACAAATGTAAAATTCTACTCTCGAGTTAAACAACACAATAAAGGAGAGGGATGATTACAAATGGAGAAGTCAATTTGAGATTTAAACAACACATCGGACGGGTAATAAAATAACAAATGAAAAACTCTACTTGAGAGTTAAACAATACACAATAGAGTGGGATAAACAACAGACGAACAACACCACTCTAGAGATAAACAACACATCAAAGGAGTGGGATAATGTATAACGAAGAAGTCTATTCGAGATTTAAACAATACACAGAAGGACTAAGAGTATCACAAACGAAGAACTCTACTTGAGAGTTAAACCACACACATAAGGAGTGGGATAAACACCAAATGTAAAATTCTACTCGAGAGTTAAACAACAGAATAAAGGAGTGGGATAATTACAAATGGAGAAGTCAATTTGAGATTTAAACAACACATCGGAGGGGTAATAAAATAACAAACGAAAAACTCTTCTTGAGAGTTAAACAATACACAAAAGGAGTGGGATAAACAACAAACGAACAACACCACTCGAGAGATAAACAACACATCAAAGGAGAGGGATAATGTCAATCGAAGAAGTATATTCGAGATTTAAACAATACATAGAAGGAGTAAGAGTATCACAAACGAAGAACTCTACTTGAGAGTTAAACCACACACATATGGACTAGGATAAACACCAAATGTAAAATTCTACTCGAGAGTTATACAACAGAATAAAGGAGTGGGATAATTACAAATGGAGAAGTCAATTTGAGATTTAAACAACACATCGGAGGGGTAATAAAATAACAAACGAAAAACTCTACTTGAGAGTTAAACAATACACAAAAGGAGTGGGATAAACAACAAACGAACAACACAACTCGAGAGATAAACAACACATCAAAGGAGTGGGATAATGTCAAACAAAGAAGTCTATTATGGATTTAAAAAATACACAGAAGGAGTAAGAGTATCACAAACGAAGAACTCTACTTGAGAGTTAAACCACACACATAAGGAGTGGGATAAACAACAAATGTAAAATTCTACTCGAGAGTTAAACAACACAATAAAGGAGTGGGATGATTACAAATGGAGAAGTCAATTTGAGATTTAAACAATACATCGGAGGGGTAATAAAATAACAAATGAAAAACTTTACTTGAGAGTTAAACAAAACATAAAAGGAGTGGGATAAACAACAAACGAACAAGACCACTCGAAAGATAAACAACACATGAAAGGAGTGGGATAATGTCAAACGAAGAAGTCTATTCGAGATTTAAACAATGCACAGAAGGAGTAAGAGTATCACAAACGAAGAACTCTACTTGAGAGTTAAACCACACACATAAGGAGTAGGATAAAAAATAAATGTAAAATTCTACTCGAGAGCTAAACAACACAATAAAGGAGTGGGATGATTACAAATGGAGAAGTCAATTTGAGATTTAAACAACACATCGGAAGGGTAATAAAATAACAAATGAAAAACTCTACTTGAGAGTTAAACAAAACATAAAAGGTGTGGGATAAACAACAAACGAACAACACCACTGTAGAGAAAAACAACAAATCAAAGGAGTGGGATAATGTCAAACGAAGAAGTCTATTCGAGATTTAAACAATGCATAGAAGGACTAAGAGTATCACAAACGAAGAACTCTACTTGAGAGTTAAACCACACACATAAGGAGTGGGATAAACACCAAATGTAAAATTCTACTCGAGAGTTAAACAACAGAATAAAGGATTGGGATGATTACAAATGGAGAAGTCAATTTGAGATTTAAACAACACATCGGAGGGTTAATAAAATAACAAATGAAAAACTCTACTTGAGAGTTAAAGAATACACCAAAGTTGTGGGATAAACAACAAACGAACAACACCACTCGAGAGATAAACAACACATCAAAGGAGTGGGATAATGTCAAACGAAGAAGTCTATTCGAGATTTAAACAATACATAGAAGGACTAAGAGTATCACAAACGAAGAACTCTACTTGAGAGTTAAACCACACACATAAGGAGTGGGATAAACAACAAATGTAAAATTCTACTCGAGAGTTAAACAACACAATAAAGGAGTGGGATGATTACAAATGGAGAAGAAAATTTGAGATTTAAACAACACATCGGAGGGGTAATAAAATAACAAATGAAAAACTCTACTTCAGAGTTAAACAAAACATACAAGGAGTGGGATAAACAACAAACGAACAACACCACTCGTGAGATAAACAACACATCAAAGGAGTGTGATAATATCAAACGAAGAAGTCTATTCGATATTTAAACAATACATAGAAGGAGTAAGAGTATCACAAACAAAGAACTCTACTTGAGAGTTAAACCACACACATAAGGAGTGGGATAAACAACAAATGTAAAATTCTACACGAGAGTTAAACAACACAATAAAGGATTGGGATGATTACAAATGGAGAAGTCAATTTGAGATTTAAACAACACATCGGAGGGTTAATAAAATAACAAATGAAAAACTCTACTTGAGAGTTAAACAAAACATAAAAGGAGTGGGATAAACAACAAACGAACAACACCACTCTAGAGATAAACAACACATCAAAGGAGAGGGATAATGTCAATCGAAGAAGTCTATTCGAGATTTAAACAATACATAGAAGGAGTAAGAGTATCACAAACGAAGAACTCTACTTGAGAGTTAAACCACACACATATGGACTAGGATAAACACCAAATGTAAAATTCTACTCGAGAGTTATACAACAGAATAAAGGAGTGGGATAATTACAAATGGAGAAGTCAATTTGAGATTTAAACAACACATCGGAGGGGTAATAAAATAACAAATGAAAAACTCTACTTGAGAGTTAAACAATACACAAACGGAGTGGGATAAACAACAAACGAACAACACCACTCGAGAGATAAACAACACATCAAAGGAGTGGGATAATGTCAAACGAAGAAGTCTATCGAGATTTAAACAATACTTAGAAGGACTAAGAGTGTCACAAACGAAGAACTCTACTTGAGAGTTAAACCACACACATAAGGAGTAGGATAAACACCAAATGTAAAATTCTACTCGAGAGTTAAACAACAGAATAAAGGAGTGGGATAATTACAAATGGAGAAGTCAATTTGAGATTTAAACAACACATCGGAGGGGTAATAAAATAACAAATGAAAAACTCTACTTGAGAGTTAAACAAAACATAAAAGGCTGGGATAAACAACAAACGAACAACACCACTCGAGAGATAAACAACACATCAAAGGCGTGGGATAATGTCAAACGAAGAAGTCTATTCGAGATTTAAACAATACACAGAAGGACTAAGAGTATCACAAACGAAGAACTCTACTTGAGAGTTAAACCACACACATAAGGAGTAGGATAAACACCAAATGTAAAATTCTACTCGAGAGTTAAACAACAGAATAAAGGAGTGGGATAATTACAAATGGAGAAGTCAATTTGAGATTTAAACAACACATCGGAGGGGTAATAAAATAACAAATGAAAAACTCTACTTGAGAGTTAAACAAAACATAAAAGGAGTGGGATAAACAACAAACGAACAACACCACTCTAGAGATAAACAACACATCAAAGGAGTGGGATAATGTCAAACGAAGAAGTCTATTCGAGATTTAAACAATACTTAGAAGGACTAAGAGTATCACAAACGAAGAACTCTACTTGAGAGTTAAACCACACACATAAGGAGTGGGATAAACAACAAATGTAAAATTCTACTCGAGAGTTAAACAACACAATAAAGGAGTGGGATAATTACAAATGGAGAAGTCAATTTGAGATTTAAACAACACATCGGAGGGTAATAAAATAACAAACGAAAAACTCTACTTGAGAGTTAAACAATACACAAAAGAAGTGGGATAAACAACAAACGAACAACACCACTCGAGAGATAAACAACACATCAAAGGAGTGGGATAATGTCAAACGAAGAAGTCTATTCGAGATTTAAACAATACTTAGAAGGACTAAGAGTATCACAAACGAAGAACTCTACTTGAGAGTTAAACCACACACATAAGGATTAGGATAAACAACAAATGTAAAATTCTACTCGAGAGTTAAACAACAGAATAAAGGAGTGGGATGATTACAAATGGAGAAGTCAATTTGAGATTTAAACAACACATCGGAGGGGTAATAAAATAACAAACGAAAAACTCTACTTGAGAGTTAAACAATACACAAAAGGAGTGGGATAAACAACAAACGAACAACACCACTCGAGAGATAAACAACACATCAAAGGAGTGGGATAATGTCAAACGAAGAAGTCTATCGAGATTTAAACAATACTTAGAAGGACTAAGAGTGTCACAAACGAAGAACTCTACTTGAGAGTTAAACCACACACATAAGGAGTAGGATAAACACCAAATGTAAAATTCTACTCGAGAGTTAAACAACACAATAAAGGAGTGGGATAATTACAAATGGAGAAGTCAATTTGAGATTTAAACAACACATCGGAGGGGTAATAAAATAACAAATGAAAAACTCTACTTGAGAGTTAAACAAAACATAGAAGGGGTGGGATAAACAACAAACGAACAACACAACTCGAGAGATAAACAACACATCAAAGGAGTGGGATAATGTCAAACGAAGAAGTCTATTCGAGATTTAAACAATACATAGGAGTAAGAGTATCACAAACGAAGAACTCTACTTGAGAGTTAAACCACACACATAAGGAGTAGGATAAACACCAAATGTAAAATTCTACTCGAGAGTTAAACAACAGAATAAAGGAGTGGACTAATTACAAATGGAGAAGTCAATTTGAGATTTAAACAACACATGGGATGGGTAATGAAATAACAAACGAAAAACTCTACTTGAGAGTTAAACAATACACAAAAGAAGTGGGATAAACAACAAACGAACAACACCACTCGAGAGATAAACAACACATCAAAGGAGTGGGATAATGTCAAACGAAGAAGTCTATTCGAGATTTAAACAATACATAGAAGGACTAAGAGTATCACAAACGAAGAACTCTACTTGAGAGTTAAACCACACACATAAGGAGTGGGATAAACAACAAATGTAAAATTCTACTCGAGAGTTAAACAACACAATAAAGGAGTGGGATGATTACAAATGGAGAAGTCAATTTGAGATTTAAACAACACATCGGAGGGGTAATAAAATAACAAACGAAAAACTCTACTTGAGAGTTAAACAATACACAAAAGAAGTGGGATAAACAACAAACGAACAACACCACTCGAGAGATAAACAACACATCAAAGGAGTGGGATAATGTCAAACGAAGAAGTCTATTCGAGATTTAAACAATACTTAGAAGGACTAAGAGTATCACAAACGAAGAACTCTACTTGAGAGTTAAACCACACACATAAGGAGTGGGATAAACAACAAATGTAAAATTCTACTCGAAAGTTAAACAACACAATAAAGGAGTGGGATGATTACAAATGGAGAAGTCAATTTGAGATTTAAACAACACATCGGAGGGGTAATAAAATAAAAAACGAAAAACTCTACTTGAGAGTTAAACAATACACAAACGGAGTGGGATAAACAACAAACGAACAACACCACTCGAGAGATAAACAACACATCAAAGGAGTGGGATAATGTCAAACGAAGAAGTCTATCGAGATTTAAACAATACTTAGAAGGACTAAGAGTGTCACAAACGAAGAACTCTACTTGAGAGTTAAACAACACACATAAGGAGTAGGATAAACACCAAATATAAAATTCTACTCGAGAGTTAAACAACACAATAAAGGAGTGGGATGATTACAAATGGAGAAGTCAATTTGAGATTTAAACAACACATCGAAGAGGTAATAAAATAACAAATGAAAAACTCTACTTGAGAGTTAAACAAAACATAAAAGGAGTGGGATAAACAACAAACGAACAACACCACTCGAGAGATAAACAACACATCAAAGGAGTGGGATAATGTCAAACGAAGAAGTCTATTCGAGATTTAAACAATACATAGAAGGACTAAGAGTATCACAAACGAAGAACTCTACTTGAGAGTTAAACCACACACATAAGGAGTAGGATAAACACCAAATGTAAAATTCTACTCGAGAGTTAAACAACACAATAAAGGAGTGGGATAATTACAAATGGAGAACTCAATTTGAGATTTAAACAACACATCGGAGGGGTAATAAAATAACAAATGAAAAACTCTACTTGAGAGTTAAACAATACAAAAACGGAGTGGGATAAACAACAAACGAACAACACCACTCGAGAGATAAACAACACATCAAAGGAGTGGGATAATGTCAAACGAAGAAGTCTATTCGAGATTTAAACAATACATAGAAGGAGTAAGAGTATCACAAACGAAGAACTCTACTTGAGAGTTAAACCACACACATATGGACTAGGATAAACACCAAATGTAAAATTCTACTCGAGAGTTATACAACAGAATAAAGGAGTGGGATAATTACAAATGGAGAAGTCAATTTGAGATTTAAACAACACATCGGAGGGGTAATAAAATAACAAATGAAAAACTCTACTTGAGAGTTAAACAATACACAAAAGGAGTGGGATAAACAACAAACGAACAACACCACTCGAGAGATAAACAACACATCAAAGGAGTGGGATAATGTCAAACAAAGAAGTCTATTCGAGATTTAAAAAATACACAGAAGGAGTAAGAGTATCACAAACGAAGAACTCTACTTGAGCGTTAAACCACACACATAAGGAGTGGGATAAACAACAAATGTAAAATTCTACTCGAGAGTTAAACAACACAATAAAGGAGTGGGATGATTACAAATGGAGAAGTCAATTTGAGATTTAAACAACACATCGGAGGGGTAATAAAATAACAAATGAAAAACTCTACTTGAGAGTTAAACAATACACAAAAGGAGTGGGATAAACAACAAACGAACAACACCACTCGAGAGATAAACAACACATCAAAGGAGTGGGATAATGTCAAACGAAGAAGTCTATCGAGATTTAAACAATACTTAGAAGGACTAAGAGTGTCACAAACGAAGAACTCTACTTGAGCGTTAAACCACACACATAAGGAGTGGGATAAACAACAAATGTAAAATTCTACACGAGAGTTAAACAACACAATAAAGGATTGGGATGATTACAAATGGAGAAGTCAATTTGAGATTTAAACAACACATCGGAGGGTTAATAAAATAACAAATGAAAAACTCTACTTGAGAGTTAAACAATACACAAAAGGAGTGGGATAAACAACAAACGAACAACACCACTAGAGAGATAAACAAAACATAAAAGGAGTGGGATAATGTCAAACAAAGAAGTCTATCGAGATTTAAACAATACTTAGAAGGACTAAGAGTGTCACAAACGAAGAACTCTACTTGAGCGTTAAACCACACACATAAGGAGTGGGATAAACAACAAATGTAAAATTCTACACGAGAGTTAAACAACACAATAAAGGAGTGGGATAATTACAAATGGAGAAGTCAATTTGAGATTTAAACAACACATCGGAGGGTAATAAAATAACAAACGAAAAACTCTACTTGAGAGTTAAACAATACACAAAAAGAGTGGGATAAACAACAAACGAACAACACCACTCGAGAGATAAACAACACATCAAAGGAGTGGGATAATGTCAAACGAAGAAGTCTATTCGAGATTTAAACAATACAAAGAAGGAGTAAGAGTATCACAAACGAAGAACTCTACTTGAGAGTTAAACCACACATATGGACTAGGATAAACAACAAACGTAAAATTCTAACCGAGAGTTAAACAACACAAAGGAGTGGGATAATTACAAATGGAGAAGTCAATTTGAGATTTAGACAACACATCGGAGGGGTAATAAAATCACAAATGTAAAATTCTACTTGAGAGTTAAACAATACACAAAATGAGTGGGATAAACAACAAACGAACAACACCACTCGAGAGATAAACAACACATCAAAGGAGTGGGATAATGTCAAACAAAGAAGTCTATTCGAGATTTAAACAATACACAGAAGGAGTAAGAGTATCACAAACGAAGAACTCTACTTGAGAGTTAAACCACACACATAAGGAGTGGGATAAACAACAAATGTAAAATTCTACTCGAGAGTTAAACAACACAATAAAGGAGTGGGATAATTACAAATGGAGAAGTCAATTTGAGATTTAAACAACACATCGGAGGGGTAATAAAATAACAAACGAAAAACTCTACTTGAGAGTTAAACAATACACAAAAGGAGTGGGATAAACAACAAACGAACAACACCACTCGAGAGATAAACAACACATCAAAGGAGTGGGATAATGTCAAACGAAGAAGTCTATCGAGATTTAAACAATACTTAGAAGGACTAAGAGTATCACAAACGAAGAACTCTACTTGAGAGTTAAACCACACACATAAGGAGTGGGATAAACAACAAATGTAAAATTCTACTCGAGAGTTAAACAACACAATAAAGGAGTGGGATGATTACAAATGGAGAAGTCAATTTGAGATTTAAACAACACATCGGAGGGGTAATAAAATAACAAATGAAAAACTCTACTTGAGAGTTAAACAATACACAAAAGGAGTGGGATAAACAACAAACGAACAACACCACTCGAGAGATAAACAACACATCAAAGGAGTGGGATAATGTCAAACGAAGAAGTCTATCGAGATTTAAACAATACTTAGAAGGACTAAGAGTATCACAAACGAAGAACTCTACTTGAGAGTTAAACCACACACATAAGGAGTAGGATAAACACCAAATGTAAAATTCTACTCGAGAGTTAAACAACAGAATAAAGGAGTGGGATAATTACAAATGGAGAAGTCAATTTGAGATTTAAACAACACATCGGAGGGGTAATAAAATAACAAACGAAAAACTCTACTTGAGAGTTAAACAATACACAAAAGAAGTGGGATAAACAACAAACGAACAACACCACTCGAGAGATAAACAACACATCAAAGGAGTGGGATAATGTCAAACGAAGAAGTCTATTCGAGATTTAAACAATACACAAAAGGACTAAGAGTATCACAAACGAAGAACTCTACTTGAGAGTTAAACCACACACATAAGGAGTAGGATAAACACCAAATGTAAAATTCTACTCGAGAGTTAAACAACACAATAAAGGAGTGGGATAATTACAAATGGAGAAGTCAATTTGAGATTTAAACAACACATCGGAGGTGTAATTAAATAACAAACGAAAAACTCTACTTGAGAGTTAAACAATACAAAAAAAGGAGTGGGATAAACAACAAACGAACAACACCACTCGAGAGATAAACAACACATCAAAGGAGTGGGATAATGTCAAACGAAGAAGTCTATTCGAGATTTAAACAATACATAGAAGGAGTAAGAGTATCACAAACGAAGAACTCTACTTGAGAGTTAAACCACACACATATGGACTAGGATAAACACCAAATGTAAAATTCTACTCGAGAGTTATACAACAGAATAAAGGAGTGGGATAATTACAAATGGAGAAGTCAATTTGAGATTTAAACAACACATCGGAGGGGTAATAAAATAACAAATGAAAAACTCTACTTGAGAGTTAAACAAAACATAAAAGGAGTGGGATAAACAACAAACGAACAACACCACTCTAGAGATAAACAACACATCAAAGGAGTGGGATAATGTCAAACAAAGAAGTCTATCGAGATTTAAACAATACTTAGAAGGACTAAGAGTGTCACAAACGAAGAACTCTACTTGAGCGTTAAACCACACACATAAGGAGTGGGATAAACAACAAATGTAAAATTCTACTCGAGAGTTAAACAACACAATAAAGGAGTGGGATGATTACAAATGGAGAAGTCAATTTGAGATTTAAACAACACATCGGAGAGGTAATAAAATAACAAATGAAAAACTCTACTTGAGAGTTAAACAAAACATAAAAGGGGTGGGAAAAACAACAAACGAACAACACCACTCTAGAGATAAACAACACATCAAAGGAGTGGGATAATGTATAACGAAGAAGTCTAATCGAGATTTAAACAATACACAAAACGACTAAGAGTATCACAAACGAAGAACTCTATTTGAGAGTTAAACCACACACATAAGGAGTGGGATAAACAACAAATGTAAAATTCTATTCGAAAGTTAAACAACACAATAAAGGAGTGGGATGATTAAAAATTGAGAAGTCAATTTGAGATTTAAACAACACATCGGAGGGGTAATAAAATAAAAAACGAAAAACTCTACTTGAGAGTTAAACAATACACAAACGGAGTGGGATAAACAACAAACGAACAACACCACTCGAGAGATAAACAACACATCAAAGGAGTGGGATAATGTCAAACGAAGAAGTCTATCGAGATTTAAACAATACTTAGAAGGACTAAGAGTGTCACAAACGAAGAACTCTACTTGAGAGTTAAACCACACACATAAGGAGTGGGATAAACACCAAATGTAAAATTCTACTCGAGAGTTAAACAACAGAATAAAGGAGTGGGATAATTACAAATGGAGAAGTCAATTTGAGATATAAACAACACATCGGAGGGGTAATAAAATAACAATCGAAACACTGTACTTGAGAATTAAACAAAACATAAAAGGAGTGGGATAAACAACAAACGAACAACACAACTCGAGAGATAAACAACACATCAAAGGAGTGGGATAATGTCAAACGAAGAAGTCTATTCGAGATTTAAACAATACATAGAAGGAGTAAGAGTATCACAAACGAAGAACTCTACTTGAGAGTTAAACCACACACATATGGACTAGGATAAACACCAAATGTAAAATTCTACTCGAGAGTTAAACAACAGAATAAAGGAGTGGGATAATTACAAATGGAGAAGTCAATTTGAGATTTAAACAACACATCGGAGGGGTAATAAAATAACAAACGAAAAACTCTACTTGAGAGTTAAACAATACACAAAAGGAGTGGGATAAACAACAAACGAACAACACCACTCGAGAGATAAACAACACATCAAAGGAGTGGGATAATGTCAAACGAAGAAGTCTATTCGAGATTTAAACAATACACAAAAGGACTAAGAGTATCACAAACGAAGAACTCTACTTGAGAGTTAAACCACACACATAAGGAGTGGGATAAACAACAAATGTAAAATTCTACTCGAGAGTTAAACAACACAATAAAGGAGTGGGATGATTACAAATGGAGAAGTCAATTTGAGATTTAAACAACACATCGGAGGGGTAATAAAATAACAAACGAAAAACTCTACTTGAGAGTTAAACAATACACAAACGGAGTGGGATAAACAACAAACGAACAACACCACTCGAGAGATAAACAACACATCAAAGGAGTGGGATAATGTCAAACGAAGAAGTCTATCGAGATTTAAACAATACTTAGAAGGACTAAGAGTGTCACAAACGAAGAACTCTACTTGAGAGTTAAACAACACACATAAGGAGTAGGATAAACACCAAATATAAAATTCTACTCGAGAGTTAAACAACAGAATAAAGGAGTGGGATAATTACAAATGGAGAAGTCAATTTGAGATATAAACAACACATCGGAGGGGTAATAAAATAACAATCGAAACACTGTACTTGAGAATTAAACAAAACATAAAAGGAGTGGGATAAACAACAAACGAACAACACAACTCGAGAGATAAACAACACATCAAAGGAGTGGGATAATGTCAAACGAAGAAGTCTATTCGAGATTTAAACAATACATAGAAGGAGTAAGAGTATCACAAACGAAGAACTCTACTTGAGAGTTAAACCACACACATAAGGAGTGGGATAAACAACAAATGTAAAATTCTACTCGAGAGTTAAACAACACAATAAAGGAGTGGGATGATTACAAATGGAGAAGTCAATTTGAGATTTAAACAACACATCGGAGAGGTAATAAAATAACAAATGAAAAACTCTACTTGAGAGTTAAACAAAACAAAAAATGGGTGGGATAAACAACAAACGAACAACACCACTCGAGAGATAAACAACACATCAAAGGAGTGGGATAATGTCAAACGAAGAAGTCTATTCGAGATTTAAACAATACATAGAAGGAGTAAGAGTATCACAAACGAAGAACTCTACTTGAGAGTTAAACCACACACATATGGACTAGGATAAACACCAAATGTAAAATTCTACTCGAGAGTTAAACAACAGAATAAAGGAGTGGGATAATTACAAATGGAGAAGTCAATTTGAGATTTAAACAACACATCGGAGGGGTAATAAAATAACAAACGAAAAACTCTACTTGAGAGTTAAACAATACACAAAAGGAGTGGGATAAACAACAAACGAACAACACCACTCGAGAGATAAACAACACATCAAAGGAGTGGGATAATGTCAAACAAAGAAGTCTATTCGAGATTTAAAAAATACACAGAAGGAGTAAGAGTATCACAAACGAAGAACTCTACTTGAGCGTTAAACCACACACATAAGGAGTGGGATAAACAACAAATGTAAAATTCTACTCGAGAGTTAAACAACACAATAAAGGAGTGGGATGATTACAAATGGAGAAGTCAATTTGAGATTTAAACAACACATCGGAGGGGTAATAAAATAACAAATGAAAAACTCTACTTGAGAGTTAAACAAAACATAAAAGGGGTGGGATAAACAACAAACGAACAACACCACTCTAGAGATAAACAACACATCAAAGGAGTGGGATAATGTCAAACGAAGAAGTCTATTCGAGATTTAAACAATACACAAAAGGACTAAGAGTATCACAAACGAAGAACTCTACTTGAGAGTTAAACCACACACATAAGGAGTGGGATAAACAACAAATGTAAAATTCTATTCGAAAGTTAAACAACACAATAAAGGAGTGGGATGATTAAAAATTGAGAAGTCAATTTGAGATTTAAACAACACATCGGAGGGGTAATAAAATAACAAACGAAAAACTCTACTTGAGAGTTAAACAATACACAAACGGAGTGGGATAAACAACAAACGAACAACACCACTCGAGAGATAAACAACACATCAAAGGAGTGGGATAATGTCAAACGAAGAAGTCTATCGAGATTTAAACAATACTTAGAAGGACTAAGAGTGTCACAAACGAAGAACTCTACTTGAGAGTTAAACAACACACATAAGGAGTAGGATAAACACCAAATTTAAAATTCTACCCGAGAGTTAAACAACAAAATAAAGGAGTGGGATAATTACAAATGGAGAAGTCAATTTGAGATTTAAACAACACATCGGAGGGGTAATAAAATAACAAACGAAAAACTCTACTTGAGAGTTAAACAAAACATAAAAGGAGTGGGATAAACAACAAACGAACAACACCACTCGAGAGATAAACAACACATCAAAGGAGTGGGATAATGTCAAACGAAGAAGTCTATTCGAGATTTAAACAATACACAAAAGGACTAAGAGTATCACAAACGAAGAACTCTACTTGAGAGTTAAACCACACACATATGGACTAGGATAAACACCAAATGTAAAATTCTACTCGAGAGTTATACAACAGAATAAAGGAGTGGGATAATTACAAATGGAGAAGTCAATTTGAGATTTAAACAACACATCGGAGGGATAATAAAATAACAAATGAAAAACTCTACTTGAGAGTTAAACAATACACAAAAGGAGTGGGATAAACAACAGACGAACAACACCACTTGAGAGATAAACAACACATCAAAGGAGTGGGATAATGTCAAACAAAGAAGTCTATTCGAGATTTAAAAAATACACAGAAGGAGTAAGAGTATCACAAACGAAGAACTCTACTTGAGCGTTAAACCACACACATAAGGAGTGGGATAAACAACAAATGTAAAATTCTACTCGAGAGTTAAACAACACAATAAAGGAGTGGGATGATTACAAATGGAGAAGTCAATTTGAGATTTAAACAACACATCGGAGGGGTAATAAAATAACAAATGAAAAACTCTACTTGAGAGTTAAACAATACACAAAAGAAGTGGGATAAACAACAAACGAACAACACCACTCGAGAGATAAACAACACATCAAAGGAGTGGGATAATGTCAAACGAAGAAGTCTATTCGAGATTTAAACAATACACAAAAGGACTAAGAGTATCACAAACGAAGAACTCTACTTGAGAGTTAAACCACACACATAAGGAGTGGGATAAACAACAAATGTAAAATTCTACTCGAGAGTTAAACAACACAATAAAGGAGTGGGATAATTACAAATGGAGAAGTCAATTTGAGATTTAAACAACACATCGGAGGGGTAATAAAATAACAAACGAAAAACTCTACTTGAGAGTTAAACAATACACAAAAGGAGTGGGATAAACAACAAACGAACAACACCACTCTAGAGATAAACAACACATCAAAGGAGTGGGATAATGTCAAACAAAGAAGTCTATTCGAGATTTAAAAAATACACAGAAGGAGTAAGAGTATCACAAACGAAGAACTCTACTTGAGAGTTAAACCACACACATAAGGAGTGGGATAAACAACAAATGTAAAATTCTACTCGAGAGTTAAACAACACAATAAAGGAGTGGGATGATTACAAATGGAGAAGTCAATTTGAGATTTAAACAACACATCGGAGGGTAATAAAATAACAAACGAAAAACTCTACTTGAGAGTTAAACAATACACAAAAGGAGTGGGATAAACAACAAACGAACAACACCACTCGAGAGATAAACAACACATCAAAGGAGTGGGATAATGTCAAACGAAGAAGTCTATTCGAGATTTAAACAATACACAAAAGGACTAAGAGTATCACAAACGAAGAACTCTACTTGAGAGTTAAACCACACACATATGGACTAGGATAAACACCAAATGTAAAATTCTACTCGAGAGTTATACAACAGAATAAAGGAGTGGGATAATTACAAATGGAGAAGTCAATTTGAGATTTAAACAACACATCGGAGGGGTAATAAAATAACAAACGAAAAAACTCTACTTGAGAGTTAAACAATACACAAAAGGAGTGGGATAAACAACAAACGAACAACACCACTCGAGAGATAAACAACACATCAAAGGAGTGGGATAATGTCAAACGAAGAAGTCTATTCGAGATTTAAACAATACTTAGAAGGACTAAGAGTATCACAAACGAAGAACTCTACTTGAGAGTTAAACCACACACATAAGGAGTGGGATAAACAACAAATGTAAAATTCTACTCGAGAGTTAAACAACACAATAAAGGAGTGGGATGATTACAAATGGAGAAGTCAATTTGAGATTTAAACAACACATCGGAGGGGTAATAAAATAACAAATGAAAAACTCTACTTGAGAGTTAAACAAAACATAAAAGGGGTGGGATAAACAACAAACGAACAACACCACTCTAGAGATAAACAACACATCAAAGGAGTGGGATAATGTATAACGAAGAAGTCTATTCGAGATTTAAACAATACACAAAAGGACTAAGAGTATCACAAACGAAGAACTCTACTTGAGAGTTAAACCACACACATAAGGAGTGGGATAAACAACAAATGTAAAATTCTACTCGAGAGTTAAACAACACAATAAAGGATTGGGATGATTACAAATGGAGAAGTCAATTTGAGATTTAAACAACACATCGGAGGGTTAATAAAATAACAAACGAAAAACTCTACTTGAGAGTTAAACAATACACAAAAGGAGTGGGATAAACAACAAACGAACAACACCACTCGAGAGATAAACAACACATCAAAGGAGTGGGATAATGTCAAACGAAGAAGTCTATCGAGATTTAAACAATACTTAGAAGGACTAAGAGTGTCACAAACGAAGAACTCTACTTGAGAGTTAAACAACACACATAAGGAGTAGGATAAACACCAAATATAAAATTCTACTCGAGAGTTAAACAACAGAATAAAGGAGTGGGATAATTACAAATGGAGAAGTCAATTTGAGATATAAACAACACATCGGAGGGGTAATAAAATAACAATCGAAACACTGTACTTGAGAATTAAACAAAACATAAAAGGAGTGGGATAAACAACAAACGAACAACACAACTCGAGAGATAAACAACACATCAAAGGAGTGGGATAATGTCAAACAAAGAAGTCTATCGAGATTTAAACAATACTTAGAAGGACTAAGAGTGTCACAAACGAAGAACTCTACTTGAGCGTTAAACCACACACATAAGGAGTGGGATAAACAACAAATGTAAAATTCTACTCGAGAGTTAAACAACACAATAAAGGAGTGGGATGATTACAAATGGAGAAGTCAATTTGAGATTTAAACAACACATCGGAGGGGTAATAAAATAAAAAACGAAAAACTCTACTTGAGAGTTAAACAATACACAAACGGAGTGGGATAAACAACAAACGAACAACACCACTCGAGAGATAAACAACACATCAAAGGAGTGGGATAATGTCAAACGAAGAAGTCTATCGAGATTTAAACAATACTTAGAAGGACTAAGAGTGTCACAAACGAAGAACTCTACTTGAGAGTTAAACCACACACATAAGGAGTGGGATAAACAACAAATGTAAAATTCTACTCGAGAGTTAAACAACACAATAAAGGAGTGGGATGATTACAAATGGAGAAGTCAATTTGAGATTTAAACAACACATCGGAGGGGTAATAAAATAACAAACAAAAAACTCTACTTGAGAGTTAAACAATACACAAAAGGAGTGGGATAAACAACAAACGAACAACACCACTCGAGAGATAAACAACACATCAAAGGAGTGGGATAATGTCAAACGAAGAAGTCTATTCGAGATTTAAACAATACATAGAAGGAGTAAGAGTATCACAAACGAAGAACTCTACTTGAGAGTTAAACCACACACATATGGACTAGGATAAACACCAAATGTAAAATTCTACTCGAGAGTTATACAACAGAATAAAGGAGTGGGATAATTACAAATGGAGAAGTCAATTTGAGATTTAAACAACACATCGGAGGGGTAATAAAATAACAAACGAAAAACTCTACTTGAGAGTTAAACAATACATAAAAGGAGTGGGATAAACAACAAACGAACAACACCACTCGAGAGATAAACAACACATCAAAGGAGTGGGATAATGTCAAACAAAGAAGTCTATTCGAGATTTAAAAAATACACAGAAGGAGTAAGAGTATCACAAACGAAGAACTCTACTTGAGCGTTAAACCACACACATAAGGAGTGGGATAAACAACAAATGTAAAATTCTACTCGAGAGTTAAACAACACAATAAAGGAGTGGGATGATTACAAATGGAGAAGTCAATTTGAGATTTAAACAACACATCGGAGAGGTAATAAAATAACAAATGAAAAACTCTACTTGAGAGTTAAACAAAACATAAAAGGGGTTGGATAAACAACAAACGAACAACACCACTCTAGAGATAAACAACACATCAAAGGAGTGGGATAATGTATAACGAAGAAATCTATTCGAGATTTAAACAATACACAAAACGACTAAGAGTATCACAAACGAAGAACTCTATTTGAGAGTTAAACCACACACATAAGGAGTGGGATAAACAACAAATGTAAAATTCTATTCGAAAGTTAAACAACACAATAAAGGAGTGGGATGATTAAAAATTGAGAAGTCAATTTGAGATTTAAACAACACATCGGAGGGGTAATAAAATAAAAAACGAAAAACTCTACTTGAGAGTTAAACAATACACAAACGGAGTGGGATAAACAACAAACGAACAACACCACTCGAGAGATAAACAACACATCAAAGGAGTGGGATAATGTCAAACGAAGAAGTCTATCGAGATTTAAACAATACTTAGAAGGACTAAGAGTGTCACAAACGAAGAACTCTACTTGAGAGTTAAACAACACACATAAGGAGTAGGATAAACACCAAATATAAAATTCTACTCGAGAGTTAAACAACAGAATAAAGGAGTGGGATAATTACAAATGGAGAAGTCAATTTGAGATATAAACAACACATCGGAGGGGTAATAAAATAACAAATGAAAAACTCTACTTGAGAATTAAACAAAACATAAAAGGAGTGGGATAAACAACAAACGAACAACACAACTCGAGAGATAAACAACACATCAAAGGAGTGGGATAATGTCAAACAAAGAAGTCTATCGAGATTTAAACAATACTTAGAAGGACTAAGAGTGTCACAAACGAAGAACTCTACTTGAGCGTTAAACCACACACATAAGGAGTGGGATAAACAACAAATGTAAAATTCTACTCGAGAGTTAAACAACACAATAAAGGAGTGGGATGATTACAAATGGAGAAGTCAATTTGAGATTTAAACAACACATCGAAGAGGTAATAAAATAACAAATGAAAAACTCTACTTGAGAGTTAAACAAAACATAAAAGGGGTGGGAAAAACAACAAACGAACAACACCACTCTAGAGATAAACAACACATCAAAGGAGTGGGATAATGTATAACGAAGAAGTCTAATCGAGATTTAAACAATACACAAAACGACTAAGAGTATCACAAACGAAGAACTCTACTTGAGCGTTAAACCACACACATAAGGAGTGGGATAAACAACAAATGTAAAATTCTACTCGAGAGTTAAACAACACAATAAAGGAGTGGGATGATTACAAATGGAGAAGTCAATTTGAGATTTAAACAACACATCGGAGAGGTAATAAAATAACAAATGAAAAACTCTACTTGAGAGTTAAACAATACACAAACGGAGTGGGATAAACAACAAACGAACAACACCACTCGAGAGATAAACAACACATCAAAGGAGTGGGATAATGTCAAACGAAGAAGTCTATTCGAGATTTAAACAATACATAGAAGGACTAAGAGTATCACAAACGAAGAACTCTACTTGAGAGTTAAACCACACACATATGGACTAGGATAAACACCAAATGTAAAATTCTACTCGAGAGTTATACAACAGAATAAAGGAGTGGGATAATTACAAATGGAGAAGTCAATTTGAGATTTAAACAACACATCGGAGGGGTAATAAAATAACAAACGAAAAACTCTACTTGAGAGTTAAACAATACATAAAAGGAGTGGGATAAACAACAAACGAACAACACCACTCGAGAGATAAACAACACATCAAAGGAGTGGGATAATGTCAAACGAAGAAGTCTATCGAGATTTAAACAATACATAGAAGGAGTAAGAGTATCACAAACGAAGAACTCTACTTGAGAGTTAAACCACACACATATGGACTAGGATAAACACCAAATGTAAAATTCTACTCGAGAGTTAAACAACACAATAAAGGAGTGGGATGATTACAAATGGAGAAGTCAATTTGAGATTTAAACAACACATCGGAGGGGTAATAAAATAACAAACGAAAAACTCTACTTGAGAGTTAAACAATACACAAAAGGAGTGGGATAAACAACAAACGAACAACACCACTCGAGAGATAAACAACACATCAAAGGAGTGGGATAATGTCAAACAAAGAAGTCTATTCGAGATTTAAAAAATACACAGAAGGAGTAAGAGTATCACAAACGAAGAACTCTACTTGAGCGTTAAACCACACACATAAGGAGTGGGATAAACAACAAATGTAAAATTCTACTCGAGAGTTAAACAACACAATAAAGGAGTGGGATGATTACAAATGGAGAAGTCAATTTGAGATTTAAACAACACATCGGAGGGGTAATAAAATAACAAATGAAAAACTCTACTTGAGAGTTAAACAAAACATAAAAGGAGTGGGATAAACAACAAACGAACAACACCACTCTAGAGATAAACAACACATCAAAGGATTGGGATAATGTCTAACGAAGAAGTCTATTCGAGATTTAAACAATACACAAAAGGACTAAGAGTATCACAAACGAAGAACTCTACTTGAGAGTTAAACCACACACATAAGGAGTGGGATAAACAACAAATGTAAAATTCTACTCGAGAGTTAAACAACACAATAAAGGAGTGGGATGATTACAAATGGAGAAGTCAATTTGAGATTTAAACAACACATCGGAGGGGTAATAAAATAAAAAATGAAAAACTCTACTTGAGAGTTAAACAATACACAAAAGGAGTGGGATAAACAACAAACGAACAACACCACTCGAGAGATAAACAACACATCAAAGGAGTGGGATAATGTCAAACGAAGAAGTCTATCGAGATTTAAACAATACTTAGAAGGACTAAGAGTGTCACAAACGAAGAACTCTACTTGAGAGTTAAACCACACACATAAGGAGTAGGATAAACACCAAATATAAAATTCTACTCGAGAGTTAAACAACAGAATAAAGGAGTGGGATAATTACAAATGGAGAAGTCAATTTGAGATTTAAACAACACATCGGAGGGGTAATAAAATAACAAATGAAAAACTCTACTTGAGAGTTAAACAAAACATAAAAGGAGTGGGATAAACAACAAACGAACAACACCACTCGAGAGATAAACAACACATCAAAGGAGAGGGATAATGTCAATCGAAGAAGTATATTCGAGATTTAAACAATACATAGAAGGAGTAAGAGTATCACAAACGAAGAACTCTACATGAGAGTTAAACCACACACATATGGACTAGGATAAACACCAAATGTAAAATTCTACTCGAGAGTTAAACAACACAATAAAGGAGTGGGATGATTACAAATGGAGAAGTCAATTTGAGATTTAAACAATACATCGGAGGGGTAATAAAATAACAAACGAAAAACTCTACTTGAGAGTTAAACAATACACAAAAGGAGTGGGATAAACAACAAACGAACAACACCACTCTAGAGATAAACAACACATCAAAGGATTGGGATAATGTCTAACGAAGAAGTCTATTCGAGATTTAAACAATACACAAAAGGACTAAGAGTATCACAGACGAAGAACTCTACTTGAGAGTTAAACCAGTCACATAAGGAGTAGGATAAACACCAAATGTAAAATTCTACTCGAGAGTTAAACAACAGAATAAAGGAGTGGGATAATTACAAATGGAGAAGTCAATTTGAGATTTAAACAACACATCGGAGGGGTAATAAAATAACAAACGAAAAACTCTACTTGAGAGTTAAACAAAACATAAAAGGAGTGGGATAAACAACAAACGAACAACACCACTGTAGAGATAAACAACACATCAAAGGAGTGGGATAATGTCAAACGAAGAAGTCTATTCGAGATTTAAACAATACACAAAAGGACTAAGAGTATCACAAACGAAGAACTCTACTTGAGAGTTAAACCACACACATATGGACTAGGATAAACACCAAATGTAAAATTCTACTCGAGAGTTAAACAACAGAATAAAGGAGTGGGATAATTACAAATGGAGAAGTCAATTTGAGATTTAAACAACACATCGAAGGGGTAATAAAACAACAAACGAAAAACTCTACTTGCGAGTTAAACAACACATCAAAGGAGTGGGATAATGTCAAACGAAGAAGTCTATTCGAGATTTAAACAATACACAGAAGGAGTAAGAGTATCACAAACGAAGAACTCTACTTGAGAGTTAAACCACACACATAAGGAGTGGGATAAACAACAAATGTAAAATTCTACTCGAGAGTTAAACAACACAATAAAGGAGTGGGATGATTACAAATGGAGAAGTCAATTTGAGATTTAAACAACACATCGGAGGGGTAATAAAATAACAAACGAAAAACTCTACTTGAGAGTTAAACAATACACAAAAGGAGTGGGATAAACAACAAACGAACAACACCACTCGAGAGATAAACAACACATCAAATTAGAGGGATAATGTCAATCGAAGAAGTATATTCGAGATTTAAACAATACATAGAAGGACTAACAGTATCACAAACGAAGAACTCTACTTGAGAGTTAAACCTTTACACACATATGGACTAGGATAAACACCAAATGTAAAATTCTACTCGAGAGTTAAACAACACAATAAAGGAGTGGGATAATTACAAATGGAGAAGTCAATTTGAGATTTAAACAACACATCGGAGGGATAATAAAATAACAAACGAAAAACTCTACTTGAGAGTTAAACAATACACAAAAAGCAGTGGGATAAACAACAAACGAACAACACCACTCGAGAGATAAACAACACATCAAAGGAGTGGGTTAATGTCAAACGAAAAAGTCTATTCGAGATTTAAACAATGCACAGAAGGAGTAAGAGTATCACAAACGAAGAACTCTACTTGAGAGTTAAACCACACACATAAGGAGTAGGATAAAAAATAAATGTAAAATTCTACTCGAGAGCTAAACAACACAATAAAGGAGTGGGATGATTACAAATGGAGAAGTCAATTTGAGATTTAAACAACACATCGGAAGGGTAATAAAATAACAAATGAAAAACTCTACTTGAGAGTTAAACAAAACATAAAAGGAGTGGGATAAACAACAAACGAACAACACCACTCTAGAGATAAACAACACATCAAAGGAGTGGGATAATGTCAAACGAAGAAGTCTATTCGAGATTTAAACAATACACAAAAGGACTAAGAGTATCACAAACGAAGAACTCTACTTGAGAGTTAAACCACACACATAAGGAGTGGGATAAACAACAAATGTAAAATTCTACTCGAGAGTTAAACAACACAATAAAGGAGTGGGATGATTACAAATGGAGAAGTCAATTTGAGATTTAAACAACACATCGGAAGGGTAATAAAATAACAAACGAAAAACTCTACTTGAGAGTTAAACAATACACAAAAGGAGTGGGATAAACAACAAACGAACAACACCACTCGAGAGATAAACAACACATCAAAGGAGTGGGATAATGTCAAACGAAGAAGTCTATCGAGATTTAAACAATACTTAGAAGGACTAAGAGTGTCACAAACGAAGAACTCTACTTGAGAGTTAAACAACACACATAAGGAGTAGGATAAACACCAAATATAAAATTCTACTCGAGAGTTAAACAACAGAATAAAGGAGTGGGATAATTACAAATGGAGAAGTCAATTTGAGATTTAAACAACACATCGGAGGGGTAATAAAATAACAAATGAAAAACTCTACTTGAGAGTTAAACAAAACATAAAAGGAGTGGGATAAACAACAAACGAACAACACCACTCGAGAGATAAACAACACATCAAAGGAGTGGGATAATGTCAAACGAAGAAGTCTATTCGAGATTTAAACAATACACAGAAGGAGTAAGAGTATCACAAACGAAGAACTCTACTTGAGAGTTAAACCACACACATAAGGAGTGGGATAAACAACAAATGTAAAATTCTACTCGAGAGTTAAACAACACAATAAAGGAGTGGGATGATTACAAATGGAGAAGTCAATTTGAGATTTAAACAACACATCGGAGGGGTAATAAAATAACAAATGAAAAACTCTACTTGAGAGTTAAACAATACATAAAAGGAGTGGGATAAACAACAAACGAACAACACCACTCTAGAGATAAACAACACATCAAAGGAGTGGGATAATGTCAAACGAAGAAGTCTATTCGAGATTTAAACAATACACAAAAGGACTAAGAGTATCACAAACGAAGAACTCTACTTGAGAGTTAAACCACACATATGGACTAGGATAAACACCAAATGTAAAATTCTACTCGAGAGTTATACAACAGAATAAAGGAGTGGGATAATTACAAATGGAGAAGTCAATTTGAGATTTAAACAACACATCGGAGGGGTAATAAAATAACAAACGAAAAACTCTACTTGAGAGTTAAACAATACACAAAAGGAGTGGGATAAACAACAAACGAACAACACCACTCGAGAGATAAACAACACATCAAAGGAGTGGGATAATGTCAAACAAAGAAGTCTATTCGAGATTTAAACAATACACAGAAGGAGTAAGAGTATCACAAACGAAGAACTCTACTTGAGAGTTAAACCACACACATAAGGAGTAGGATAAACAACAAATGTAAAATTCTACACGAAAGTTAAACAACACAATAAAGGAGTGGGATGATTACAAATGGAGAAGTCAATTTGAGATTTAAACAACACATCGGAGGGGTAATAAAATAACAAATGAAAAACTCTACTTGAGAGTTAAACAAAACATAAAAGGAGTGGGATAAACAACAAACGAACAACACCACTCTAGAGATAAACAACACATCAAAGGAGTGGGATAATGTCAAACGAAGAAGTCTATTCGAGATTTAAACAATACACAAAAGGACTAAGAGTATCACAAACGAAGAACTCTACTTGAGAGTTAAACCACACATATGGACTAGGATAAACACCAAATGTAAAATTCTACTCGAGAGTTAAACAACAGAATAAAGGAGTGGGATGATTACAAATGGAGAAGTCAATTTGAGATTTAAACAACACATCGGAGGGGTAATAAAATAACAAATGAAAAACTCTACTTGAGAGTTAAACAAAACATAAAAGGAGTGGGATAAACAACAAACGAACAACACCACTGTAGAGATAAACAACACATCAAAGGAGTGGGATAATGTCAAACGAAGAAGTCTATTCGAGATTTAAACAATACACAAAAGGACTAAGAGTATCACAAACGAAGAACTCTACTTGAGAGTTAAACCACACACATAAGGAGTGGGATAAACAACAAATGTAAAATTCTACTCGAGAGTTAAACAACACAATAAAGGAGTGGGATGATTACAAATGGAGAAGTCAATTTGAGATTTAAACAACACATCGGAGGGGTAATAAAATAACAAACGAAAAACTCTACTTGAGAGTTAAACAATACATAAAAGGAGTGGGATAAACAACAAACGAACAACACCACTCGAGAGATAAACAACACATCAAAGGAGTGGGATAATGTCAAACGAAGAAGTCTATTCGAGATTTAAACAATACACAAAAGGACTAAGAGTATCACAAACGAAGAACTCTACTTGAGAGTTAAACCACACACATATCGACTAGGATAAACACCAAATGTAAAATTCTACTCGAGAGTTAAACAACAGAATAAAGGAGTGGGATAATTACAAATGGAGAAGTCAATTTGAGATTTAAACAACACATCGGAGGGGTAATAAAATAACAAACGAAAAACTACTTGAGAGTTAAACAAAACATAAAAGGAGTGGGATAAACAACAAACGAACAACACCACTCGAGAGATAAACAACACATCAAAGGAGTGGGATAATGTCAAACGAAGAAGTCTATTCGAGATTTAAACAATACACAGAAGGAGTAAGAGTATCACAAACGAAGAACTCTACTTGAGAGTTAAACCACACACATATGGACTAGGATAAACACCAAATGTAAAATTCTACTCGAGAGTTATACAATAGAATAAAGGAGTGGGATAATTACAAATGGAGAAGTCAATTTGAGGTTTAAACAAAACATCGGAAGGGTAATAAGATAACAAATGAAAAACTCTACTTGAGAGTTAAACATAACATAAAAGGAGTGGCATAAACAACAAACGAACAACACCACTCTAGAGATAAACAACACATCAAAGGAGTGGGATAATGTCAAACGAAGAAGTCTATCGAGATTTAAACAATACTTAGAAGGACTAAGAGTGTCACAAACGAAGAACTCTACTTGAGAGTTAAACCACACACATAAGGAGTAGGATAAACACCAAATATAAAATTCTACTCGAGAGTTAAACAACAGAATAAAGGAGTGGGATAATTACAAATGGAGAAGTCAATTTGAGATTTAAACAACACATCGGAGGGGTAATAAAATAACAAATGAAAAACTCTACTTGAGAGTTAAACAAAACATAAAAGGAGTGGGATAAACAACAAACGAACAACACCACTCGAGAGATAAACAACACATCAAAGGAGTGGGATAATGTCAAACGAAGAAGTCTATTCGAGATTTAAACAATACATAGAAGGAGTAAGAGTATCACAAACGAAGAACTCTACTTGAGAGTTAAACCACACACATATGGACTAGGATAAACACCAAATGTAAAATTCTACTCGAGAGTTAAACAACAGAATAAAGGAGTGGGATAATTACAAATGGAGAAGTCAATTTGAGATTTAAACAACACATCGGAGGGGTAATAAAATAACAAATGAAAAACTCTACTTGAGAGTTAAACAATACACAAAAGGAGTGGGATAAACAACAAACGAACAACACCACTCGAGAGATAAACAACACATCAAAGGAGTGGGATAATGTCAAACGAAGAAGTCTATTCGAGATTTAAACAATACACAAAAGGACTAAGAGTATCACAAACGAAGAACTCTACTTGAGAGTTAAACCACACACATAAGGAGTAGGATAAACACCAAATGTAAAATTCTACTCGAGAGTTAAACAACAGAATAAAGGAGTGGGATAATTACAAATGGAGAAGTCAATTTGAGATTTAAACAACACATCGGAGGGGTAATAAAATAACAAACAAAAAACTCTACTTGAGAGTTAAACAATACACAAAAGTAGTGGGATAAACAACAAACGAACAACACCACTCGAGTGATAAACAACACATCAAAGGAGTAGGATAATGTCAATCGAAGAAGTCTATTCGAGATTTAAACAATACACAAAAGGACTAAGAGTATCACAAACGTAGAACTCTACTTGAGAGTTAAACGACACACATATGGACTAGGATAAACACCAAATGTAAAATTCTACTCGAGAGTTATACAACAGAATAAAGGAGGGGATAATTACAAATGGAGAAGTCAATTTGAGATTTAAACAACACATCGGAGGGGTAATAAAATAACAAACGAAAAACTCTACTTGAGAGTTAAACAATACACAAAAGGAGTGGGATAAACAACAAACGAACAACACCACTCGAGAGATAAACAACACATCAAAGGAGTGGGATAATGTCAAACGAAGAAGTCTATTCGAGATTTAAACAATACACAAAAGGACTAAGAGTATCACAAACGAAGAACTCTACTTGAGAGTTAAACCACACACATAAGGAGTAGGATAAACACCAAATGTAAAATTCTACTCGAGAGTTATACAACAGAATAAAGGAGTGGGATAATTACAAATGGAGAAGTCAATTTGAGATTTAAACAACACATTGGAGGGGTAATAAACTAACAAACAAAAAACTCTACTTGAGAGTTAAACAATACATAAAAGGAGTGGGATAAACAACAAACGAACAACACCACTCGAGAGATAAACAACACATCAAAGGAGTGGGATAATGTCAAACGAAGAAGTCTATTCGAGATTTAAACAATACACAAAAGGACTAAGAGTATCACAAACGAAGAACTCTACTTGAGAGTTAAACCACACACATATGGACTAGGATAAACACCAAATGTAAAATTCTACTCGAGAGTTAAACAACAGAATAAAGGAGTGGGATAATTACAAATGGAGAAGTCAATTTGAGATTTAAACAACACATCGGAGGGTAATAAAATAACAAACGAAAAACTCTACTTGAGAGTTAAACAATACACAAAAGGAGTGGGATAAACAACAAACGAACAACACCACTCGAGAGATAAACAACACATCAAAGGAGTGGGATAATGTCAAACGAAGAAGTCTATTCGAGATTTAAACAATACACAGAAGGAGTAAGAGTATCACAAACGAAGAACTCTACTTGAGAGTTAAACCACACACATATGGACTAGGATAAACACCAAATGTAAAATTCTACTCGAGAGTTATACAACAGAATAAAGGAGTGGGATAATTACAAATGGAGAAGTCAATTTGAGATTTAAACAACACATCGGAGGGGTAATAAAATAACAAATGAAAAACTCTACTTGAGAGTTAAACAATACACAAAAGGAGTGGGATAAACAACAAACGAACAACACCACTCTAGAGATAAACAACACATCAAAGGATTGGGATAATGTCTAACGAAGAAGTCTATTCGAGATTTAAACAATACACAAAAGGACTAAGAGTATCACAAACGAAGAACTCTACTTGAGAGTTAAACCACACACATAAGGAGTGGGATAAACAACAAATGTAAAATTCTACTCGAGAGTTAAACAATAGAATAAAGGAGTGGGATAATTACAAATGGAGAAGTCAATTTGAGATTTAAACAACACATCGGAGGGGTAATAAAATAACAAATGAAAAACTCTACTTGAGAGTTAAACAAAACATAAAAGGAGTGGGATAAACAACAAACGAACAACACCACTCGAGAGATAAACAACACATCAAAGGAGTGGGATAATGTCAAACGAAGAAGTCTATTCGAGATTTAAACAATACACAAAAGGACTAAGAGTATCACAAACGAAGAACTCTACTTGAGAGTTAAACCACACACATATGGACTAGGATAAACACCAAATGTAAAATTCTACTCGAGAGTTATACAACAGAATAAAGGAGTGGGATAATTACAAATGGAGAAGTCAATTTGAGATTTAAACAACACATCGGAGGGGTAATAAAATAACAAACGAAAAACTCTACATGAGAGTTAAACAATACACAAAATAAGTGGGATAAACAACAAACCAACAACGCCACTCGAGAGATAAACAACACATCAAAGGAGTGGGATAATGTCAAACGAAGAAGTCTATTCGAGATTTAAACAATACATAGAACGAGTAAGAGTACCACAAACGAAGAACTCTACTTGAGAGTTAAACCACGCACATATGGACTAGGATAAACACCAACTGTAAAATTCTACTCGAGAGTTATACAACAGAATAAAGGAGTGGGATAATTACAAGTGGAGAAGTCAATTTGAGATTTAAACAACACATCGGAGGGGTAATAAAATAACAAATGAAAAACTCTACTTGAGAGTTAAACAATACACAAAAGGAGTGGGATAAACAACAAACGAACAACACCACTCGAGAGATAAACAACACATCAAAGGAGTGGGATAATGTCAAACGAAGAAGTCTATTCGAGATTTAAACAATACACAAAAGGACTAAGAGTATCACAAACGAAGAACTCTACTTGAGAGTTAAACCACACACATAAGGAGTAGGATAAACATCTAATGTAAAATTCTACTCGAGAGTTAAACAACGTAATAAAGGAGTGGGATAATTACAACTGGAGAAGTCAATTTGAGATTTAAACAACACGTCGGCGGGGTAATAAAATAAGAAAAGAAAAACTCTTCTTGAGAGTTAAACAATACACAAAAGGAGTGGGATAAACAACAAACGAACAACACCACTCGAGAGATAAACAACACATCAAAGGAGTGGGATAATGTCAAACGAAGAAGTCTATTCGAGATTTAAACAATACACAAAAGGACTAAGAGTATCACAAACGAAGAACTCTACTTGAGAGTTAAACCACACACATATGGACTAGGATAAACACCAAATGTAAAATTCTACTCGAGAGTTATACAACAGAATAAAGGAGTGGGATAATTACAAATGGAGAAGTCAATTTGAGATTTAAACAACACATCGGAGGGGTAATAAAATAACAAACGAAAAACTCTACTTGAGAGTTAAACAATACACAAAAGGAGTGGGATAAACAACAAACGAACAACACCACTCGAGAGATAAACAACACATCAAAGGAGTGGGATAATGTCAAACGAAGAAGTCTATTCGAGATTTAAACAATACATAGAAGGAGTAAGAGTATCACAAACGAAGAACTCTACTTGAGAGTTAAACCACACATATGGACTAGGATAAACACCAAATGTAAAATTCTACTCGAGAGTTAAACAACAGAATAAAGGAGTGGGATAATTACAAATGGAGAAGTCAATTTGAGATTTAAACAACACATCGGAGGGGTAATAAAATAAAAAATGAAAAACTCTACTTGAGAGTTAAACAATACACAAACGGAGTGGGATAAACAACAAACGAACAACACCACTCGAGAGATAAACAACACATCAAAGGAGTGGGATAATGTCAAACGAAGAAGTCTATTCGAGATTTAAACAATACACAAAAGGACTAAGAGTATCACAAACGAAGAACTCTACTTGAGAGTTAAACCACACACATAAGGAGTGGGATAAACAACAAATGTAAAATTCTACTCGAGAGTTTAACAACACAATAAAGGAGTGGGATGATTACAAATGGAGAAGTCAATTTGAGATTTAAACAACACATCGCAGGGGTAATAAACTAACAAACAAAAAACTCTACTTCAGAGTTAAACAATACATAAAAGGAGTGGGATAAACAACAAACGAACAACACCACTCGAGTGATAAACAACACATCAAAGGAGTGGGATAATGTCAAACGAAGAAGTCTATTCGAGATTTAAACAATACTTAGAAGGACTAAGAGTATCACAAACGAAGAACTCTACTTGAGAGTTAAACCACACACATATGGACTAGGATAAACACCAAATGTAAAATTCTACTCGAGAGTTATACAACAGAATAAAGGAGTGGGATAATTACAAATGGAGAAGTCAATTTGAGATTTAAACAACACATCGGAGGGGTAATAAAATAACAAACAAAAAATCTACTTGAGAGTTAAACAATACACAAAAGGAGTGGGATAAACAACAAACGAACAACACCACTCGAGTGATAAACAACACATCAAAGGAGTGGGATAATGTCAAACGAAGAAGTCTATTCGAGATTTAAACAATACACAAAAGGACTAAGAGTATCACAAACGAAGAACTCTACTTGAGAGTTAAACCACACACATATGGACTAGGATAAACACCAAATGTAAAATTCTACTCGAGAGTTATACAATTGAATAAAGGAGTGGGATAATTACAAATGGAGAAGTCAATTTGAGATTTAAACAACACATCGGAGGGGTAATAAAATAACAAATGAAAAACTCTACTTGAGAGTTAAACAAAACATAAAAGGAGTGGGATAAACAACAAACGAACAACACCACTCGAGAGATAAACAACACATCAAAGGAGTGGGATAATGTCAAACGAAGAAGTCTATTCGAGATTTAAACAATACAAAAGGACTAAGAGTATCACAAACGAAGAACTCTACTTGAGAGTTAAACCACACACATATGGACTAGGATAAACACCAAATGTAAAATTCTACTCGAGAGTTAAACAATAGAATAAAGGAGTGGGATAATTACAAATGGAGAAGTCAATTTGAGATTTAAACAACACATCGGAGGGGTAATAAAATAACAAACGAAAAACTCTACTTGAGAGTTAAACAATACACAAAAGGAGTGGGATAAACAACAAACGAACAACACCACTCGAGAGATAAACAACACATCAAAGGAGTGGGATAATGTCAAACGAAGAAGTCTATTCGAGATTTAAACAATACATAGAAGGAGTAAGAGTATCACAAACGAAGAACTCTACTTGAGAGTTAAACCACACACATATGGACTAGGATAAACACCAAATGTAAAATTCTACTCGAGAGTTATACAACAGAATAAAGGAGTGGGATAATTACAAATGGAGAAGTCAATTTGAGATTTAAACAACACATCGGAGGGGTAATAAAATAACAAATGAAAAACTCTACTTGAGAGTTAAACAATACACAAAAGGAGTGGGATAAACAACAAACGAACAACACCACTCGAGAGATAAACAACACATCAAAGGAGTGGGATAATGTCAAACGAAGAAGTCTATTCGAGATTTAAACAATACAAATAAGGAGTAAGAGTATCACAAACGAAGAACTCTACTTGAGAGTTAAACCACACATATGGACTAGGATAAACACCAAATGTAAAATTCTACTCGAGAGTTAAACAACACAATAAAGGAGTGGGATAATTACAAATGGAGAAGTCAATTTGAGATTTAAACAACACATCGGAGGGGTAATAAAATAACAAACAAAAAACTCTACTTGAGAGTTAAACAATACATAAAAGGAGTGGGATAAACAACAAACGAACAACACCACTCGAGTGATAAACAACACATCAAAGGAGTGGGATAATGTCAAACGAAGAAGTCTATTCGAGATTTAAACAATACACAAAAGGACTAAGAGTATCACAAACGAAGAACTCTACTTGAGAGTTAAACCACACACATATGGACTAGGATAAACACCAAATGTAAAATTCTACTCGAGAGTTATACAATATCAGACAGGAGTGGGATAATTACAAATGGAGAAGTCAATTTGAGATTTAAACAACACATCGGAGGGGTAATAAAATAACAAACAAAAAACTCTACTTGAGAGTTAAACAATACACAAAAGGAGTAGGATAAACAACAAACGAACAACACCACTCGAGAGATAAATAACACATCAAAGGAGTGGGATAATGTCAAACGAAGAAGTCTATTTGAGATTTAAACAATACATAGAAGGAGTAAGAGTATCACAAACGAAGAACTCTACTTGAGAGTTAAACCACACACATATGGACTAGGATAAACACCAAATGTAAAATTCTACTCGAGAGTTAAACAACAGAATAAAGGAGTGGGATAATTACAAATGGAGAAGTCAATTTGAGATTTAAACAACACATCGGAGGGGTAATAAAATAACAAACAAAAAACTCTACTTGAGAGTTAAACAATACACAAAAGGAGTGGGATAAACAACAAACGAACAACACCACTCGAGTGATAAACAACACATCAAAGGAGTGGGATAATGTCAAACGAAGAAGTCTATTCGAGATTTAAACAATACACAAAAGGACTAAGAGTATCACAAACGAAGAACTCTACTTGAGAGTTAAACCACACACATATGGACTAGGATAAAACACCAAATGTAAAATTCTACTTGAGAGTTATACAACAGAATAAAGGAGTGGGATAATTACAAATGGAGAAGTCAATTTGAGATTTAAACAACACATTGGAGGGGTAATAAACTAACAAACAAAAAACTCTACTTGAGAGTTAAACAATACATAAAAGGAATGGGATAAACAACAAACGAACAACACCACTCGAGTGATAAACAACACATCAAAGGAGTGGGATAATGTCAAACGAAGAAGTCTATTCGAGATTTAAACAATACACAAAAGGACTAAGAGTATCACAAACGAAGAACTCTACTTGAGAGTTAAACCACACACATATGGACTAGGATAAACACCAAATGTAAAATTCTACTCGAGAGTTATACAACAGAATAAAGGAGTGGGATAATTACAAATGGAGAAGTCAATTTGAGATTTAAACAACACATCGGAGGGGTAATAAAATAACAAACGAAAAACTCTACTTGAGAGTTAAACAATACACAAAAGAAGTGGGATAAACAACAAACGAACAACACCACTCGAGAGATAAACAACACATCAAAGGAGTGGGATAATGTCAAACGAAGAAGTCTATTCGAGATTTAAACAATACATAGAAGGAGTAAGAGTATCACAAACGAAGAACTCTACTTGAGAGTTAAACCACACACATATGGACTAGGATAAACACCAAATGTAAAATTCTACTCGAGAGTTATACAACAGAATAAAGGAGTGGGATAATTACAAATGGAGAAGTCAATTTGAGATTTAAACAACACATCGGAGGGGTAATAAAATAACAAACGAAAAACTCTACTTGAGAGTTAAACAATACACAAAAGGAGTGGGATAAACAACAAACGAACAACACCACTCGAGAGATAAACAACACATCAAAGGAGTGGGATAATGTCAAACGAAGAAGTCTATTCGAGATTTAAACAATACACAAAAGGACTAAGAGTATCACAAACGAAGAACTCTACTTGAGAGTTAAACCACACACATATGGACTAGGATAAACACCGAATGTAAAATTCTACATGAGAGTTATACAACAAAATAAAGGAGTGGGAAAATTACAAATGGAGAAGTCAATTTGAGATTTAAACAACACATCGGAGGGGTAATAAAATAACAAACAAAAAACTCTACTTGAGAGTTAAACAATACATAAAAGGAGTGGGATAAACAACAAACGAACAACACCACTCGAGTGATAAACAACACATCAAAGGAGTGGGATAATGTCAAACGAAGAAGTCTATTCGAGATTTAAACAATACACAAAAGGACTAAGAGTATCACAAACGAAGAACTCTACTTGAGAGTTAAACCACACACATATGGACTAGGATAAACACCAAATGTAAAATTCTACTCGAGAGTTATACAACAGAATAAAGGAGTGGGATAATTACAAATGGAGAAGTCAATTTGAGATTTAAACAACACATCGGAGGGGTAATAAAATAACAAACGAAAAACTCTACTTGAGAGTTAAGCAATACACCAAGGTTGTGGGATACACAACAAACGAACAACACCACTCGAGAGATAAACAACACATCAAAGGAGTGGGATAAAGTCAAACGAAGAAGTCTATTTGAGATTTAAACAATACATAGAAGGAGTAAGAGTATCACAAACGAAGAACTCTACTTGTGAGTTAAACCACACACATATGGACTAGGATAAAACACCAAATGTAAAATTCTACTTGAGAGTTATACAACAGAATAAAGGAGTGGGATAATTACAAATGGAGAAGTCAATTTGAGATTTAAACAACACATCGGAGGGGTAATAAAATAACAAACAAAAAACTCTACTTGAGAGTTAAACAATACATAAAAGGAGTGGGATAAACAACAAACGAACAACACCACTCGAGTGATAAACAACACATCAAAGGAGTGGGATAATGTCAAACGAAGAAGTCTATTCGAGATTTAAACAATACACAAAAGGACTAAGAGTATCACAAACGAAGAACTCTACTTGAGAGTTAAACCACACACATAAGGAGTGGGATAAACAACAAACGAACAACACCACTCGAGTGATAAACAACACATGAAAGGAGTGGGATAATGTCACACGAAGAAGTCTATTCGAGATTTAAACAATACACAGAAGGAGTAAGAGTATCACAAACGAAGAAGTCTATTCGAGATTTAAACAATACATAGAAGGAGTAAGAGTATCACAAACGAAGAACTCTACTTGAGAGTTAAACCACACACATATGGACTAGGATAAACACCAAATGTAAAATTCTACTCGAGAGTTATACAACAGAATAAAGGAGTGGGATAATTACAAATGGAGAAGTCAATTTGAGATTTAAACAACACATCGGAGGGGTAATAAAATAACAAACGAAAAACTCTACTTGAGAGTTAAACAATACACAAAACGAGTGGGATAAACAACAAACGATAGCACCACTCGAGAGATAAACAACACATCAAAGGAATGGGAAAATGTCAAACAAAGAAGTCTATTCGAGATTTAAAAAATACACAGAAGGAGTAAGAGTATCACAAACGAAGAACTCTACTTGAGCGTTAAACCACACACATAAGGAGTGGGATAAACAACAAATGTAAAATTCTATTCGAGAGTTAAACAACACAATAAAGGAGTCATAGACCTTAGGCTATATTTAAAGTTATCATATGCTTATGAGGCGACTCACAAGTTGATGCCAAGTGTATGCTTCAGATTTGGACACCAATGCTACCTTTGGCCCATGGCCCAATAGTGATCAGTAATCCAGTACTAATTACTGGGCCTGGGAGGGTAGTTTGGACCTTGCCCTCTGAGAGTACTGTTCCGCTCGTTGGGTCCGTGTAAGTCCTTCGGACAGATCCGTCTGCTTAGTTGATCTATCCTTAGGTAACTCAGGGCGCCCGAGCCTAGAGTTCCACGGAAGTATCTCAGTGGTTCTATTATGTACGTTTGGTCTTATTGCGTTGGTGGCGTCCGAGATTCTCTCGTCCGGTCCATTTGGCATCCTAGGACTGACAGTTTGTGGTGCTTGGTAGGACCATGCGACCTTTTGTCAGGTTCGGAAGTCATACACCTAGCTTCGTCGGACTTAGCTGAGAAGGTGTGTTGACTTGTAAGTACTAGGTGACCTGGAATGGTTTCCCTTAGGTCGGACTATTTGAAGGTCAGACTAGTACTGGATTGGCTATCTCAACCTTGATTTGCTCTAAGACACGCTCTATGGCGCCCTTAACGGATTGGACACATGTCCGTATCAACACTCAGATATTCCCTATCTGAAGAAACACATTCTAGCTCCCACAAACTTTCCAGAAGTTCCTACTCCCACGGCTGACATAGAGAACAGGTTCAAAGAACTGCTTTGAATAAAGAAGCAACTAGAGGCTTAAAACCAGGAAGTAACTGAGTCTGTGCCTCAAAACTTCACTAAGTTTGCTGAGGTGATTGCTCAGAGAACCAGCAACCTAGTACTTTCTCAGAATGATCTGGGATTAGTCCAAGACTCAGATAGCAGGGCAGCTCAGAAAGCATACAACCTTGCTGACACAACTTCCACCAAGATACAAACATGGTTGCTGAGGTCTCTACTTTAACAAACAGAGAGACAAGACTTTATCAACAAAATGAAGACCTCATAAGTGAGCTTAGAAGACTCACCAACAACTACTCTCTGATGCAAAGGAACTTTGAGTCTCTTTCTGACTCTTATGCTAATCTCTTGGCTCATTTTGATCAGTCCTCTATGACTAAGGGGGAAGAGAAGGTATTCCATAAGTAACAGAAACAAGCTAAGCCCAAAGGCAAGGGTAAGGAAAAGATGTACCAGGAACAACCCCCTACTCTGGAAAGAGTAATGATGCGCTCAAAAATAATACTTGTAAAATAGCACATGTAGTAAAGCGGTTGTAGTAGTACAACAAGGCTTAAACCACAGGGTCGTTCTCTCGAGGAATTGATTAAGCTAGTGCTAAGGTGTAGGCTCAAGGTGTGAGTTTTAAACAGATAGTGTGGGTAAGGTTGATACTTCAAAACCCTACAACAAATTACAATTACAAGACAAGGTAATAACTAGATCATGCAATTTCTACAATTAAAACGAATCAAGTGATCTTTCAAAAGTGCTGACGCAATATAGCTAATGGTACACTGCCCGCGAATGCAACAACTTTTCTATTGCAAAATCGAACCAGATACACATTATAAGTACGTATGAGTTACGGAAAAAAAGCTTGTCACTACTATGCCCTCATCCGGATATATACTAATTAGAGGCAAAGACTGATGCAAGTTCACAACGATCAAGCATGCGTTCAACGATCAGATAGCAATATGTCACAATACAAGTTATTAAAAGCAACCGCCTAACTTGTACTATTGAAAACCTGGGCGCCTATTGGTCTCTGCGATCGTCAGAAAGATCAATAATGCTTCTTCGAATTAAAAGAGAGATTGAAATCTCTAAGTGTTTACAATGCATGGAATTGAAAATATGAAAGTAGAAGTAAGTGAAGATATGTCCTAATGATTGATACAAGTGGTCTATTTATAGACTAAGGAAGAAGAAATTCGAAATCATGGGAAAAACTGTTAGGAATATCTGTTTAGATTTTGATAAGCAATCTAATGACTTATCTTAGCTCAGAAAGGTGGTTAGTACTCTTGGTTCACTTGAACACTGTAAAAGAGGAAAATCACTAAGTATGATAGTCTGGCAAATCTTGTATAGGATGTTAGGTCTCTGAATGTAATTTTTTATTTCCTTAAAGAAGATCAAGAAGAATGCATCCAGCAGGAGAAGTTCAATTTTAAAATGATGTTTTGAAGACTGCACGAGATTGCTGAAGACAAAGGTTATCAGATACCTATGTCCAGATATCTTTGACAAACAAGTGTTTCTCAACGAACCAGCTTTGCAAAAGATATCTGAGAACGCATGGTTTTTGAACGAGGAAAAGTGCCCACAAACATCTACACTCAGATATCTTGGATAAAACTATGTTTCTGGGAAACAATGTTTCAACAGGTATCTAGAGATGAGAAGGTCTCTGGAAAGGGACATGCAATGCTTCAGAAATCGTGCATAGTTCCGTTGGCACTACAGGACAAAAATAGTACAATGCAATAAATCCGCAGACAAAGACATTTGAACAAAAGAGGAAATCTCTGAAAAGAGACAACGTCTTCTGCAGTACTATTTTCAGATATCAATAATTTGAATTTCATTAAGCCTAACGGATACTATTCAAACGGCATTATTTTCAACTATAACTATCAGCACTTAGAATGCTTGAGATACACACAGAAATTACACACCAAGAACTTACATCTATGAACTTGTTCATTCAAGTATACAAGCCTTCAATCTACTTATTCGTCAGCTTACAGTTGCGACTAAGCTCTTGAATTCTAAGTAGCACAAAAGTTCTAAGTGTCATGATCCTTAACAAGCATTGCTATCTGTGAAGGAGTTAAATCAAAAGATCAAGAATCTGAGATTCATACTCTAGAACATTTATCATAGACTTGGGTCAGTCAAGAACATATCACCACACATTGTGAAGTGCGTTAAGTGACTCTTGTTCAAGAAGGTATTATTATATAATTGTATAAGTTATTAATCTATCAAATCCTGACAAACTACCTTAATCAACACCTTAAACGACGTGGAGTAAAGGAAGTACTTAGTTTGGAAAACTAAGGAATAACTCCAAGGTTACTGAGCATAGGAAGTACTTAGTTTGGGAAACTAAGGAATAGCTCAAAGGTTTCTGAGTATATGAAGTACTTGGCTGAGAAAGCCGGGGAATAACTCAGGGGGAACACTTAGTTGGGAACCTAGTGTATTTAGGAATCGAGAGAAGATATTTGTAAGGGGAACTCATTTATCTATCTTAGTGGATTCTAGGTCTGAGAAAGGCCGAAGTGGATTAGTTGAAGGATTACGCCACCTTCATATACCACTATAAAGATCAGTGTTATTTACTTTCTACAATTTATTACTTGCTTTATTTACCTTGCTGAGTATTTACACATATCTTGCTGAGCACGTGCACTTATCACAGAAAAGTCTTTTGCTCTCTGAAATTAAGTATCAGATATCTTCACAAATATCTGAGAAATTATGTTTATCGACAAAAGTTGTAAAAGACTATTCACCCCCCTCTAGTCTTTTCCCTTTGCCGTTATCTGGACCAACAAGTGGTATCAGAGCAGGAGGTTCCCAAGCCTTCTGCACTGAACCTAGATCCCAGATAAGTGCCCACTAACTGCTTCTCACCTACACTTGATTTGTCTGTTTAGTGTGTTTGCTGCAGGATGTCTTTAAGTGACGCTCCAATTCTCAAGCCAGAGAATGATGAGAAATGGAAGAACAACATGATGCTCCACCTAGAAGCCATCAGTGATGAAATGATCGAAGTAATAAAGAATGGCCCCATAGTCATTCAACAGCTCAAGCAAGTCATGGAGGTTTCTAATGGTAGTGACAGAGTTCCCACTGATGAAGAACCAAGTGGTGGTTCCTCACAAATAGGTGCTTCAACCAGTGGAAGACCTACTAGTCAAGTTATTTACGAGCCAAAGCCCAGAGAGCTCTGGACAACGGAAGATGCCAAGAGAAATCGACTAGATGGTCAGGCTCGCAATATCATCATACATTCCACTCCAGAGCACATACAGTGTAAACTGTGGGGTGCAAAAATGGCGAAAGTGGCCTGGCAACTGATTGAGGAAATCTTTGTCGGCACTGAGAAAACAAAGGAAAATAAGTTCGAAGTTTTGAAGCTCAAATTCCAAAACATTAAACAAGGTCCCATAGAGACTCTTTAAGAACTAGATTTCCAGTTCACAACTTTGATGAGTGAAATGGCTGCACTTGGTGAAAGTGAGAGATACTCTAACTCTGAAAAGGTGAAGACTATCGTGAGAAGCTTGAATCAAAACTGGGAACACACTCAGTATTTTTATTTCAACCAAGGAATGCCAAATATCACTTCGGTAGAACTCTTTTCCCACTTAGCTACTGTCAACTATGAAACTACTCAGAGAGAACAAACAATTGCTGAGAAAGTTCATAATATTGCTTTAGTAACACAAGGTACTTCTGAAAAAGAAGGATACTAAGGAAATGACTAAGGAAGATGCTCTTGCTGTAAAGCAAATGAGAAAATATGTTAGTCGGGAGATTGAGAGAAGAAAAGCCAAAGAGAAGCTGAAAAAGCATCTAGGCTCAAATTATCACCAAAGATAACAATATAAATTTATCAAGCTCATTTGAACAAGCCAACCAAGCATCTAGTACTGAGAAAGTAGAAATTGGAAACGATATCTGTTTCTATTGTCAGAAACCTGGTCATTTTAAAAGAGATTGTCCTGTTTTCAATAAGCTAAAGACAGGTGACAAGAAAGATAGAAGAAATATCAAGAGAGGTCAGAGAGCTTTGCTCACTGAAGAAAGGAAAAAGATTCAAATCTAACTGGATGCTCTTGATATTGAATAAGAATCTGAGGAAGAAGACTCAGATGATACCAAATTACCTTCTCCAGAATTATGTGGCATCACTCATGAATTAGTTGGCTTTGGTCAAAAGAAAAGGGAACTATGCGGGGTTGTTGAGGAGATCTATTCAGATTGCTCCAACATTGAGCTCTTACTAATGGCAGACGAGGTAACCAACATCTCTCAATTCATAACTTATGAGAGTGATGAGGAAGAAATCAGAGATTCAGAATATTTCAGAAGAGAACTTGATCTCTACAAAAGAGAATTTCAAATGATCCGAGCTAGAGCCGACATTCTTGAAGAAGAAAAGAATTCTCTTGAGAAGATAAATTCACAATTACTCAAGATATCTGAGAAAAAGGATGCTAAAAATCAATTTCTCAAAGCACAGATATCTGAAACAGAGAAGTTACACAGAAAGACAATGGATATACTCCATAAGGAAAATAAAGATCTTCTTTCTGAAAATGAGGAACTCAAGAAGAAAGAACTATCTTTTTAATCCTATGCCAAAGCTTGTGACACTCTTACTGAAGTACACTCTTATTTAAGAGATCCTTTAGAAAAGGGAGGACTTGGGCTGGACACACAAGCAAATAGTTCTACCACTCTGAATAAGAGTGACCAAAAAATAACATTTGTTAGTTCTCAGCAAGATGGTTCCCAAATAACATATAGCATTGGTCAGAAAGCTAAGGTTGTTAATAAAGGAAAGGCAGTTGCGACCAAACCTTTGTGGGAAAAACAAGTCCAAAAGAAAACTGTTGGGAACGTTTCTGTAAAGAAACATAACACTTAAAAGTGTAATCACCCACAGTGCTATGTCTCTCAGAAAGGAAAAATTGCAGGAGCAGGCAAATTTTCCAACATCACGTTTTATGAAAAGAAAGACGTTCCAGAGACTAGCAAAGTTGCTGAGAAGAGAACTCAGACGGCACCAGGTGCTCGAAATGGCAATGGCTATAAAGCCATCGGGAAACAACTCGCTCGTGAGTACAAACAAGAGCAAGAACGATGGATGAAAGCCAGGATTGCGCATAGCCATCATCAGAAGTGGAAGAAAGAACAGGTTACGACCACTCTGAATGCCAGGGCTAGAAGAAATCTGGCAAGGAAAGCTAAGTTTGCTGAAAAGCAGACTCAGCAATCTGACAGGTATCTGAAAGCACCACGAGGAGCACCAAGGAACACACCAAGAAGGAAAATAGCTTTAAATGATAATGATACCAATCATTTACCTAAAATTCCTCCTTATGTTCTAACAAGACAAAAGAATATCCCAAGGAAGTTGATTCAGAAATGGATTCCTACAGGGAGATTCTTTAGTCCAGAAGGTTTCATTGTTGGAATGAGAGCCTAACTCCTTGTTTCCTGTTTTGTGCAGAACACTCTGAGGAGGAACCCGAAGTGGCATTTTGATAGTGGATGTGGGAAGCACATGCCAAGAGACAAAGCAAATCTGATTAACTACAAAAAATGCGATAATGGACCAATTATTAGATTTGCTGGAGGAGATGAAAATCCAACCATAGGATTTGGCAATCTGAAGTTTGGAGCCCTTACAATCTCTGAAGTACTACATGTAAAGGGATTGAAATATAATCTCCTAAGCATGAGTCAATTAGTAGACAAAGGGTACATTGTCAAGATCAACTCAAAACTATGCAAAGTAATTGACAATGAGTCAAACAGACAGTCTTGGTTGCTAGGAGAAAAGGAAATCTTTATGTTGCTGACTGGGCATCTGCCACAACTGAAGAATGTCTCATGGTGAGTCAATCTGGCCACACTGAAGAAAACTGGCTATGGCATAAGAGAATGAGTCACTTGAAATTCAAAACTCTGAACAAGCTAGCCAAGAAAGAATTGGTGGTTGGTTTACCCAAAATGGTATATAGAAAAGATGGTATATGCTCAGCTTGCCAAATGGGAAAACAATCCAAAATATCTTTCAAGTCTAAAACTAGACACTCCAGTGAAAGGCCACTGCAAATGTTACATATGGATCTTTTTGAATCCTCTGTAACCAGCTATGCAGGAAAGAAGTATGGTCTGGTTGTTGTTGATGATTACTTAAGATTCACTTGGGTTGTATTTCTCAAATAAAAATCTGATGCAAGGGTTGAAATACCCAACTTGCTGAATAAGCTTGAAGTCATGAAAAATGACAAGGTATCATGAATCGAGCAGACCGTAATGCGAGTTTGTGAACCAGTACATAAAAGAGTTTTGTACCTGCAAAGGTATACAACATCAACTATCTTCCATAAGGACACCACAACAAAATGGTGTTGATGAAAGGAAGAATAGGACCCTAAAAAAAGCAGCAAGAACAATGCTTGCTGACACTGAAATAAGTGAAATCTATTGGGTTAAAGCTGTTAACACAGCCTGCTATACTCAAAATAGATGTTTGATTAACAAACACCATGACAAGACTCCTTATGAGCTTTTGATTGGTAGACGCCCTAGTATCAAACATCTAAGGGTGTTTGGTTGCAGATGTTTTGTTCTTAACAATGGAAAAGAATACTTGAGAAAATTTCAACCAAAAGCAGATGAAGGAGTATTTCTTGGTTATTCTCTGAAAAGCAAAGCCTACAGAATCTACAACAAAAGAACGCAAAAGATTGAAGAATCTGTTCATGTAGTCTTCTACGAAGGAAACAAGAAAGTACCCTTGAATGAAGAACTCTCAGATAGGTTCAAAGAGCTGATGATTAAAGATTCTGAAGAAGAATCCTCAAAAGGAAACAATTCTATCATTCACTTAGAAGATGAATCTGGCGATGAAAAGCAATCATTGCTTAGTAAAAACCAGATGACTCTAAGATGTTGATATGATTCTGGAGGAAAACACCATTTTGGCAGATATTTATGTGCCGGAAGTTGCGCCTCTGCTTGTGCGGAATTTTAGAAGTCGTTCAGTCGGGAGCTTGAGAGGATCCTCGAGACGTATTACAAGGCTTTATGGACCTTTAATTTTATCTCCTGTGGATCCTACTCCCATTGTTCCAGCAGATATGGAAGTTGAGGAAAGTGAAACAATGGAAGAATTTATAGGACAAGTTGTCGAGCCTACTGTGCCTCCTTCCTAGCCTCAGGAAAAGAAAAAAGGAAGAACCACAAAGAATTCGATTAAAGCGTCTTATTCTTCCTCTCTTCCCATGGTGAAAAAGGTGTTAAAAAAGTCTCGCAGGTATAGCCCCAAGAATAAAATCAAATGAAGATCTCTTTTCTATGTTTGGCTCATTGGCTCTGGTGTTGGCTAATTGGAGTCCGGTGGTAGGTAATTTTCAATTGGATGATTGGTACTTCGGTGGAGCAGCAGAATTATTTTTGCTTGACTTTGGATCCTTGTATTTTGTCAATGGTGATATTAGCTTATGGCGTAGAAGAATTATTGGTAGGACTAGCTTTTGCTCGTATTTCTTTTGTGCTAGTTTGGACTTCCATTTGAGTAGTTTCTTGGAGATGTACTCGGGTTCATATAAACCCCCGTGATTGTATTGTCTTATTTTAAATAATAGGAGCCTGTCTCCACCTTTAACAAAAAAAAAAAAAAAAAAAAAAAAAAAAACAGATGCCTGCAAGACATGATGAAGAATTTCCTATGAGAATTCCAGAAATGGAACAGGTTACTGAGAACCTTCATCATGAAGAGGTTTCTGAGAATGAGATTGCTGAAAATCAAATTCCAGATATCTCTAACACTGAAAAAGTGTCAGATATCCATGGCATTTCCCATGTGTCAGATATCTCAGATACTGCACAAGTATCCTATCAAGACCATATTGATTCACATTTAGATCAAAATGATATTGATCCTACTAGTTCAAAACCCATTATGAAATGGATAAGAAATCATCCTGCCAAGGATGTGATCGGTCCTTTAGACCAAGGAGTTAGAACTAGGAGAGCAATTGCTGACTCTCTTTATGGATGTTTCATCTCAAATATTGAACCTAAAACTATAGAAGAAGCATTGAAGGATCAAGATTGGATCTCGGCAATGCAAGAAGAGTTGGATCAATTTGAGAGAAACAAAGTCTGGAAACTGGTTCCATTTGTTGATGGAATATCTGTAATTGGAACCAAGTGGGTTTTCAGAAATAAAATGAATGAGTCCTGTGAAATAACCAGAAACAAAGCAAGGTTGGTTGCCAAGGGATTCACCTAGACAGAAGGACTAGATTTTGAAGAGTCATATGCTCCAGTTGCAAGATTGGACGCAATTAGACTATTTCTAGCCTTTGCAGGTCATAATGACTTTAAAGTTCATCAAATGGATGTTAAAAGTGCATTCCTAAACGGTGAACTTGCTGAAGAAGTCTATGTTGAACAACCACCAGGCTTTGAGGTTTCCTCAGAAAGTAGAATGGTTTATACAGGCACCGAGAGCATGGTATGATACTTTAGCCAAATACTTGCTGGAAAGTGGCTTCCAAAAAGGAGATGTTGATAAAACACTCTTTACTTTGAACCATGAAGGGAAACTACTTCTAGTCCAAGTATATGTTGATGACATTATATTTGGATCTAAAGACAAGCAACTTTGTGAAGACTTTGCTGAGCTCATGAAAAGTAAATTTGAGATGAGCATGATGGGAGAATTAAACTACTTCCTAGGATTGCAAGTCAAGCAACTTAATGATGGAATATTCATTAGTCAAACAAAGTATGCAAAGGACATGCTCAACAAGTTTAATCTAAAGCCTTCTGAAAAGAATGCCAAGATACCTATGAGCATTGGAACTAAAATGACCTATACTGAATTTGACAAGAGTATTGAAGAACACAAGTATAGGAAATTGATTGGGTCTCTACTGTACCTCACTACAAGTAGACCTGATATTCAATATGCAGTAGGAGTGTGTGCTAGATTTCAGACAAATCCAATGCAATCACACTACAACATTGCTATGAAAATATTAATGTATGTAAAGGGTACTGTAGAAGTTGGATTGTGGTATCCAAAAGACAGTGGATTGAGTTTAGTTGGCTATTCTGATGCTGACTATGCTGGATCGTTGCTTGATAGAAAAAGCACCTCAGGAACTTGTGAATTTCTTGGTGCCAGATTAATATCATGGTTCAACAAGAAACAAAACTCAATGGCCACATCTACCACAGAGGCCGAATATATTGTTGCTGGGTGTTGTGCTTCACAGATATTGTGGATATAATAACAACTTAGAGACTATGAGGTCAATGAAGAGAAAACTCTAATTTTCTGTGACAACACAAGTGCTATTACCATAACTCAGAATCCTAAGTTTCATGCAAGACAAAGCACATTGATGTTAAACACCACTTCATTAGAGACCATGTTGAAAAAGGCAATATAGAGATACTCAAGATTGGTACTGAAGACCAACTTGCAGATATCTTTACAAAGCCTTTGCAAGAAAGCAGGTTCTTAACCTTGAGAATAGTCTTGGGTTAATGGAGTTACCAAAGGAACTGAAAAGTTCTAATCTCTGAGATGAGGGTTCAGAAAGGAGAAAGATATCTGGATCAGGCATCTAGATATTCAAAAAAAAAAAAAAAAAAAGGGGTATCTGAGACGGGAACTCATATACTAAAAGAAGCTAAGAATGTGAGTGAGACAGGAACTCAGTATGATTAAGAAGGGAAAAAGGAGAGATAAGATATCTGGAACAGGAATCCAGAATATCAAAGGCAAAAGGTGAAACACTTAGCAAACAAGTATCTGAGACGGGTACTCAGATATCAAAAGTTAAAGGGTAAAATGGCTATTTGAAGATTTCTGAGACAGGTACTCAGATATCTAGTTCAAACATTGAGGGGGAACACAAAAGAGAATAGTACAACTGTTTGCAGTCAACTACTCTCTTGAAATTTGTGTAATTTCTATCTCTGTGTAAAACATGAACAAATACTGAGTGTGAGATAGACTCAGATACAAAAATTGTCCCTTAGTCACACAGAAGAAATGTGATTCAGATAGCTAATCGCCAAAATTCATTAATTGGGCAAAATCACATGGGTTGATTGTGATCATTGCTGAAAAAGCAATCCCAACCATTGATGAAATGGGCGTTCCATTTTAAAGGCCGAGATTAACTCTCTGTAAAATATTGGACTGTAAAAACTCAGACATGGCCCACTGTAGATGCCTTACTGCACGTACACAGATACAAATGCACAAAATTAATTTGTGTATTTTTGTCTGTTGGAATTACATTGCTATATATATAGGATTTTGGCAAAAGAAATCACTTTCGCCTAATCCTACATTTGCTTTTGCACAAAATTTGCAAAATTCTCTCAAATCTCTCTACAATTTTTTTCTGCAACTTCTGATTCCCTCTTAGTTTTTCTGCAAAGAATCACTAATTTCCTACCTTAATCTCTTCTCGTTTTTCAAAAACTTCACTATTTAAAGAGATGGCTCCCAAACGTGCTTTTACTCAGAAATCTCAAGTTACTACATCAGGTACTGCTGAAAAGCAAGAACCAGTGCTGGTTATAACAAATAATCGGTTGATTGAAGAGTTCAATCCCGATCATTGGACTTCAAATCACAAGATGATTTGGGGTGGTTCCATGATTGAGGAATACCTGGTAGTTGCAATAGAAAACCAGACTGACAGAAAGCTAGTACTGGATATGCTTGAAAAGGCACAAATCAAGGGCTTTCTATCTGCTCTTCCCATTGGAGTTTCTTCACTGGATGTCCTGGAGTTTTAAAATAACTCCACGATTATCTCCAAAGTCTCTGAAGGCACTGAAACAGTGTCTATCAAGACCAAAGTCCAAGGACAAGAAATCCTATTGGACGAAACAGCTTTCTGTGAGCTGTTTGAACTCAAAATCTTGGAAAGGATTTTGAAATTGACACCAAGGATGAAGATCTCCTTGAAGGTGTGAAGCAACTATACAGTGATGTGTGTGATCTTGACAAGCCAGACACACCCATCGACTTTAAGCTTGCTGACATAAGGACCAGACATTTGTTAGTCCACTGGGATGTGTTTGTAACGCCCCGACTATTGGGTTTTTAAAAGGAGTGAATTTCAGTCGGGACGTCGGGCAAAAACAGAGCCGAAACGTTTAGTGAAACATGGGAAGTTACAAACAAACTTTCGTTTGAAGTTGCTAGAATAAAAATATATTTTATTCAGCAAACAAAACCACAAGATTTTCAACATTCTTATCTTTAAAAGATACACAATATAACAAGAAATGACATGAGTTTTTGAAAAAGACAATAAGACACTATTTTCATTGACAAAAATCCCAAATCCCAACTACACACTTAGTTTGCTGAGTTTATCGGTTATTCATTCTTCGCCGCCATCTCACCTACAAGGAAGGGAATAAAAACAAGTGTGAGAAAAACCTCAATGAGTGTTCAAAGATTTTCGTGAGAAGTTTTCATTAAAATCATAAAAATCAAGAACTTAAAATCCAATAAACTTTCAATAACATATACTTTTCAGAAAAAACATTATTTCATGCCGCTCCTTATAACCCCACAGTAAAACAGGCCTTATGTCTCCCTGATAGTCGATCAATCTATCCAGTCAGTACCCTGCCATGGTACAGGGATGGAATTCTACGACCCAACTAAATCAGTGAAGACTTCTATCACTCGATTTAAAGGGAATGGGCAAAGAAAACCGACAAGTAGCTCGCCAGACACAACTGACCAAACTACAACCCAATTAACCTGAACCAAACGTACGTATCTTTCTTGAACCGTCAATCAAAACAAAATAACAATCATGTATGTAAAAATATATAAATCTTTCAAAATCAGCGGAAGCATGCAAAAACTCTTTCGTGATTTGATTTTTATGCAATAGGACGTGCGTTTTGAAAACCATGCAATACTTATATATAATTTTGAGAACATATTAAAATAACTTCCAGGTTTTGAAAATAATACATCTATATAGTTTTGTAGAACACTCACATTTGAAGGTTAGGAAGAGCAAGAATTATGAAAGAACTTGCAAGAAGAACAAGTTACAAACTTGAAAGAAAAAGATAATAGTACTTGGAGACTTTTTTGAAGAAAATGCCCAAAAGGTTTATGGACAAATGAGGGCTGGAAAAAGAGGGTATTTATAGAGTGGATTGAGTGAAGATCAAAGGGTTGAAGAGCTAAAAATAAATGGCAATTTAAATGGCTTAAATTGCACTTAAAACTCATTTTAAAACCAACAATAAATGTGCAAAATTAAGAGAGACCTTTCACATTTTTTTTCAAACCTTTAAAAACAATAACTAATGATAAATTATCATATTTTACTTGGGAAAAAGCTCACAAACATTTTTGGCATGACTTAGGGTCATTTGTACACAAAAATAAAATGTGACACACAAAAAATGCAACACTTAGAGCAATTAAATTGAACTCACAATTACACATGCATATGCAACAATTAAACTTAAAATATTGAACATGCATAGTGAATATTACACTTAGACATGCATAAGTAACATAAAAGAGAAACGAAAAGAAAATCAGAACGTTGATCGAAACAAAGCTGAAACATAGCATGTGACATTCGACATTACAAGCGACCTTTCGTATCGTAACATGAAAAAGAAAGAAAAATATTTCATTCATTAAAGAAACCTCAAGTTACCAAACTCTTGTATTTTGAAATATATGAATATAAAATAACACTTTAATTTCTAAACATTAAGAGATCCCCACACACATAAGACATGCATGTACATTACATAATTCAAAAGTGACTCTTCACATTATAAATCAATCAAAGAACATATATAATTAGCTTGTATTGAATTAGTTAATTAAAAGGAAGACTCTTCACATAAATCATCAATAAAGCACATACATAAAGACTTGTATTCATTAGAGAATTAACACTTCACATTATTTATCAATAAAGCACATACACATAAAGACTTACATTTAAATAAGATAATTAAAGACTCTAAGACTTCTTCTAACTTAACTAATATTAATATAAAATATAATGAACTCACATGAAGGCAATTGAAGTTAATCTTTAAATCTAATCAAGCCACACAAATAATGACATACATTAAAATACATAATTAAAATGGCACTCTTCACATTATACATCATTCAAAGCAAACAAATAAAGTACTGAATTAAGCTAGACAATTAAAAAACAGTCTTGGCACATTAATCATTCATAAAGATAAATTTATGAGATGACTATCAAATTATTTTCAAATAATTATACCAACAAATTAAACGATAAAATGATCAGATTTTTAAGTAGGAAAAATACAACAAAAATAATTTCTCTTCTTTAAAAAAAAAGTACAAAATAAATAACCACACATATTACAAATTGACAAGTAACATAGACTTTTAAAACAAATAATAACATCTAAAACAATAACACAATCAATTAAAATAATTCAAATATATTTTCATACAAATACACTAACACAAGTTAAAGCATGCAAGGACAAAAATAATAAGGTACGTCAAAATCTGGGGTGTCACACTCACCCCTCCTTAAAAGAATTTGGTCCCCAAATTCACACTTCAAAATTTTCAAAAACATTTTCGCACAAATAAACACACTTTAAATAAATTATACAAGACCAAAAATACCAAGTTAACATAAAAACTGGGGTATTACACTCACCCTCCTTAAAAGAATTCGGTCCCCAAATTCAAACCGTTAAAACAATTTTCGACATAAAAAAAAAAGTTTTGAAAAAAATTGAAGTTTTCCATGCAAACAACACATTGAACTGGAAAACTACAAAACAAAAAACTTTAGACTTCCTTTTTATTGGGAGAAATGAAAGGTAGTTGGAACGTCGATAGAAACATCAAAAACACTTGCAAAGTTACTGCCTACCTTTCAGACATAAACAAGAAAAACGAAACCAACTTAAGAAATCATATTGCAAGTCCATGCACACTACCAAAATAACCAGAATCTTAACTATTCAAATAACATAAATTGAACGATAAGTAAACAAATAAAAATAATTAATAAACAAAAAAATTGTGACAAACAAGTTCAATTTTTGCACATTACAATTAAAGTTTTGACCAAAAGAGACAAGCAAGATCAAAAATGCAAAAGGTCAATTCTAAGTGTTTGATGCCTTTTTAAGGTAAGTCACAATCATAAGCAATAATCACTAAGTCTTATTGATACCATAACCTCCCTCATAACTATTACATTGAGAGCTTCCCGTTCTCTCTTGAGTAAAGTCTCTTACCGGATTGACATACATAAGGGCATCCCTACTAACCGCCCACTTCTCAACCTAGTCCTTTCAGGTACTCTTGCACGCACGGATACTGATTCGGACTTCAAGTAGGAGGCGGGTCTTAGACTAGGTTGCTTGTAATAGTTTAGTTAGTTAGTGTTCGAGGTTTCACCCCTCGACATTTTGGCGCCGTCTGTGGGAAGTTTACAAAAAATTTCACAACTGAGTTAGGCTGATGGCAAGAACAAAACGGACAGCACGGACTAGTGTTGCAGGCGTAGGGACTCCACCACCACGTCCATGCGGACGTCCGCCCACCCGGGGACGGAGGGCCACTATGGCTGAAAGGAACGTTGGAAGAGGATATCCGAGCGATGGTCGCACAGCCAGCCCATCCTTAGATGGAGGAAGAGACGTTCCACCCAGGGGAGTCCGAAATGTTCCTGAGAACGTTGTACCTGCGGACCGTGGAGAGGGGACCATACGAGTTTCTCCGACAGAAGCTCAAGGCCCCACTACTGGTCAATAGTTTACTATGCCTGATGGTCGAGTAGTCCGGACTAGTGACCTCGGACTTAGTGAAACTCAGTTCGATAGATTGCTCACGATAATCCAAGGTTGTCTACGGTCTAACAATGCCCATCCTCAACAAGCCACTCCGCCAGTGGCTACTCCGGCTCAAGTAGAACCTGCCCTATCAAGAAACATGCAACGTCCAATCCAGCAGAGGTTGGGGAATCAGCTACCCCAAGAAGATCTGCGGAACCTTCTAGATCGGAGAGAATCCGCTTCCCAAATCCAGGGTGAAGGAAGTCTGAATGGAAGGAGAGACCATCAGGAGGATGATAACAGGCAGCCTAGAGCTCGGCAACAAGCACCTCCGAGGGCCAGGGATAATGTAGCGGAAACCATTCCAGTGGTCCGCCTAGATGAACTCTCCGCGGATGTAGCAGTTCATCCAAGGACGGGGGAGATAATGACTGCGGAAGAAATTTATGCTCAATAAAAAGCTTTGGAGGCCCAGATTCTAAATATCGGACGCCTGGTAAAGGATCATGAGCAGATAGCTACTAGTGCACCAAACCCTTTGTGTGATGAAATCATGAGAGAAAAGGAAAGGAACAGGAACTCGGATCAAGTAATTCCAAACTTGGAATACTATTACGGGGATACCTGTCCCGTTGGTCACCTGACAAGGTACAACAGTAAGATGGATTCCAAAGGGATGAGTGACAATACGAAAGCTCTCACGTTCTCATCTACTCTCTTTGGAATGGCCATGGATTGGTACACTATTTTACCAAACAAGTCGATAAGGTCATATGCGGACCTCTCCTCCAAGTTTCTGGGACGGTTTGGAAAGTCGAAAAGAAGAAAGCGTACCATCGAGCACCTGGCAGAAGTTATACAGCGGGAGCAAGAGGATCTAAGGACCTTCCTAGATCGCTTTCACGCGGAAGTTCTTCGAGTTGAGTCGCACAGTATTAAGGAACGGGTCCGTCACCTGTATGCTAATACTTTCAACTCAGAGCTCCGCAAAAAACTCTCTAGTCAGGAAGTGAGGAGTGAAAAGCAGTTGGATGACATCTGTGAAGAAGTGATGTATAGAGAGGAGTACCGAAGGAATGTTCCAGTGAGAGCTGGTTCCAAGAAAGGAAAGGAGCCGATGAAACAAGAGCAACGCCAGGGGAAACTTGACCCGAGGAAGGATCACAGAGATAAGGGCTTCCACAGAAAAATGAGTCCGCCAAGGAGATATGCGGATTATACCCGTCCCAATAGACCAAGATCCGACATCTTGGCGACTATCATTGAGAAGAAGCTACATGTCCAATGGCCAAAGCCCTCTCACAACAACCGGAAGAATAAGAATGCAAAGGGGTACTGCAAGTTCCACAGGTGCCGTGGTCACGAGACGGACGATTGCATTGAACTGAAAACGGAGGTTGAACATTTGATAAGAGAGGGAAAACTGGAAGATCACATCTATATGGATGAACCTTCTAGACATGATATGACGGAACGAAAAAGGCATGATAGAGCTACAGAGCCGCCACCTCGTCCCCTATCCTTGCCACCTCCGACACCCAACCATACGCCTCGCACGGACCGACACCCGTACAGGTACGCTGATGATGTTCAAATGAAGAACGCTCCATACAGCGGAGTGATCAACACCATCGCAGGCGGACCAACTGGGGGCGATAGTAGGAACGCGAGAGAACGGACAGCTCAGAATCTCCGGAATAATGACAGATTGTATGCTGCTCCGGCAATTCGAGGGACAAATGCCATATCCTTTGATGATAGCGAGATCCGTCCTCCTACGGCAGGAGGAGAAGACATTGACGATCCGGATGTTCCGCTTATGGTTTCCTTAATCATCGCAACTTATCGGGTAAACAAGATCCTGGTAGACACGGGGAGTTCCTCGAACATCATCTTCAAATCGGCAATAGATCAGATGAATCTGGGAAGAATCCGATATGAGAGAATTAACACCTCCATATTAGGGTTCGAAGGAGGTACTGTCCGTCCTCTAGGAAGTGTCATACTTCACGTTTCACTTGGGACGCATCCCGCAAGAGTGACACAACAAGTCCGTTTTGTAGTGGTGGACCGAACTTTCGACTACAATGCTATTTTTGGTCATCCAGGACTCAATCAATTCCGAGCTATACCTTCCACTCTCCATAATAGGATGAAATTCCCGACCCCGTGTGGAGTCGGAGAGGAGGTAGGGAACATCCGAGAAGCTTGGGAATGTTACATTATGTCCACGAGGAGAGCGTCTGCCCCCGTGTTGACAGTCACTGTGACCTCTGACCCGCCAGTTGTTCTTCCGGCTAAAAAGGAGAGTCCGCATATTAGAGTACGGAGCCAGAAGGAGAAGTTTCCTAAAACTGTACAAATCAAGCCTCATGAAACTCTGAAGGAGGTTGAGCTTGTCGTTGGAAGCCCGGATAAGAAGACTAGAATCGGAATAGAGATGAATACAGAGGTGTAAATGAAGCTCATTGCCTGTCTCCGAGATAACAGTGATGTGTTTGCTTGGAGTACTGATGACCTAAAGGGGATAGATCCGAGGATTGATGTTCACCGTCTGAACATGGATCCCTCGATTAAGTACATCCGTGAAAAGAGAAAGGATTTTGGTCCGGTCAAGGATGCCATTATACGAGGTTGATCAACTCCTGAATGCAGGCCACATCGAGGAAGGCAAATGGAAGATGTGCAATGATTTCACCAGGCTAAACAAGTTCTGCCCAAAGGATCCATACCCTTTTGCACTCGAGGGCCAATCTCCGTCCGGCCCGAGGGATAGATCAGTTGGTTGACTCCACATCCGGATGTGCATTACTGAGTTTCATGGACGCATACCAAGACTTTTACCAAATTCGGATGGCCAAGGAGGACATCAAGAAAACAGCTTTCTTCGCTGCAGGGGGAGTGTACTGCTTCAAAGTGATGCCCTTCGGATTGAAAAATGCGCGGGCCACTTACCAACGACTGTTGAATCAGATGTTCAAGGAAGAAATTGGAAAAACCATGGAAGTGTATGTGGATGACATGCTCGTTAAGAGCAAAACTGAAGAACAACATGTGGATCACTTGAACAAGTGCTTTGCTATCCTTAGGAAGTACGGGATGAAGCTGAATCCGGAAAAGTGCACCTTCGGTGTGAAGGGCGGAATGTTTTTGGGGTACATGATCACAGAGAGGGATAAGCGCAAACCCTGAGAAGATCAAGGCAATCCTAGATCTGCCTCATCCGAAGAACCTCAATGAGGTACAACAACTCATTGGACGTCTTATGTCCTTAAGTCGCTTTATTTCGCGATCCGTAGAGAAGAACCTTCCGTTCTTCAAAATCCTCCGGAAAGGAGAGAGCTTTGAGTGGACCGCGGAATGTTCTGAGGCTATTGAAAATTTGAAAAAGTACCTCCATTCCCCTCCGCTGCTCTCCAAACCCGTGGAAGGAGAGCCACTCTACCTCTACCTAGCAATAACGGAAGAGGCAATGACTTCCGTATTAGTACGGATTCAAGCTAATGATCACTTGCCAATCTACTATCATCGTAAAGCCCTTGCTGGGACCGAGACAAGATATGTGAAGATTGAGAAATTTGCATATGCTTTGATTTACACCGCAAGGCGGTTAAAGCCATACTTCAAGTCTCATAAAGTAGTGGTACTAACTACGGAACCTTTGAAACAGGTCCTGGGAAAGCCCGACCAATCCGGACGACTCTCTAAATGGGCAATTGAGCTCAGCGAATACGACATTATCTACCAGGCTCCGACAGCCAAGAAAGTTCAAGTTGTTTCTGACTTCCTAGCGGAGTACCCTGAAGCGGATTCAGAGAAAGTCCCGGACAAACAGGCATTTGAATGCTTAACCGCCAAGCAGATCGTCCGAAAGCTAGTTCCGCCAACGATGAACCCAGAAAACCTCGAAGATGCTCAGTTCATAAATCAGTCCCTGTCTGCATCGTATGAGGAAACTCGGGTCAACCAAATGTTCCTTCTTGACGATATCACAAGGAGATCCGGTACTAACAACTCTGGTCCGGATATTAAAGAGAAGGAGGGACAAAAGTTGGAATCTCGAGAGCTTACAGAAGATCTCCAAAGCAAAAAACATCCTTCTGATGTTTGGACATTGGAAGTGGATGGTTCCTCCACTGGAAGAGTGGGAGGGATTGGAATCTATCTTCAAATCCCTGATGGCGCAGAACTCGACTACGCAATATCCTTGGAATTCAAAGTTACCAATAATGAGGCTGAGTATGAAGCACTGTTAGTCGGGCTACGTTTAGCCAAGTCCCTGCAGGTCCGGAAGCTCAAAGCTTACACGAACTCACAGCTAGTTGAATCCCAATTTTCAGGAACTTTTGCCATAAAAGGTCCTTCGATGATCAAGTATCTTGAACTACTCAAGCAAGAAGTCAGCCTCTTTGAGGAGTTTACCCTGGAGAAGTTTGACAGGGCCTGGAACGAAAGAGCGGACGCTCTGGAAAAATACGCATCCGCAACAGCTGCTCTAGACATGAGGAGAGTAATCCTACTCACTATTACTGACTCATCCGTCATGAGTCCCAATCCGACCGTCATGATAACTGACACAGGAAGAAACTGGATGACTGACATCTTTAGTTATCTCAAAGACGGATCACTACCAGCTGATCCGAAGGAGTCAAGGAGCGTATAGTGCCGAGCAAATAGATACTTTATATTGGGAGAAGATTTGTACAAGAGATCTTTTGCTGGGACTCATTTGAGGTGTTTGGGCCCGCATGAAGCAAAGACTGTGCTGGAAGAAATTCACAGCGGAAGCCATTTCGGGGGATGAACTCTTGCTCAAAAAATCATTCGACAAGGTTACTACTGGCCTACCATTGATAAGGATTCCGCCAGCTACGCCCGGAGATGCCCTGATTGCCAATATTATGCGAACATTCCCCATCGTCTGACACATCCTATAATTCCGTCAATCATAGCATATTCATTTGATCAATGGGGCATCGATATTGTCGGACCGTTCCCAAGGGGCACTCAACAGAAGAAATTCCTAATTGTGGCCGTGGAATATTTCACCAAGTGGGTAGAAGCTGAAGCTGTGGCAACCATTACAGAAAGTCGAGTGCGGACCTTCATTTGGAAAAACATCATTTGTCGTTTTGGCCTACCCAGAGTTCTTGTCTCGGACAATGGTGCTCAATTTTCTAGCAACAGGCTCAAGGAATGGTTGGCGTCCTTCAAGATTGAACAACGTTTCACATCTGTTGGATATCCACAAGCTAATGGGCAAGCTGAGTCCACAAACAAGACAATTGTTAAGATCCTAGAGAAGCGGTTGAGAACTTCTCAAGAAAGTTGGGCAGATGACCTATATGGCGTACTATGGGCCCATCGCACCACTGCGCGGACTGCGACTAGAGAGACCCCATTCGCCTTGGTTTATGGCTCGGAAGCAGTTATACCAGCGAAAATTGCAGTCGAGACTATGAGGGTCCAAGAGTTCAATGATTCCGTCAATCATGAAGCTCGGATATTCTATCTAGACATGCTGGAACAAAAAATAACTGAAGCACTGGCTAATATCCACAGGTACCAAGCAACTGCTACCCGAGCCTATAACAGGAATGTTCAAGCAAAAAACTTGCAGGTCGGAGACCTAGTGCTTCGCCAGGCTGACATCTTGAGCAATGTTAGAAAACTCGAGCCTAAATGCGAAGGACCTTACAAGATTGTCGGTGCAAGAGTGAACGGGAGTTACGAATTGGTAGATGAGTACGGACATCCACTCAAACGTACATAGAATGCTAGGAACCTTCAAAAGTTTTACACATAAGGATGGTTACGCGGACCTCGGCCGGTCAATTGGATATTTTTGGGTTAAACTGTTTATTACGCGGAACTCCGTCAATTCTGTTTTTGTTAACCCTTTTGTCATTGGCCAGGTAGCCCACAAGTTGTAATTGAATTTCCGGCAAATCAATACAACTTCTATCTTTCAATTCGTAAATTTGAAGCTTAGCGTTCACAGTGACAAGAAAAGTCAAGCAATGAATTTTATTCATACATGATACAAAGTATACATGACACTGTCTTTGCAGTCTACAAATCTTCGGTCTTTATCCGGATCTACAGATGCAATACGTAAACTGTAGAGAAAATCTCTGGAGATACGTCATCTTCCGTCGAGATTATTCCTCCGACAGGAAAGTATCCTACTTAGTCGTCACTTCCGGAGACACCAAGGATCTGATGTGCCTGCACAATACAGAAAGACTCAATGAGCTGAAATCCGACAATATCACCTTACCTTTTATTCCCTTTACTGGTCCCGAGCACAGTGTGCTCGGACACATTAAAATTGTGTGTGAGTGATTAGCACTTGGAATCTCCTGCTTATAAGCAGATTACACGGACACATCTGTCATGTCTGACATAAAAACTCGGATCTTTACACGGATCTGACGCATTGGTCGTATGGCGACCCACCCGTCAGCAGCTCCTCGGGAAGAAAAAGCTCCTAAAGGGTGGATCGCAAATACGATCGATGAGACCGTCCGTGCGCTAACCTACGGATCTGGACATGTACCGAGATTTGTGCTTTTCGATGACTGATCTTAAGCAATCTTCCCCTCCAGACCTACGCCACTCTCAAACTCAAGACAAATGCCGATTTGAGAGTGGACGGGAGTCTCGAGGGGGAAACTATTCAAGAAATCATCTTCTTACGGGTACTACGGGGCTCAAACTGGAAGATCTATCCGAGCCTCAGAAAGAAGACGAAATTTTCAGTGAATATGGAAATTGGAGTTAGATTTGCATGACCAATGCGAAGAGGAACTCGAAGTATTTATAGAAGGGAGGAACCAATAGGCGTCCGACACGTCAGAACCTCGACGTCGACAATGTGCTGAACAATATTGGGTCAGATGAGCTTATCCTATCTGACCTAGACATGCCCATTAGCCACGTCCGAGTGTGTATTTGTTGGTCATCTTACAGGGATATTTGCATCAATATAATCCGATAAAGTAAGGATAAGAAAAAGGTGATGATTTTATCTAATAAGGGCAGTCCGAATTTTATAAGAAAATCGTCCAAGCATATAAACACGGAGAGTACAATTTTCCCAGGTCCGAGGACCATACATACTTCTACGGGGCATACCCCGCCTCATCCCTTCAACGGATTCCTGAGGTTGAACCTTGAGACTCCGAGCCACCGTCTCAAGCCTGACGAGCTTGCTGCTGCATTCGGATCATCTTCAGCGTCCGCTCCCTTTCTTCCTCGGCTAGCCTCCTGGCAACGGCCGGACATAGGGGGGTCACCTTCTAGATCAAGTATGATTAAGTCGTCCGCGGTCCCTTTACCGGGGTAAATCGGAGGATGCATGTTCCCGCAAGCATAATTTACCCAATGCTGACAGCAATCGTACTTGGGATCGTCCAGGTCTCCAACGATGGGGTTTCCCCAGTTGGGAACCACTGCACTGGCATTGAGGTGAAGTTGCCTAGCTCGGACTGATTTTTCTCGAGCAGATTCCGACATCTTGGAGAAATCTGGCTTTTTTGAAGATTGAGAGTTCTAGACAGGAAGAGGTTGGTGAGGAGTCAAGCAGTGAGAAAGGAAGAATTACCATACTCTTATTTATAATAGCGATGGATCTTTACGATCACACCACATGTCAATCATCCGACGGCTCGAAAGATGAAAGGACGCAGTAATAATGACTATTTCACTGCTTCACCTTCCTCCTTCTAGAGGATTACGAATCCCCACAAAATAATTTGATATAGCAAAGACAAACGGTCCGAGGATCAGAAAGACAAATTGTTTGATTATCTTGCATCAGACGCCATCCAAAGCGATCCGTGTTTGTAAGAAATGTGTATTTATGATAACTCAGCATATGAACGACGAATAGAAAGAAATAAAGAGGAAAGCAAGTAATGATTTAAAACGCGGAAAGAATTGCTCCACAGATAGTTACTACGAATGAAAGAGCGTAAATATTGTACATGGCAACATTCTGTGCCATCAAAAGATCACAATTCTGAATATTACAGACTTCTCACGGGGCATACCCCGGACTTCTCACTGGGGGGCAAGTTGGTCGGACCAACTTCTTCGGCTGGAGGCGGATTGGCGGAAGACAGGTTGGCAGTGGCACGTGCTACAAGAGATTCAGCAATTCCGAACAGGTTGAAAACTGCATCATAGCCAACAACCAGCTCCGGAAATTCACACGCAGCCAACTGTTCATCCGGCACATTATCCACAGGGATCTCCACTCCATTAGTATCCGCGGAAGGAATCAATCCTTCCGCCTTCCAGTCGAAGTTCTGTCGAAGTAATCCCTTGGACTGCAACTGGCCGATAACGGATGAAAACCCATCCAAGCGAGAAGCGTCGGACTTGTCAGCCACGAAAAACTTGAAGGAGTCCGACTTCATAAAGTCTCGGGCAGCCTCAAGGCGGGCAAATTGGAGGTCTTCAAGGAGGAAATCCTTTGAGTCCAGGGCCTTCGTCGACCTTCTGATAAAATTCTCCTGCCAATCCAAGTCCGATTTTATCTCCTCCCAGCTGGTCTTCAACTTGTTGATGAGCGTATCCTTCTCCTTTAGTTGAGAATCCGCCCGATTCACCTTCTCCGCCTCATCCGCGGATGCGGCCATGGCCTTGTGCAGCTCCTCTTCAATGGTGGCCCGCTCACTAGCCTTCCACTGCATAGCCTTGAAGAAGCATCCGAGCTACATGAAGTCCGTATAGATACAAGTTAAATTTCTATCATACTGAGAACATGGCAAGGAAAACATGAACGAGTTAGGCCTTCTTTTCAATCAAATTCTTCGAATCGAATCGAATCGAATCGAATTGAATTGGCCCAATCGAATTATAGTATAAAATATAACTAAGCGAATCCCTGAATGGAATCAATGGAATCGAATCGAATGAGTTTTCAATTGAAGAGAAAAGAGCCTTACTTACCCTCTGGTACAGCTCATGGAGCTCTCCAACCCGCTCGACCTCAGGTAGTCCGCGAGCCCGCTCATATTCCTTATCGAGAGCAGCTTGGTCAGATGGCAGGATAGTGGACAGCTACTGCCTCTTAGCTGCGAGAGAGGCATCCGAGGTTGCTACCCTCTTTCTCCCCGAGGTTATGGCGTCTCGCATCAACATCTCCCTCTGGGATGCGGATGCAGCGAAAGCTGGTGGCTTGGAGGCAGTGGTGCTGCAAGTCGCAGGGCCTTTACCCTTGTCGGGTACCACCAAGACTTGCGGATCCTCACCCGCCTTCTCCCGCCTCTCATCCTCCGCCGCAAACACCGCCAAGTTTTTTGGGTCCGCCATACAGAGACCCGTGGACGTATTGATGATTTTGGTCCTCTGGCCAGTGGCAACTTCCAGGGCCTGCTGCTCCCTCTGTTGCCTCTTCTTCTCACGGAGAGTCGACATAATATAATCAAACCAGTGAGCTGCGCAACAAAATAAAAGTGTCAGATGCAGATACGTAGAGGGAGAATAACCAGAATTGCGGAAACGAAAGTTCAAGACAGAGCATCCCAAAGAAAGAAAAGCACAAATCCTAGGTCGAGGATCCTTACTGAAGTCCGTCTTTCCTCCAACTTCCACGGCGTCAGTTAGTCCGCACAAGTAGGGTAGCGGTTGACAGATCAATCCATGGAACGGATACGTAGGTGGGTCGTTCTTCTTATGGATCTCCGCCACCCACGGAGGCACATTCTTCGGAAGGGGGCGCTAGTCCGGAATGCTCTCCCTTAAGAACTTGTTTGGCAGCCCCCACTGCTCTCGCCTCCTCTCGGACATCCCAGGCTTCAGGGCCATCCGCACAAAAATGTACTTATCCCACCACTTCGACCCCAAGGAAGAAATGGAGTCGGAAATGAAGTTGTAGGGTTTTCTATTTACAAAAGTATGAAACAGGGGATTCCCCGGACTAAAAGTAACGTGGAAGAGCTGCCTAAAGTTCTCAAAATTCACCGGTTGCCCCTTCTCTTTACAAAAAAATGACGAAACAAATGAGGTTACCCAAAGACTTTGGGATAAACTGACTCGGACCGATCCCGATGTGGTTCAGGATATGCTTTAGCTTGGTCACAATAGGGACCTTCCATCCACAAGCGAAGGCCACTTCATGCACGCACATGTACCCAGCGGGCGGATTGTAAAAGGCATGCCCGGGCTCTGGAACCATGATTTCAACGGACTCCGGGATCTCCCACTTTCGCCTCCACTCAGGTTTTACTTTAGACGGACAAGTGGGGAGTAGCCCGTCTGCATTCAACTCTCCGTATTCATCCGCTATCACAACGGCGGACGCAAGACGAGGGAATTTGATTTGCGCCGCCTTGGCCCCACGACCCTCAATCAGGGGAAGAGGAGATCTAACGGGCACCACAAGATGCAACGCAATTCGACGACCACCACATCTTCGTGGGTGGGCAGCTTGAGTTGCTTCTTCCTCTTCCTCCTCTTCTTCCTCGTCTTCTTCACCACCTTCCTCCTCCTCTTCTCCATCATCGGGTCTCTCGGATGTGCTTGGGTTGGTCGGACCTCTCTCCACCACAACTCGATCCTCTACACCAGCCTCAAACATTTCTACATCATCCGCCTCTTGACCACTCTCGCCACCTTGCTCGGTCCGAGGTTCATTTGGATCAACGGATGCCTCAACACCACCTATGGTCCGAGATTGGACTAGCGACCTAGTCCTAGCAACATCTCCCTGGCCCACTGCTACGTCAGGCTGAGTTTCTGCTGCACCACGGACTCTCTGTCCAGCGTCAGAGTCCTTGGAAGACATGAGATCCACGACCAGGTCATCTCCTACGGATGTGATTAAGTCCACGGATTCAGTCACCAATTTTACACCATCATTGTAACCTTGAGCCTCATGCTAGTTTTGACTATCGCTCCCGGACATCCAAGGGCAGAAGGAAACGGGTCAGAAACGATGGTTGTGATTGTCCGAGAGTTCATTTAGATGTCTTATTAAGTAAAGCGATCCGACGAAGTTCTACTTTACCAGATTTTCTGCATAAAGTACAGTCTCAACACTATGGGCGCTAAAACTTGGCACACAGAGACGTGCCATCGACACTATTGTCTACCCTACCCAGCACGTTAATAGGGACAATTTATGAAAGACTGTGTGCTAATCGGCACCAACACATCACCAAATAAGCATGCATTATCGAACCTAGGTTACATTGGACACGATATACAAGACGAATCAACAGGTTGCCAATGAAGGAAGTTAGTACAATATCGCACACTGGAAGAGTATCCCCGTTAAAGCATATTACTGGAGTCTACCATTAGCAGCATTTACAGTCACAAAGTCGACAAGAAGATAATTGAACAGGGAAAAACCACACAAGCATGAAGCAAGCATATCATAACAAAGAAAGACTTCAGAAGGGATCGAGGTATACTTACTTGATGAAGCTGACTCGTTAAATTTGGACGGACGACGAAGCCTTGCTAGCTCTCCGAGAGTGCAGATCTGAGGTGGAAAGTGCAAGATTTTGCGAGTTTTATTCGTTCGGATTGCTCGGATCGCTTGAGAATCGCTCTGAGTATTCGAGGTGGCTAAAGTGTGAAAGCGACAGATTAGGTAACTATTTATAAGGGACAATTGGGGAAGTCGCAACGTCACATCACTTGAGTTTCTATCCCCACCGTTGATCTCCTCAAATCCACCGGTTGCATCGGTTCCTTCAGGATCCTGTCCAATGGGCCGGATAGATGACATATTGGGCCTTTTGAACCCTGTTCATCAGCCCAAGCGAACCATTCCACATGTTTGGCCTAACGCATCGCTTCTTTTACACTCTTCCACAGAGGGCTTCTTCCGATCGTAACCGTACTCGGATCTATATATCTCGGATACAAATACCTTTTCCATCTACAGTCCGAGCTATTACATAACTCGGACTATAGAAGGAAAAGGGGGGGGGGTGAGATATATATTTAATTCCTAAGAACACGGACAACGGATCTCGCAAAAAGGAATTTTTTCCTACAGTTAATGATTCGGACGCGCTCCACAACACACTTATTCTTTTCATAGTTACCAACTAGGGGGACATATGTTGATACGGACATGTGTCCAATCCGTTAAGGGCGCCATAAAGCGTGTCCTAGAGCGCATCAAGGCTGAGATAGCCAATCCAGTACTAGTCCGACCTTCAAATAGTCCGATCTAAGGGAAACCATTCCAGGTCAACTAGTACTTACAAGTCAACACACCTTCTCTGCTAAGTCCGACGAAGCTAGGTGTATGACTTCCGAACCTGACAAAAGGTCGCATGGTCCTACCAAGCACCACAAACTGTCAGTCCTAGGATGCCAAACGGACCGGACGAGAGAATCTCGGACGCCACCATCACAATAAGACCAAATGTACATAACAGAACGACTGAGATACTTTCGTGGAACTCTAGGCTCGGACATCGTGAGTTACCTAAGGATAGATCAACCAAGCAGACGGATCTGTCCGATGGACTTACACGGACCCAACGAGCGGAACAGTACTCTCAGAGGGAAAGGTCTAAACTACCCTCCCAGGCCCAGTAATTAGTACTGGATTACTGTTCACTATTGGGCCATGGGCCAAAGGTAGCATTGGTGTCCGAATCTGAAGCATACACTCGGCATCATCTTGTGAGTCGCCTCATAAGCATATGATAACTATAAATATAGCCCAAGGTCCAAGACCTTAAGGTAAGTCACAATCATAAGCAATAATCACTAAGTCTTATTGATACCATAACCTCCCTCATAACTATTACATTGAGAGCTTCCCGTTCTCTCTTGAGTAAAGTCTCTTACCGGATTGACATACGCAATCCGTGCATCCCTTTCTAACCCCCCACTTAGTCCTTTTAGGTATGGATCCTTGTGCTAATATAAGACGTTACTCATTCATTTAAAGTAAAAATTGAATATATATATATATATATATATATATATATATATATATATATATATATATATATATATATATATATATATATATATATATATATATATATATATATATATATATATAGATAACCTTCTCTTGCACGGACAAATACTGATTCGGACTTCAAGTAGGAGGCGGGTTCTAGACTAGGTTGCCTCGACACTGAGAATTTAACTTTAGAGGGGGTATTTCCTTCTGGCTCACTCAGAAAATCATCATCTTCATCTTCTTCATCCCCGAATCCAGTGACCATTTCTTGCTTGGATCTCTTTTGCTTTGCAGATGATGATTGTCCCCAGCTTCCTATTTCCTCAGCAAATAGTTGGGCATCAAGTCTTATGCACTTTTGTTCAGCAAGGGCTTCTGCCTCCTTGCGATTCAGGTCATTAATCTTATGCAGATTGGCCTGTATGTTAGCAATCTGGTTTTCCAGTGCCAGATGCAACGAATTCGCCGCTTCCATCATCGCTTGTAGATTTGCAAGAGTTTGTGAAGTTTTTAGGACTTTCTGTGCCATAAGATCATCTTGTCTGGCATTAGAATCCTTTTTCTGAGATGGTGAGGGCTTGGATGATCTCTGAGGAGATGGGGAGGGTGAGTTTTTCCTTTCTAAAGGCTTTTCAGCGACAGAGTTTTTCTTTGATCTAGTGATCCCTCCAGCACCAGATGGTGCATCATCATCCTCATCATTCTTGGAATCATCTTTCTTTTCAGAAGACTTAGGAGACTTGGGCATCTTTATGTCGTTTTCATCCGTCTCCTCATCAGAGTCTAAATTGATGATATCATCAATTCTAATTGTCTTGCTGTCCACCGCCTCTTGCTTAGCAGCAGCAGATGCAAACCTTGGTGGGAGGTTGGGATCAGTAGCAATCTTGAACCTTGTAGCTCAACTTTGTGACTTAAAGTTTCTGATCAACTTACCTTCAACATGTTTAACAAATCTTTTATCCACTAAGGTAGCGAATTCTTCAATTTCCGTGGGAAAGAGATTGCTGACATATTCTTCGATCTATTCAGCCCATACCCACTTGATTGGATCGCGCTTAAATTTAATGAGGGACATAATATTTGTCCTTCTGAGTCTTTGCCATCTTCTGTATCCAAGGATCATCTGCGGGAGGGTATTTTTCAAGAATAGATCCAAGAGACCCTCATCAGAAAGAGTTGCCAGCTGAAAGCTTTTGGCAGTGGTCTCTTGTTGAGCCTGGAAGACAAAGAGGTTTTGATTAAGAATCAAAATCCTTAAAAATTCTGAGTTAAATGGATTCAGGAATTTTGAGCTACCTGTGTCCCAACAGCAAGCTCATTTTTTTGAATCTTTGAGGCATCAGCATCCTCAGATTCTTTAACTTCAGAAGGAGACTTGGTGGCCTCCTTTTCATCTTTGTCTTTCTGAGCCTGAGAATTAGGAAAGATATTTAACTTAGAAAGTTTTTATAGAAAGATGCTTCTTAAGGTACTGAGAATGAGTGTTAAATACCTCTGCAAAAAGAGGCTCAGACACTTGCTTCTCAGAGACTTTGGGATTATCTGACATCTTTTCTGATGATGGCTTTGAAGCCTCGTCAACTTTCTCTTCTTGAGGGGACTTTGATGTCTCAGCCTCAGCAACTTCTACTTCTTCATGAGCCTGAAAGTAGAGTTTGTTAAATACTTTTGAAGAGATGTTTTTCAGAGAATTGAACATGTTATAGATCTTTTCTGATCACTACCTTCTCAGTAGAAGGTTCATGTTCATGTTTGTCAGAGTCTTGAATAGACTCTTCCTTCTCCTTTGGTGAATTTGGCTTTTCACCATCTCTTTTCTTAGTTTGAGCCTATAAGAAACAAGCATAAATTATGAGTACTATGTTAAACACCAGATTCTGAAACGTGGCTCTCAGAAAATCAATATACCTATGTGACAGGCTTGATTTCCATGGGCTATGAGATTGAAGGAACCTCTTTTTCAGTTTCTGAGGCAAGTGTTTCAGCCTACTATGGGATTCTTGTTTCTTGAATGGCCTGTAATGAAGATAAGTTTCATTAGGTTACAAGAAGACATACACAGAAAATTTTTCACATGTAGAGAATTAAACCATTCATATACCTGAGCAATGTCAGACTGAGTGGTTTCTAGACATGTGGTTGGTCTGTGAGTTGATCGAGTTGTTCCACGACTATATCTTCAAAGGAAGTTTCAGGCACTTCGAGCCTTTCCACTGAGTGAACTATCCCTTGATGTTCTTGGAATACTTGTTCCACTAAAGTGTTGTGTTCCGCAACGTCATCTTTCTGACGCATCTCTACAGCTTTTACTAAAGTTTCTTCTTCCAGAAATGTAGAGCTTTGTGGTCGTTGCGGCTGTTGTTCTTGTGGAGATCTGGATCTTGATGGGGATGCATCATCAGGGTTATTATGTTGTATTCCCAAGAACCTTTGCTATAGTAGCATCAACATCCATTAAAGGACCTTCAGAAATATCTTTCAGAGAGATTGGTCCTTGTATAGTATTTTCTCCGCATCTAGTTGCTATTTCATCAACCATTGATGCAGGAGTATCTCCAGCAATCACATCCTCTTCCGAGGAGGAGCCCATGTGTAGGTCTGCTAGTTCCGTAGTAGGGGCCTCCTCGGTTTCATCTACCCTCTTGTCAGCAAGAGTGGTATCTCCATCAGCAGGAGATGTGGTCTGTGTAGGGACTGAGGTTTCTTTAGCAACAGGTGCAGCAACATGTTCAGAGAGAACTGTTTGTTCAATGCTCTCTGAGACGCTAGTCTCCTGTCTGCCTCCAGTTCTACGTCTCTTCGAGGGCACTAATGGTGCTTCAGAGACTCCCTCTGATGCCCTTTTCTTTTGTCTGTTATCGAAATTAAGTCTACACACGAAATCACCGTATGCAACTTGCACATTCTCTCTGAGCACTACACCAAAGTCCTCCAGAATGTAACAGATCTTCAGACCGAAAGAAATGGTCATCAAAGGTTCAACATGACCACGGATGATTGTGGCTTCAAAGGACTCGATGTTCTCAGCGAACTTCTTCCAGATATATCCCCCCCCCCCCCCCAGTTGAAGGGAGTTGTCCTTTCGCTCAAGGTGTACACATGGGCAAGAGTACCCCATATCTCCAGAGAAACGTTGTCAGCCCCTCCTTTGCTGCATTCAAAATATCTGTTCAAGATCAGAGCAAGCCAGTTCCAGGGTTCAGTGACATGTTGTCTGTGCATGTTCGCAATGTCGAATGTTTCAGGAACATCCACGTTGTCCTCATTTTCTGGAGCCATGTTATTTAAATAGAAGTCATTAATGGCCTCCTTGGACACGTCTATCTGATGTTCACCACCAGAGTTTGGAAGTCCAAACAATTAACATAAGGTTTCTTCGTCAATACATATCTCTATGTCTTGAACCTTCGAAGTAATTGACATCCTTTCGGAGCCAATCTCGGTTTTCACCGCAGAATTATTGCAGAATTCCAAAACATCCATATAGGATGTGAAAGAGGGTTTCACAAAACAAAACTGCTTGATTCCTACTTTTTCAAGTAGTTCAAGACCTCTTCTCGCTTCTGCTTGGTTTAGTGAAGCTCCAAGCAGGTATTCGTCAACTAGTACTCCTCCCCAGAGTACCTTGGGTCTGGTATTCCACATACTTGGGTTGAAAATTCCAGTTACCTTCTGTTCCTTGATGGTAATGGTTTGCTTTGTAGCAGTACCAGAAGATGAAGCTTGGGATTCTGATGCTGCTGTATTCTGTGCCATCTATTTAGTATTTATATAGAAATAGGGAATAGAGAGATGAGAATCGTAGTCAGAATCAACAAGGATTTCATTGTACAAGGGATTAAGCAAAAGTATTTTTCTTTACCAAATCCGCCTTTATATAGCAATGCAAGTACATGCGATACAGATGAATTATGTATGTATATTGTTCGCAATTCTGCACAGGCGTGGTGAAAAAGTGTTATTGCATTTAATGCAAGTGGGGTCAGTTACTTGTTTACTGCGCGAGTGGGGTTAGTGGACGCATCATGGCCGTTAAATTACAAGCGTTAATTTCTGAAGGGTTGAGATTGAGTCTCAGAGAAATGATATCAATCACTACATGTAATTGTGCCCCATCAATGTAATTTGTCACAACTCGCCTAAGTGTCTTTCAACTTCTCAGAAACCTGTAACTAGTGGATAAAATTGGATTCAGAAATCATTAATTAATCGTCCAGTACTTGTTTGACATATTTCACAAGAAAGGAAATTTTCAACACAAAACAGATATTTGACTTCTGATAGGAATTGTCTTTTTGGTCAAACTATTCTTTTTGTGTTCCCCCTGACTTAGATGTCTCATGGTTTCTGAATACCCATTTCAGAGACCTCTTCTAAGTACCTTTTTCTACAATGTCTTAGATATTTGAATACCCATTTCAAGTATCAAAATTTCTGACAACTGAGTTCCTGTCTCAGTAGTTTCTTCCTTTTCTTATGTATCTCTCAGAAACATGTAGACTCTTTTAATGATTACATGAGTTCCCGTCTCAAAAACCAATTAACACCCTTGGAGCCTTTGATTGACTTATCAATAGAAAGTCTCATGGTGTAGCAAGTTCTTCATCAATCACATAGTGATTTCCTTCCTATTTTGCAATCAAGACTACCTGCTTTGATTAATTGTCAACCAATTTGCATAGGTTTGACTTGATCTTTACTGAGTACCCTTTGTCTGCCAATTGACTCATGCTCAGGAGATTATATTTCAATCCCTCCACATATAGTACTTCAGTGATTGTAAGAGCTCCAAGCTTCAGATCGCCAAAACCTATGGTTGGATTTTCATCTCCTCCAGCAAATCTAATAATTGGTCCTTCATCACATTCTCTGTAGTTAACCAGATTTGCTTTGTCTCCTGTCATGTGCTTCCCACATCCACTATCAAAATGCCACTCCGGGTTCTTCCTCATAGTGTTCTGCACAAAATAGGAAACATGGAGTTAGGCTCTCACTCCAACAATGGAACCTTCTGGACTAAAGAATCTCCCTGTAGGAATCCATTTCTGAATGAACTTCCTTGGGGCATTCTTTTATCTTATTGGAACATAAGGAGGAATTTTAGGTAAATGACTAGTGTCACTATCATTTAAAACTATTTTCATTCTTGGAGTGTTCCTTGGTGCTCCTTTTGGTGCTTTCAGATACCTATCAGGTTGCTGAGTCGACTTTCTGCGATCTTGGCTTTCCTTCTCAGATTCCTTCTAGCCCTGGCATTCAGAGTGGTCGTAGCATGTTCTTTCTTCCACTTCTGACGATTGCTATGCGCAATCCTTGCATTCATTCATCGTTCTTGCTTTTGTTTATATTGCTGAGCAAGTATCTTTCCGATGGCTTTGTAGCCAATGCCATTTCGAGCACCTTTTGCTTTCGGAGATCTTCTCTCAGCAGCTTCACTAGTCTCTGGATCATTATTTCTTCCAGAAAATGGTACATTGGGAAAATTGCCGACTCTGCAATTTTTCCTTTCCTAGAGACAGAGCACTATGGGTGATTGCACTTTTTGGTGCATGGTTTCTTTTCAGAAACCTTTTCCACAGTTTTCTTGGGGACTTGTTTTTCCCTCAAAGGTTTGGCCGCAACAGCTTTACCTTTGTCAGCAACCTTAGCTTTCTGACCAATGTTATAGGTTGTTTGGGAATCACTTTGTTGACCACTAGCAAACGTCAACCTTTCATCACTCTTTTTCAGAGGACTAGAATTGCTTGTTTGTGTGTCAAGCCCAAGTCCTCCCTTTTCTGAAGGATCTCTTTGGTAAGAGTCACTCGCTTTAGCATAGGATTGGAAAGATAATTCTTTCTTCTTTAGTTCCTCATTCTCAGAAAGAAGGTTTTCACACTTCTTCTGGAGCAACTCCATAGCCTCAGAATGCAACTTTCTGGTCTCGTCTATCTGAGCCTTTAGGAATGCATTTTCTGCATCCTTAGTGTCAGAAAGTCATTGTAAATGTGAACACTCACTTTCAAGAGACTCTTTTTCTGTTTCAAGAATTTTGGTTCTAGATCGAGCAACCAAGAATTCTCTTTCATAAAGATCTAACTCCCTTTTGAGATATTCTAGATCCTTGATTCCATCCTCATCAATCTCATAATTAATGAACCATGAAATGTTGGTTACCTCATCATTAGCCATAAGACATGGCTCAAGGTTAGAGTAATCTGGGTAGATTAGATTTCCTCAGCAACTCCACACATTTCATTCTTCCTTTGACCAAAGTCATACTTCGTGAGTGTAGGCACACAATTCTGGTGACGGTAGCTTCGACTCATCAGAATCGTCGTCGTCAGAATCTGAATCAAGATCAAGTGCATCCAGTTGGATTTCGATCTTCTTTCTTTCTTCAGAAAGCATATCTCTCTGGTTTCTCTTGAAGTTTCTCCTATCCTTTTTGTCACCTGTCTTGAGCTTGATCAGAATAGGACAGTCCCGTTTGAAGTGACCAGGTTTCTCACAATAGAAACAGATATCGTTTCCGATTTCTGTAACCTCAGTACTTGATGCTTTCTGACCAGGTTAATTCAGCGAGTTGGTCAATTGCATATACTTCTAACTAGATTGACTAAAGCTAAGATTACGATTAATAATGAGAGAAAGCTGAATACAGTAGCAAGATTCAATTACGCTAATCCGAACTAGGGATAACACTCATATTTGTCACACGGTTGTTGTACAGTAAATCAATCAATTCGATTCAACCAAATGCTCTTAAAATGTATTATATTGGAGAAATCGTGAGTCATCAATTCACGATCCTTAAACAAGAACAATTTAGAGAATTTAATACGGACTTATCGAATTGAAGGTTTTTACGAAGATTTTATACGAGACTAAACTATATGAGTGATTCGATAAACCCTAGAATGAATATGCATAATCTTCACATACTACTGTATTCAAGGGTGTTTAGCTACTCATACTTGAGATTTTCACGCAAGGATTCATGGTAATAATCATATGAAACATAGATATGAAACTCGCATGCAATAACATACAATTCAATCGATAAATATAAGAACGAATTGCAAAGAAGAAAGCAATAGAGAAATCGATACCAATAATTCTGATGAGTAAACTCAATGAATAATCCAAGCTCCAAGAATGTCTCAATGTTAATGTCTGAATCTAGGAGCTCTCTTAAAAAACTAGGTTAAAATAAGTATATCAAAAGAAAGACAAATTCTAAGCTAATAAGGAAAATAAATTTTGAGCCTGCTTGCGCGAATAGCTTCCTTTGTCGAATATATATCCATTTCGTAAATTCTGCATGTAGCGTCTTCAAAGCAGGGGAGCCATTCAAAATCTCGCCATGAAAGCCTCCATAATTCCCAAGTCCAAGCTCGTAAAATCTCGCCGCGGCGAACCATGCTGAGCAGCTTGTTCTCATTTAGCTCAAAAGGCATCGATTCCTGCAAAAGGTAAACAAAACACCAAAGCGTAAAAATGAACTAAAACGACTATAAAACTAATGACAAAGACCCACAAAGACCGCTAAAAATGATCAAATGAGACGTTAGAAAATAGTCTCATCAAGTTTCCCAAACTAAGTAATTCCTCTACTCCAAGCCTTTTCTGGTGTTGGTTAAGAAGAGTTTGTCAGATTGGTAGATTAATAACTTCCACAGTTAAGTAATACTACCTTCTGGAACAAGAGTCACTTAACACACTTGGACAGCGTGTGGTGATATGTTCTTTTCAGACCAAAGTTTATGTTCTTTGTTCAGGAGAATGAATATCTTAGCAAGTCGCAACAGTGCTTCAATTCAACTCCTTCACAACAGATATAGCTTGTTAAGGATCAGGACACTTAGAACATTCATGCTACTTAGAATCAAGACCTTGGTCGCGACTGTAAGTAGAGAAGGCTTGTATGCTTGAGTGTAGGATATGAATTCAGTCGTTCAAGTGTGTGTTCTAAGGTGTGTTTTCAAGCATTCTAAGTGGTAATATTTATAGGTGAAAATCAAGCCATTTGAATTACTATCCTTTAGGCTATTGAGATTCAAACTACAAACAATCCGTTGATAGTTCTATACAACTTTTGTCTCTTTGTTCAGAGATAAAGCTTTTGGTCAGCGAGTTCTGCAATGGCATTAAATGCACTGTACTATCTTTTGTCCTGTTATGCCAACGGAACTATGCACGCTGTCTGAGGCTGTGCACGTCACTACCAGAAACTCCAATCCTTTCAGAAACTAAGGGAAACATCGTTTCTTCCAGAAACATTGTTTTCTCTAAGTTATCTTTTGCATATGGTTTGTGAGGCACAATTCCTTAGTCTTCGGTAATCTTGTGCAGTCTTCATATCTTCAGATAGTTTAGCTCTTTCTGCTGGATGCCTTCTTCTTGGTCTTCTTCAAAGATATAAAATTACATTCAAAGACCTAGTATCATATACAAGATTTACTAGACTAATCATACTAAGTATACTTCCTCTTTTACAATGTTCAAGTGAACCAAGAGTACTATATACCTTTCTGAACTAAGGTAAGTCATTATGGTGTACTGATCAAAACTAAACAGATATTACCTAACAGGTTTCCCTCTTTTGATCAGTCACCTATGACTACTTTTAAAAACCTATTACAACTTGGATGAGGAAACAATCCAACACTTAAACATTCTTAAGATTAATCATTCTTTTTATTTAAGTGCAGAAAGTAAGACATCAACCAAAACTAAATAGATATTTCCTAACGACAGCAGGGCATAATACTATGGTGCTCAAGGTGAAGTCGGCACGAGTACCCCTACTCAGTTCAATGAAACTACTGTGTCACTCAACAGAACATCACACCACGAAGATTGTATAGAGTTGTATAACCACGATTTACGTCAAATAACTATTCCATTAACATATCACAGTATGTAAAGAAGTAGAGAGTTACAGCGGTTCGTCTTTACAAAAGAAAGTTAGCTACTCATTGTAACAAAGAATAACAAAGAACAGTAATCGAAATCTAAGAAGAAAGGATGAAGAAGTTTAGTCTCTGATGTTCTTGATGTCTTCGTGCTGCTGCTTCTAGGGCTTCCTCCTTCTGGGTGCCTGACGGCCAGTAGGTTGGGGTTTCACTTCCCCGAGGACTAGTTCTCTCTCCCAGAGAGCTGCTTTGTGAGCTGTGTAGAATTTTGAGACCCCGCAGGTCTTTTTTATAGGTGAAATCTCGAGCTCAAACCGCCATTGGTGTAAAAGGAAGGCTTAAGAAGACGGGCCTGAGCCTACAGGCCAGTAGAATGGACCAGACGCAAAATAGCAGGTCCACTGCGGTCCCCTGGTGGCCGCCAAGTGCGATATCTCCAGCTTCGAATCTATTTTCTCCGTTCTTCAATATCGGGCTTCGTAACTTCGTTTTCTCGAAAAGTGTTCTTCTATAAAGTTGTTCCATCTTCAATTATCTTTGCATCGGTTGGTTGCATGACATATTTTGACTCCTCGAACTCCGTGCAACGGTCAATCCGACGTATTCGCTTCCTTGTCCCGATTTAGCACTTGGGCTGTTCAAAATCCGGTCCAAACCGGAAAATGGACCGTAACGGTGACCGGATGATCCGGTTCGGGCTGAACCGGATTACTGTTGGTTCGGTCTCCGGGCTAGACAATTTGCCAATTCCGGTTCTGGTTTGATTCCGGTCAGAAACCGGCAAAATCCGGTTAAAGACCGGAAAGACCGAAAAATAGCTATTTATTAGTTATTCACCTATATTATAGTGTAATTTGTAAATGGTAAGCATCTCAATATTAATCCGTATTTTGGAAATCTTAATTCTTAAAAGTGAAAGCTTTGAGGCACCTAATTGGCACAATTATGCCATTTTGGTGCCTGAAATCATGAAAATCCTCAAAAATGCAATCATGAGCTACAGAAAACATGCAAAGTTGGTAATTGACCATAAAACAATACAAATATTGCATCTAGGGTAAAAAACGAGGGTCTAAAAGTATGCTATATCGCACATTTCATTGTCACATCACACCCACAAACCAGTTTCTTGCTCATCCTTGAGCAAGGCAAAAACGATAATTAAGAAGTGACCATGAAATGAGCCGTAAGAATAAACCACCACATAGACAAGCAGCCAGTTTCAGGGTTCGAAACTTTACTGACTCGCTTAGTTTCAGCTCCAACTTCATGACTCCACAGCAAACAAATAACAAGTAAGCATCAATCACTACAGCCAGCGGTTACAGGTGTAACCCAATGTCCTGATAGATGTACTTCAAAATCATTACCTCGCGGTAAAGTTATGCAATCATGCTCCTAAAAGTCAAGGCACAAATCAAAGTTGTACTCAAGTTGGCTCGGTAAGTAAATCAGGTAGGATAATATATAGAGGAGTGAAAGGCCAAGTATCATTAAAAAATAACAAGGTAGAATAAAGGGTAATTCAGGGGGACTTATCCTTTCGAACACCAAGTTCATTCCTTCGACTTTATCTTCTCGTAATGACAAATCTTCAACTTCTCTTCTATCATCGTAACTTCTCCGTCGGTTGCTTCACACAGAGACTACTTGCTCCTTTATTTTTTCTCCTACTTTTTTTCTTTTTGTTTCTTTTTTGCAAACTATTTTTTGCAGTCGTTTTACTGACTCGTATGCTTTTGGTTGGCCATCATTGGGCTCTTTTAGTCTCTCTATTTTTCGGTGGTGTATGTTTTACCGAATTCCGCACTTTTGTGCGTGCTGGTTTGGTATACATGCCATCAACCCTCACGGACATGTAGCTTTTTAGGGATACGCCGGTATGTGGGTAGTATCTGTAACATGCCCAACATGAAAACGGTGATCATAAGGACTACGGATCCGTTCCGAGACTTTTGTACCTTTGCTTTTTTCGGTACTTTCTTTTCTATTTTTTCTAGAGCAAGAGCTAGTGATTTTCAGCACCGGTAATAAACAGTAGGGCAAACAAGGTTACCTTTTCATGATGATCATCTTCCGTTGCTCCCCCAAACCAATTTCTCGAACTGGGGTCAGGGTTTTCTTCTCTTCTTTCCCCTAAACCAATTCTCGATCACGATCAAAACATGATTCTCCTCCAATCGTTGGAACTCGTTGCTTCGTTTCTTCATTCAAGAATGACAGTAGGTTGATGTTACTGCTTTAGTAAAGCAAGTATAGGATATATGGTGGAGTTTCATACGGGCTCACAAAGGCTTTCATCGGGGTTAGCAAAAGATGTATAAGGGTTCAGAAAGGTGAGTACTACTAATCATATTCATGCTGCTAACAAATAAAGACTTAAGGGTAGCTGTGTTCACATGGTTGCACACAAGACTTCAATTAGAGTAGCAAGTAAACTCACTCATCAAAGAAGCATGGGTCGGATTCGGTCAGAGCATATATTCAGCAAGTATTAAAGCAGGAAAACTAATCCACATCCCCTCATCTCAGTTATGGCTCACACTCGGTACTCTCCCATAGATCAAAACATTTTTCAACAAATAAAAGACCTTAGACGTAAAAGATAAGGTTAAACAAAACTTAAAATGAAAATTACTAAGTGTGAGTATTTAAAGTTATTACAGACCGAATAGTTAAGCAGGAAGCAATCAAGTCAAATTCCTACCCTAAACCTAGCTAAGAGCAGATAAAAAACTTGGAAAGTAAAGAGAAAAATAAAATATACTCCCCTCTCGGTGCTGCTTCTCCAATCCAGATGGTGATTCAAGATGAGGATCCTCCAGGAGGTGTTGGAGGATAAAATCCTTGATAGCCTTGGTAGTACAGCGTCGGATCGACGTCGGGCGTTGGATAGTGCTGCGGTGGTGGGTAATAAGGTGGATACTCATAATGACCATACCCGTCAATGTTCTGCCGGAAAGAGATCTGCTTATAACGGTGCAGGTGGGTGACATGATTGTTCCATTCCAACCTCTGGTCCATTCCATTCATCTCATTTCACCTTTGTGCACTCCCTTGACTTTCCATCTGATAGTTGTTCACAAATTCGTTGAACGAAATCATATCAAAAGCTCCTTGCGGCTGATCCGCTACTCCTCTTCTTCTAAGTTCGGCTTTGGCAGCCTTCTTCTGCATCTCAAGGAGGTGGATGTTTCTGTCTTCATCAAAAGGTTCTATGAGTCGAGCGAATCCCGACTCACTAGTAGGAACTCCATTCTTCTGGCATATAGCGGTAATGAGACCGGGGAATGGTAGGTTTCTTTTTGTGTTATTCTTCACCAATTGCATCTCCTTCACCATGATTCTCCCAACATTAATGTAGTGACCCTCCATAATTGCGTAGACAAGAGTGGCTACGTCGCCCTTGAGTCCTTCGTGGTGTAGGGTTGGCTTCAAGTTGGTCTCTACAAAGTGCATCCAAAATCTTGCTCTTCCGTTGAGCGTAGCCCTTCGGATAGTCATTCCCACTGCATCCTCTCTAAACTCTTCTCCAAGTAATACATGTGGGATGCTTTCTAGGATCTCTCCATACTCCATCTCTTCATATGTCGGTTCCTTGTATTCGCCATGGATGTGCTCCTCCGGAATTTCAAAGAACTCGTTGATAGCTCCTAACCCAAACATGACCTCTACCCCTCGAACGATGACGGGGCGATCTAAAAGTGCATCCTCCGGCTTTTTCACCTTCAGTTGGAAGTACTCCGCGTAGAACTCCCGGACTATCTCTATGTCGTATTCTCGGAGAATGGAAGTGAAAGTTCCCCAAGCGTAGAGGCTCAAAACATCGTGGATCCAATTAAGGGTCGGGTTCATCCCCCATTCGATCTCTATTTTCCTCTCGGGAATCACCCCTCGATCGCTATTAACCAATAGCCAACTCCGAGCCTTGCTTGAGAGGGTCGTCGATGCCACCTTCTTCCCTTTCTTTGCTCTCTTAGTGCTTGGTTCACCCACATCCTTTCCTCCTTTGGTTCTTCCCATTGTACTTAATGTTGATGATGGTTGGGCAAGCTAATAATGCAATGGGAAAGATATAATTATAGATCAAGTAAAGAAATTGTGAAGAAAATGAAGTGGGGAAGGAGGAAAAAATGATTTTGGGGTTTAAAAGTGGAAGAAGTGAGCTGGGAGCATTTCGGCTTTGTCGGTCGCAGTGATGAAATTCGCCTTGACCTCTTCATCCTTCGCGATGCTTCGCGTTTTTTCGATTCTTTTACTTTTTTCGATTTTTCACAAAGCAAACCTAAATAAATAAGAAATTTTGAAAATGATTTTGAAAAGTTTTTCGAAAAATAATTTTGTCACAGAATACAAGAAAAAATCGAAAATTAAAAATGTGAATACAAATGCGTAAAAGTAAACGTGACTTTAGGTTGCCTCCCAAGAATCGCTTGTTTAAGGTCTTATAGCTCGACCCCTGGTTCTTGATGACTCAGTTGCCGGGGTAGGAGCCCTGTTCTTCATCGGTGCAAGTAGTCAACCAATCTTCCATGAAACTCGGGTCGGTATTCCAATCCATCACTCCCATGTTGAATCGGTCACCTTCCCTTATAAACTCGAACTTGTAGAGGGTACTTCCTTCATTCTTGAGTCGGTTTCTAAAACCCTTGTCATCCATGAAGTTATCGTAGAATAGCCCCTCGTTTCCCAATTTCCATCTTCCGGTCATCCACTTGTCCAGATAAATCTTATAGGGTTTGTTCTCCATGTCTCTCGGATCCGTAAACTGGAAGTGAATCTCATGCGAATAGAAATAGTTCTTATTTATTTCCTTCATCTTCATCAGCGCATCTTGAAATTCCCCAGGTGGTTGATCCTTCATTCTCCTTGGCGATCTTTCAGCTACAAGCTTCCCCTTCTTGAGGTGCGACCTTCCGATAGACAATTCCACGTCACTCTGCAGTCCATTAACAAACATAGAAACCTTTCTGCCAATTATATCAATAATAGTGTTAATCATTATCATAAAGGGCCTTCCCAGATATAAGCTTCTATTGTTGTCATTCTCGTAGTCGACTACTAGCAGGTCAACCAGGATTATGAGAGTACCTACTTTGATGAGCACGTTCCTAACCATTCCACAGTTCTTTGCCATGCTCATGCCGACGTCGTAGGACATGCCACAAGCGTCGGTCTTACCTGTCAACCTGAGTCTCTTGTACATCTCTAAGGGGATAACATTCACATAGGATTCCAGGTCTAGAGTTCCTACTACCATCCCGCTCCCTATGTTGATTGTAATTTGAAATGCTAAGGGATTGATTTCTCTCCTGGGGATATTAGTTCGGAAGTAGGGGTTTTCTTTCCTCTTATTCCTCCTGAAATTCTCCATTGGCTCTTTTCCCCGTAGAGGTACTTGCATAGTCTCAAAGAGTCACCTTCTATACGCAATTCACTAGATAAGGTAAACTTAAAGCGAGAGTTAGAAAGCTTATCAAGGTTTTTTTTGGAAGTCCGTCTGTCTTCTGCATCCATCCGCTTTATAGCTTCCTCCTCATCTTCGCATTCTTTGTCTTCTTCTTTCTCTTCATCACGTTGCTCTAGAAGTATCATCAGCCTTTCTATTATGTTTACCAGCCTTCCTTCCACTTATTCTACATTCTCATTGATCTTGTAGAGCACTTCGTCCCCTCTTTCAATAAATGCCTCCACCTTGTCATCCCTTTCCTTCTGTTTCTCCATAAACTCCCTTATCGTCCTCAGCTCCTTAATGATGAAGTGGATCTTTCCTTCCAAAAGGGTGACTCCTGCTGAGCTGGTGCGGTTACCCTTATCGGTGTTATAGGGGTAAGAGGTCGACTCCGGTGTTGCCTAACTTCATGCCAGGTTCGGTCTGACGGAGGGGTTTGGGTTGATGATGGTTCACCATCTTGGATGTAGTTTGCCTCCTCCGATGGTTCCTTGCGTCCATCTTCTCTTTCGGACTCTCTCCTAGATAGTTCGGCCTCAATATCATCCAGTCTCTTTGTGATCATTTTCCACGGGATCTCCTAGATAGTTCGGCCTCAATATCATCCAGTCTCTTTGTGTTTGAAAATCAATGATGGAAAAGCGTAAAGGTTCCCCAACCTCCCTCTGCCATGTTACTCCCAACTTCCTAGTTAAAATCCTACGCAGTTACCTCTAACGACAGCAGGGCATAATACTATGGTGCTCAAGGCGCAGTCGGCACGAGTACCCCTACTCAGTTCAATGTAACTACTGTGTCACTCAACAGAATGTCACACCACGATGGATGTATAGAGTTTTATAACCATGATTTACGTCAAATAACTATTCCATTAACATATCACGTTATGTAAAGAAGTAGCAAAAGCAGAGTTACGGCGGTTTGCCTTTACAAAAGAAAGTTAGCAACTCATAGTAACAAAGAACAGTAATCGAAATCTAAAAAGAAAGGAAGAAGAAGCTTAATCTCTGATGTTCTTGATGTCTCCGTGCTAGTGCTTCTAGGGTTTCCTCCTTCTGGGTTCCTGATGGCCAACGGGTTGGAGTTTCACTTCCCCGAGGACTGGTTCTGTCTCCAGGAGGAGGAGGAGAAGGAGAAGGAAGCAGAAGAAGGAGGAGGAGGAGGAGGAGGAGGAGGAGAAGAAGAAGAAGCAGAAGAAGGAGGAGGAGGAGGAGGAGGAGGAGGAAGAAGCAGGAGGTGAAGGAGAAGAAGAAGAAGAAGAAGAAGAAGAAGAGGGAGGAGGAGGAGGAGGAAGTAGAAGAAGAAGGAAAAGGAGGAGGAGAACAAGCAGAAGAAGAAGAAGAAGAAGAAGAAGAAGAAGAAGAAGAAGAAGAAGAAGAAGAAGAAGAAGAAGGAGATGGAGCATAAGGAGGAGGTGAAGAAGCAGAAGAAGAAGAAGAAGAAGAATAAGTAGAAGGAATAAGGAGGAGGAGGAGGAGGAGGAGGAGGAGGAGGAGGAGGAGGAAGAAGAAGAAGGAAGAAGAAATAGAAGCAGGAGGAGGAGGAGGAGAAGATGGAGAAGAAGAAGAAGTAGAAGGAGGAAAAAGGAGGAGGAGGAGGAGGAGGAAGAAGAAGAAGAAGATACCTTTGATCACATGCAACCACAAATGGTTGTGTCACATCTTAATTGCACGATTTCAGGCGCAAAAATGACATAATTGTGTGAAATCGAGAAAGTTAAGTGAATACGCCGAATTGGCCATTGCACGGAGTTCGAGGAGTCAAAACATGTCATGCGACCAACCAATGCAAAGAAAATTGAAGATGCAACAACATTGTAGAAGAACACTTTTCGTGGAAATGAAGTTACGAAGCCCGAAATTGAAGAACGAAGAAAACAGATTTGAAGCTGCAGGAATCGCACAAGGCGGTCACCAGGCGACCGCAGTGAAGCCTCTAAATTGTTTTGGGTCTGTTTCCTGGCCTATCAGGCTTAAACCCTCCTTCCTAAACCTTCCTTAATGATCAATGGCGGCCAGAGCACGAAATTTCTCGTATAAATAAGACATCATGGGTCTCATAATTCTACACCGCTCACAAAGCAGCTCTCCTGAGAGAGAACCAGTCCTCGGGGATTTTAACTAGGAAGTTGGGAATGGCATAGCAGAGGGAGGTTGGGGAACCTTTACACCTTCCCATCATCAATTTACAACAAAGCAATTAGGGTTTACTGTGATTCAATTATTTTGTCTACGACCAATCTATTACTTTTCTGCATACAATTTACAAACGTTATTTGCTTAGTGTCCGTGGAGAACGACATCCCGAGTTAGCTTTCCGCTATAAACTATGGATTTGAAGACTTCCGACATATAAATTTAATCTTGATTGTATTTAGGGATTACAGGTTCTACAACGAAAAATGAAATCTCTAAGTGCACATCAAATTTGGTGTTGTTGCCAGTGACACTAGACCGCTCAAGCAAGTTTCGATCGTCCGAGATAAGTTGAAATCTTCCTTTCGCTTTTTAATTTACGCACTGTCTTTTAAATACGTATAGCATAAACCCAAAAAGAATCATAAAAACCTGTGGGAATCCAAAAATATTTTCTTTTCCATATTAGTTTGTTTTCTTATTAAAAATCCGAAAACAATAACCTTAGATTTCTATTTATAATATTTTATATTCGTTTCTACAATAGTCGTTTGTTAGTGTCCATATTAAATAGGAAAAGCATGGAGTCACCTAGTGACACAAACAAGAAAGGTACTATCAAGGGACTCACCCTGGTTACGTTCCGGTGTGCAAACTTGATGAACTGCTCAAGGTTAATCTCGAGATTAAAATCGAGAGAGAAGAACTAGAACGAGAAAGGCAAGGATAGCCGAGGAAAGACTGAGATTAATGGACAACAGAAGAAGGGATAACCACACAAGGGTGGAACTAATGGATGAAGAAGGCAAACCCATGCGCGACTATGTTATGCCGAGATTTACACCTCATACCTCGAGCATCTACCTTGAGTGGGTAGCAAGAGAATATGACCTAAAGGTCACTCATCTGAACCAACTACCGCACTTCTATGGGAACCCAACTGAAAACCCGATGCAATTTCTTAGGGAGTTCTACACAGTAGTTGGAGGTATACCACTCAATGGGCTCACAGAATGTCAGCTTCGAAGAAGGCTATTCTCTAATTGCCTCAAGGACAAGGCGAAGGATTGGTTATGGTCACTACCATTAAACAGTCTGAGCACATGGGACGAAGTGGTCAATAAGTTTATGTTCAGGTACTCCCCACTTAACAACACATCTGACCTGAAGAACCAAATCCAGAACTTCAGTCAATTTGACGGAGAAACCTTTCACGAAGCATGGGAGAGATATAAGGATTTACTTGAAAACTGGCCAACATACTCATGTGGAACGTTCGACAAGGTCAACAACTTTTACAGGGGAATTGACTCTAATAGTCAAGCACTCATCGATGGAGCATATCAAGGAAACCTGCTGAACATACCGCCAAGAAGGATTTGGGAGGTATGCGAAAACATAAGTGAAAGCTCCAGACGGAAAGGATGGGGAAAAGGAGAGCACCTTCAAGCGCAACCTCAACTGAGGAAGCATACTATATTCAGGTCAACCACCGCGCGAGAAAATCAATGGGACAACCCCTAATGCCAATATCAGTAAGAGCATCAGATTTCCCTGTCCAACAGCGGCTGTTGGAACTAGAAAGGAACGTTGACTTCTTAATGAATGAAATGATGAGGATGGAAGTCACCATAAGAGGACAACGAGAAGCCATCATGGGGTTTGGAACTAGATTCGGAGGAGCTGGGGAAAGGTTTGCAAGGATTGAGGAACGTCTTCAACAAAATGAAAGACAGGCGTATCAGGTTAGATGGGACATGAACGAGCTCGCATACAACCAGCAGGAAAGATCTGAATTCTATCGTGAATTTGGCCGAATGGGGCATCCGGAGGAAGGATACGACCTAGACTCAGTGATCATCGAAATCGAACTAGGAAGGAGTGAAGATGACACGAGAAGAGAAGGAATAGAGCAACTCTCTGAGAATCGCTCTAATGAAGATCGGGGTGCCCATCCCAACAACTGAGTCGTCAACTAGGGGTCACGTTAAACAAGCACTTATTGGGAGGCAACCCAGGGTCACGTTTACTTTTACGCATTTACATTTGCATTCTAAATTTTTCATCTTTTTCTCATTTTTCATGCCAAAATTATTTTTGGAAAAACTTTTCATAATCATTTTCAAATTTTCTTATTTATTATGTTTGCTTTTTGAAAAAAAAAAGAAAAAATCAAAAAGATTCGAAAAACACGCGATTTATCGCGTTTGAGGCGCAGTGAGGCAGCAGCCTCACTACGGTCGCCAGTGGACCGTAGTGGCAGCTCACCCCCCCCCCCCCCCAAAACCCCCCAAAAACGTTTTTCTCTCTTCCCATCACATTTCTCTTCCGAAATTCTTCACTTTCTCTATAATTCTATCATCCCCATTGCATTATTAGCTTGCCCATCCATCATCAACATCAAGTAAGTAAACATAATAAGAACAAGTGTTCGATAAAATGTCTCTACATTAACACTTGCTTGATGAAGATTTGATGAATCGATTGAGAATTTGAAGGTTTTTGTTCTTGCCTACCAAGTGTTCGATAAAATGTCTCAACAGAACAAGCTCCTTTGTCGACCCCTTTCTCCCTCAATTACTTGCTCACATGGTTTTAACTTGTTGAAGTATGCTTAGAAAACATGTTTGCATCGTCATATTCTCATAGGGTGGAGACTACACTACAATTTGCCTTACAACTTGATGTTTGACACAATTTGAAAAATTGAGTTGCATGCCTAGTTCTTGCATTATTTTGAAATGGCTATTGATCTTATTACAAGCTATAATCTTGCGTACGCATTGTGCCGTACATTAGGTTTGGGGGAGAAGAAACCCCATTGGATTTCCATGTAAGCTTTAGAATTGATTTAACTCCAAACATGCTATCTCACAAACTTTTAGTCTAGGTACTATGGGAAGAACCAAAGGAGGAAAGATGTAGGTGAACCAAGCACTAATAGAGCAAAGAAGGGAAAGAAAGTGGCATCGGTGACCCTTTCATGCAAGGCTCGGAGTTGGCTATTGGTTAACAGCGACCGAGGGGTAATTCCCGAAAGGAACATAGAGATCGGATGGGGAATGAACCCGGCCCTTAATTGGATTCATGACGTTTTGAGCCACTATGTTTGGGGAACCTACACTTCCATCCTCCAAGGGTACGATATAGAGATAGTCCGGGAGTTTTACGCGAAGTACTTTCAACTGAAGATTAAAAAGCCGGAGGATGCACTTCTAGATCACCCCATCACCTTACGAGGAGTAGAGTTCATGTTTGGGCCGGGAGCTATCAACGAATTCTTCAACATACCCGAGGAGCACATTCATGGAGAATACAAGGAACCGGCATATCACGAGTTGGAGTATGGAGACATCCCAAGGGTATTACTTAAAGAAATATTTAGAGAGGATGCGGTGGGATTATCCATCCCAAGGGCTACGCTCAACGAGAGAGCAAGGTTTTGGATGCACTTTGTAGAGACCAACTTGAAGCCAACCCTACACCACGAAAGGCTTAAAGATGAGGTAGCCACACTTGTCTACGCAATTTTGGACGGTCACTACATTGATATTGGAAGAACGATCATGAAGGAAATGCAATTGGTGAAGGGGAACAAAACAAGGAACCTACCATTCCCCGGTCTCATCACCGCTATAAGCCAGAAGAATGGGGTTCCCACTAGTGAGTCAGGTGATGTGTCAAATCAAAATTCTAAATTTGTTCAAGCCAAGAGCTAATTCTCAACACTACGAAAACTTATAGTGCAGCGAAGTTAACCCCGAGGTTGGTCTCAAAGCACTTAACTAAGTTGTGTCTTATTTACGAATAGTAATTACAATAAGGAACGCAGTAAAGGTTGTTTTTTGCTTCGGCAGCAGATTGACTTTTATTACCTATCAACTATGCGATCTAACTAGAAAACAGATTAATCTAAACGAGAATGATATGATCAAAGAATTATGGTGTGGTGACAGAAAATAAGCTAGCTAGCAGGAAACATTCAACAATAATGATGTCGATTTACTCTAGTTATAAATGGGACATGCCCTACCGATTATTAAACTGCTCTAGGCTTTTCTAGGCAGACACCTTATGTCACGTAAGGTACGGAGAACTATGACAATGAACTAACTGTATAAAGTTCTAGAGAACAAATAGCATTAGTGAAGGTGTCAATTCCACTAAGCTACAATTAATAATTTAATGCAGATATTACTGTTTGCAACAAACCAATAGATATAGCAAGACGTAAAACGTTTTGGTTAAAAGGAACAGATGCTTAATTTATTGGTGATTTTGACGTAATGAACATCAAACATAATATTGCATACGCAATTAATCAAAACAGCACAGAGTAAATTGCATCTTATATATATTGAATACACGAACACTAACTAGCATGCACTGAATTCGTCACCACCCCATAACTAGGCTACTTAAGCACTCATCATATGCAAAATAAAATCAGAATAATAAACCAGCATACACTAAACATAATCAATACCAAAAACTAAGAAACGAGATAAGAAACAATTTTACCAAATCATGTCACAAACCCTAGGTAAGAATTGAAGAACTTGAATCGAACTGGTGGACAGTATGATGAATATGCTCTCAATCAATAATCAATCGTCGTATTACAAGAGAAAACGGTTCAATTACCTCCATGAATGGGTAGGTAATTTCCTTGGAAAATCGGTTCTAGGTTGAAAGCAAAGAGAATAGAAGAAAAATAATGAGAATCTACTAAAAATCAAGAAAATAGGTTATATACAGTGAAAAAACGCTTTCTGGGCTGAAAACAGACGATATTGGGCCCAAAAAGACAACTGGCATCGCCAACAAGTCGCCTGGCGTCGCCAGTCGACTTACGAGTCAGACTGGCGTTCGCCACGTGACTTCTTGGCGTCGCCAGTTTCCTCTAGCACCGATTTTTTGCCTTTTTGAGTATCTAAACGTCAGAATTTGGACATGGTTCCTTCTTGAAAGTTGTAGCTCTTGGTCTTATCTACGCGTGAACATCAAGATCATATCAATCGGAGTTCATATGAGAAATTCATGGCCAAAATTCTAAAGCTGCTCCATCGTAGTTTGAATTTCGCGCACTTTCACTTAAACGGCTCTAAAATCTTTGTCCGAGCTCCGAATCCACTTCCGTTTTGACTGATCAACTCCGTTTTCAACCACCTTTCAGGTAATGGAAATTTCATGCTTCAAATGGTTTATCCTTGTTTCAATGCGTTTTCACCAAACACCTTCAAAACACACGAAACACGAAAACGTAACAAAACACTAATAAAACACATAAAAACTATAATTGAGAATGGCAATAATCAAACTCCCCAAAACGACCCCTTGCTTGTCCTCAAGCAACAGACTCTCTAAAAATCCTAGAAAAATAAAAAACACGAAGACAGACAGATAAAGTCTAGCTCCCAATCTACCAAAACTACGATTGCAAGTATGAAACCCGAATGATGAAAGAGGTTTGAAATTAAACTGACGTTTGCAGAAGAACAAGTAAAAATACAAAAAGTTAGTTTCCCGAGTAAATAGAACTTAAGTCTAACCCGGTAATCCCTCACAAGTGGATCCTACGCAACTATCTCTCACTCTCCTGGAAGTGTCCAGTATGGGTAAACACTCAAGCAATGCACAAAGAGAAAGGAAGTTGACTCACGTCACAAAGATGCCTCAAATACCTCATGCAATGTGCTCAATCAATTAAGTCAGAAGGACTTTAATCAACAGCAGTAGACTTGTAAACTGGCAATCATTCTCTCATTTTTTATTTTTGAAACTATTTTGCATACTACTTTTTTGCAGTCTTATAATGACCCATATGCTTGTTTTGTCTCAATTTTTTGGTAGTGTCTGTTTTACCGAAAGTCCGCACTTTTGTGCGTGCTGGTTTGGTACACACGCCATCAACCCTCATGGATATATGGCTTTTTAGGACCACGCCGGTGTGTAGGTAGTATTTGAAATGTGCCCAACAGGTCTAACGGTGGCACAAGTGCCATAGATACACTCCGAGACTAATTGTAATATTTTTTGAGAGAATAAAAGCCAAAAACACAGTCGTTATACATATATGGCGCACATAAAACTCCTCCCCAAACCTATTCTTGGAAAGGTTTTGGCACAAGCAAATAAGAATGAAAATCATGCCGTTCATCATACTTAACTTACATAGAGTACACATGAGAATGATAAGGTGCAAACAAGAGCGTTTGCACTTCCTAAAAAAGTCACACAAGTACAAAATTTGCCGGTACAATATTTTTTCATCGGCTAGGCTTACTCGCAGGCTTTTTGGACTACAGAATTAGAACAGACTTCCTATTTACAAGCGAAACGAATTAAAGAATTTAAAACATGCCAGCTACTAATAATCAGAGATCAATCAAAACTCGAGTTAAATGCATAACACCCCCCCCCCCCCCCCCGAGTTATTAATAATGTGCGCGAACCCCCATGAGTTAACGAATTAGTACCAAACCTCCTTGAGTTATTAAAAATGGGCACAAAACCCCCCACCCTTTATTTTTAAAGTCTGTTAGGTACACTCTCATTAGGTTCGACTATATATGTTTGTTTATGTTATCTTACACCAAATCAATGCAAGAAAAAAAATCATAGTTATTAAAAATAATCACAAAACCTATGGAATTCTTATAAAGTCATTGCAATACCCCTTTTACATGAATACTAAATATACATGATGAATTCGTATTGTGTGCAGCTTGACTCGTTTGTCTAAATTTTCGAAAATATTAAAATGACTTAAATTTGAGCTATTAAAAATATTAATACTCTACTTTTTTTCTTGGTTAAATGAACAACAAAAATCGATCATACACTACTGGTTATATAGCACTGAAATATATAAATAACAACCATAGATAACACTAATTAAAATTGTCACTGCATATCAACAACATATACCAATTAGTTATGTAAACGGAAAAAAGTGAAGGCAAAAGATAATAAACTGAAACTATGAATGTCTAGTCCACCTAGTTGCGTTAATTTGGAGTAAGAAAACCTAAAAGAACATCCTTTGGCGCACCTAACACGAGCATACCGGAAAAAAAAGGCTGAGGGGGTTCCACGAACATGTTTTAATAACTCAGGGGGGTTTCCCGCACATTTTTCATAACTCAGTGACTAATTTATTAACTCAGGGGAGTTTCACGCACATTTTTTAATAACTCAGGGGGGGTTTGGTACTAATTTATTAACTCAAGGGGGTTTTGCGCACATTTACAATAACTTAGGGGGTATTTTGCATTTAACCCATAAAAACTCAAGCATAAAATAGATTTAAGTCATGCCATTGATGCTCGACTTGGGTGTCAGACTTAGAAACAAGAGAAAATCACAAAAATGAGAAAAAGAGACACAAAAAGACACAACACAGACACATATATGGATAAGTACATGAAAGCTGCCTCCCTCCCCAAACCTAGACTAGAGATGGTCCCCAGCGAATAGGCTAGAAAGAAAGAAAGCTATGAATGTACTTCCCTAAAATGTGTGGCTGCTGCTATCCATTATCGAACGGGAACGAATCCCTTGCATCCTTCCCACCTAGTTCAGTGATTTGGGAGCCATCCTTAGCTTCTCTTCCCCTGTTTTCCATGATTCCCTGCAAACTAAAATAAAATAAATCAAAAACTAAAATAAAACTAAGGGAATCAGGGGGAAAGTAAAAACGACAAAAGAGGTCGAAACTCCCTGGCCAATCTCGTGTGCGAGCTAGGGCTAGTATGCACAGATCACTGGAAGATGGGGGAATGGACTGTGAATCCGATGGTGTCATCTGGGTGGTATCAAGTGTCTGCTCCATCTCCGAATGGTCGGAAATGGGTGGCTCAGTCTCTTCGTCGATCACATCAGTGGACGTCTCCTCCTCCTTGACTAACGGATCACCTAAACTCTCACAAACTCCTTCAACTAAAACGGGCATTTCTTCTTCAGTTACAGTGGTAGTGGTGGTAGTGGTGTCTGAATTAGGTTCAACTATAGAGTCAGATCTCTCCTCCTCTTGGTTAACTCCGTTTTCAGATTCTTCTCCATCATGCTCCGCAAACTCTATGATCAATGCAACCAATTCCTCGATCGTATCCTCAAGTTGTTAAGGAGTCAAATCTAGCATTGACCCACCAGCGAATCTATCCACCATTCTTTGACAACCGATTGTGATACCGTTGTAAAAAGACCAAATGAGCTCTCCCAATGTTAAACCGTGGTTCTGATGCGTCTGCTGCAGCCCCTTAAATTTATACCATGCTCTATAGAGTTTCTCTCCAGAAACCTATCGAAAATGAATGAGCGTCTTCCTATCTGCACAATTTGCTGCAACATGATCGTCCGATCCACACTCATAGCAATACGAGTAATCCACATGCTCCTGCACACACACAAATGAAACCAAAGTAGTTCCGCCAAACAAAATATACTAAAAAAAAAAAAACTAACAATAACTAACTAATATATACAACGAAAAATTACAATTTGTAAACTTAACAAAGGAGTTAAGTCCCCGACAGCGACGCCAAAAAGTTGATGTGTCAAATCAAAGTTCTAAATTTGTTTAAGCCAAGAGTTAATTCTCAACACTACGAAAACTTGTAGTGCAGCGAAGTTAACCCCGAGGTCGGTCCGAAGGACTTAACTAAGCTGAGTCTTATTTACGAAGTAATTACCGTAAGGAAAGCAGTAAAGGTTGTTTTTTGCTTCGGCAGCAGATTGACTTTTATTACCTATCAACTATGTGATCTAACTAGAAAACAAATTAATCTAAACGAGAATGATATGATCAAAGAATTATGGTGTGGTGACAGAAAACAAGCTAGCTAGCAGGAAACATTCAACAATAATGATGTCGATTTACTCTAGTTATAACTAGGACATGCCCTACCGATTATTACACTGCTCTAGGCTTCTCTAGGCAGACACCTTATGTCACGTAAGGTACGGAGAACTATGACAATGAACTAACTGTATAAAGTTCTAGAAAACAAATAGTATTAGTGAAGGTGTCAATTCCACTAAGCTACAATTAATAAGCTAATGAAGATATTATTGTTTGCAACAAACCAATAGATATAGCAAGACGTAAAACGTTTTGGTTAAAAGGAACAGATGCTTAATTTATTGGTGATTTTGACGTAATGAACATCAAACAGAATATTGCATACGCAATTAATCAAAACAGCACAGAGTAAATCGCATCTTATATATATTGAATACACGAACCCTAACTAGCATGCATTGAATTCGTCACCACCCCATAACTAGGCTGCTTAAGCACTCATCATATGCAAAACATAATCAGAATCATAAACCGGCATATACAAAACATAATCACTACCAAAAACTAAGAAACGAGATACGAAACAATTTTACCAAATCGTGTCAGAATCCCTAGGTAAGAATTGAAGAACTTGAATCAAACTGGTGGAAAGTATGATGAATATGCTCTCAATCAATAATCAATTGTCGTATTACAAGAGAAAACGGTTCAATTACCTCCATGAATGGGTTGGAAATTGCCTTGAAAATCGGTTCTAGGTTGAAAGCAAAGAGAATAGAAGAAAAATAATGAGAATCTACTAAAAAATCAAGAAATTAGGTTATATATAGTGAAAAATGCGTTCTGGGCTGAAAACGGCCGATAATGGGCCCAAAAAGACATCTGGCATCGCCAGTAGGTCGCCTAGCATCGCCAGACAACTTACGAGTTATACTGCCGTTCGCCAGGTGACTTCTGGCGTCGCCATGTTCCTCCAGCACCGGTTTTTTGCCTGTTTGAGTATCTACACGTCGTCATTTGGACATGGTTCCTTCTTCAAAATTGTAGATCTTGGTCTTATCTACGTGTGGACACCAAGATCATGTCAATCGGAGTTCATATGAGAAAGTTATAGCCAAAATGCCAAAGCTGCTCCATCGTAGTTTGAATTTCCCGCGCTTTCACTTAAACGGCTCTAAAATCTTCGTCTGAACTCCGAATCCACTTCCGTTTCGACCGATCAACTCTGTTTTCAACCACCTTTCAGGTCTTAGAAATTTCATGCTTCCATTAATGCATTAATATGCACTATTTTATCCTTGTTTCAATGCGTTTTCACCAAACACCTACAAAACACACAAAATACAAAAACGTAACAAAACACTAATAAAACAAATAAAAACTATAATTGAGAATGGCAATAAGACGGTAAAAAAGACCAAATAAGATGATGTAAAATTGACTCATCATCAGGATTCGTTTGACTCATAGAACCTTTTAGTGAAGACAGCACCATCCACCTCCTTGAGATGCACGAGAAGGTTGCCAAAGCCGTACTTAGAGGAAGAGGAGTAGCGGATCCGCCGCAAGGAGCCTTTAACATGAATTCGTTCAATGAATTTGTGAACAACTATCAAATGGGGAGTCAAGGGAGTGAGCGAAGGCATGATGAAATGAGCCGGAGGTCGAAGTGGAACAATCATGTTAGCTTCCTATACAGCTACGAGCAAATCTCTGTCCAGCAGGAGAACATTGATGGGTATGGTCATTTTGAGTATCCACCTTATTACCCACCACCGCAGCTCTATCCATCGCCCGAGGTCGATCCGTCGATGTACTACCAAGGCTATCAAGGATTTTATCCTCCACCTCCTCCTGGAGGATCTTTGTCCTCAACCACCATCTGGATTGGAAGAAACAGCACCAAGAGGGGAGTATCTTTTCTTTTTCTCTTTACTTTCCTAGTTTCTCTATCAGCTTTTGACTAGGTTTGGGGGAGGAATTTGACTATTACTTGATCGGTCTATAATACCCTTAAATAATCGTACTTAGTAGTTTGCATTTTAATTTATGTTTATTTGTTACGTCTAATGTCTTTTACTTGTTGAAAAAAGTTTTGATCTGTGCAAGAGTACCGAGTGTAAACCATGACTAAGATGAGGGGTTGTGGAATTTTTTTCTTGCTTCGCTGCTTGCTGATTATATGCTCTGTCCAAACTCAACCCATGCTACTTTGATGAAAGTGTTTTCTTGCTACTCTAATTGAAGTCATGTGTGCAACCGTGTGAACACTACTACCTTTGAGTCTTTATTTGTCAGCAGCATGAATATGATTAGTAGTACTCACCTTTCTGAATCCTTTTCTATTCCTTTCGCTAAACCCGCTGAAAGATTTTTTTAAAGCCCTTATGAAACTCCACCATATATCCTATACATGCTTTACTTAAGCGGTGATAGCAACCTACTGTCGAGCTTGAACGAAGAAACAAAGCAACGGGTTCCAAAGCATGGAGGAGAATCATATTTTGATCATGATCGAAAATTGGTTTGGGGAAAAGTAGAGAAGAAAACCCCAACCCTAGTTCGAGAAATTGTTTGGGGGAGAAGTGAAAGAGAATCATCATCGAAAGGTAACCTTGTTGGCCCTACTGTTATATTAACGTTGCTAAAAATCACTAGCTCTTGCTCCAAGAAAAAATAGAAAAGAAAGTACCGAAAAAAGCAAAGGTTCCAAAGTCTCGGAGTGGATCTGTGGTCCTTGTGATCACCGTTTTCGTGTTGGACATGTTACAGATACTACCCACATACCGGCGTGGCCCTAAATGCTACATGTCCGTGAAGGTTGATGGCATGTATACCAAACCAGCACGCACAAAAGTGCGAAATTCGGTAAAATAGATTAGTACTAAAAAATGTAGAGACTAAAAGAGCCCAATGATGGCCAACCAAAAGCATACGAGTCAGTAAAACGACTGCAAAAATAGTATGTCAAAAGAAAAGGAAAAAATAAAGGAGCAAGTAGTCTATGTGTGAAGCAACCGATGAAATAGTTACGATGATAGAAGAGAAGTTGAAGATTTGTCATTGAGAGAGGACGATGTCAAAGGAAGGAACTCGGTGTCCGAAAGGGTAAGTCCCCTCTGAAATACCCTTTGTTCTACCTTGTTATCTTTTAATGATGCTTAACCATACTCTCCTCTATATTATCCTACCTATTTTACTTACCAAGCCAACCTGAGTACTACTTCGATTTGTGCCTTGATTTTTGGGAGCAGGATTGCATAACGTTACTCCGAGGTAATGATTTTGAAGTACACCTAGAAGGACATTGGGTTACAATTGTAACCGCTGGCTGTAGTGAGTGATGCTTACTTGTTACTTGTTTGCTGTGGAGTCATAAAGTTGGAGTTGAAACTAAGCGAGTCAGTAGAGTTTGAAACCATAGAAACTAAATGCTTGTCTATGTGGTGGTTTATGCTTGTTGCACATGTCATGGTCACTTCTTGATTATCGTTATTGCCTTGCTCAAGGATGAGCAAGAAACTGGTTTGGGGGTGTGATGTGACAATGAAATGTGCGATATAGCATGCTTTTAGACCCTCGTTTTTTGTCTTGGATGAAATATTTGTATCATTTTATGGTCAACTACCAACTTCGTGTGTATTTTGTACATCATGATCGCATTTTTGAGGAATTGCAGGATTTCAGGCGCGAAAACGACATAATTGTACGAAATCGAGAAAGTTAAGCGAATATGCCAGATTGGCCATTGCACGGAGTTTGAGGAGTCAAAACATGTCATGCGACCAACCAATGCGAAGATAATTGAAGATGCAACAACATTGTAGAAGACCACTTTCCGAGGAAATGAAGTTACGAAGCCCAAAATTGAAGAACGAAGAAAACAGATTCGAAGCTGTAGGAATCACACATGGCGGTCACCAGGGGACCACAGAAGGGGTATCTGCGATCACCAGGCGACCACAGTGAAGCCTCTGAATTGTTCTGGGTCTGTTTCTTGGCCTGTCAGGCTTAAGCCCTCCTTCCTAAACCTTCCTTAATGATCAATGGCGGCCAGAGCACGAAATTTTCTGTATAAACAAGACCTCAGGGTTCTCATAATTCTACACTGCTCACAAAGCAGCTCTCCTGAGAGAGAACTAGTCCTCGGCAAAGTGAAACCCCAAAACCGCTGGCCGTCAGGCATCCAGAAGGAGGAAACCCTAGAAGCAGCACGAAAACATCAGTGACTGAGCTTCTTCTTCTTTCTTTTCTTCCTAGTTTTCGATTTATGTCTATTAGATACTATGAGTAGCTAACTTTCTTTTGTAAAGGCGAACCGCCGTAACTCTGCTTTTGCTACTTCTTTATATACCGTGATATATTAATGGAATAGTTATTAGACGTAAATCGTGGTTATACAACTCTATACATCCTTTGTGGTGTGATGTTCTGCTGAGTGACACAGTAGTTTCATTGAACTGAGTAGGGGTACTCGTGCCGACTGCGCCTTAGCATAGTAGTATTATGCCCTGCTGTCGTTAGAGGTACTCGCATAGGATTTTAACTAGGAAGTTGGGAGTAGCATAGCAGAGGGAATTGGGGAACCTTTACACCTTCCCATCATCGATTTACAACAAAGCAATTAGGGTTTACTGTGATTCAATTATTCTGTCTACAATCAATCTATTTACTTTTCTGCATACAATTTACAAACGTTATTCGCTTGTTCCTATGCTATGTGTCCGTGGAGAACGACATCCCGAGTCAGCTTTCCGCTATAAACTGTGGATTTGAAGACTTTCGACTTATAAATTTAATCTTGATTGTATTTAGAGATTACAGTTTCTACAAAGAAAAACGAAATCTCGAAGTGCACATCATAAAGCTCCTAATGTTCACTCTACAGAGTTTGAAAATCGTTCCAAGGTAATGCTCATCTTGATGAAGAAACTGAAGAGACAAAACAAGGAGGTCACTGAATAAGTGCCACCAGAATTTAGCAAGTTTGTTGAAATGCTCTCAAAAAGAACCTCCAACTTGGTTCTCAAACATACAGACCTTGCTATGGTAAAGGATTCAGATGGCAAGACCATGCAGAATGCTTATGATAATTCCAGCTTTGCATCATCAAAGATCCAGATAGTGGTCACAGAAGTTTCCAAACTGACAAACAAGGAAACAGGTATTGAAAAGCAAAATGCTGAACTTAGAGCAGAATTGCAATAACTCACTGGTGCTTACAATGGTTTACTTAGGAATTTTGACACCCTGTCAGAATCCTATGCCAAACTCCTGAGTAGTTTTCATCAGTCTCCTATGACTAACGGGGGAAGTTCTAGAAAAGTTCAAGGCAAGGGCAAAGAAAAGATGTATCATGAAGATGCCCAGACCACAACCCCAAGTCAACTGAAGATGGTAACTACAAGATCTAGGACAAGATCTCAGAAACCTCCAATAGCTGCCAAGAGCTCATGGAGAAGAAAGACCAGAGATTTTGAAGAAGGAGAGATCTCTGAAAAGAGAAGGAAGACAGGTGATGACAGCTGCAAAGAACTAATGGTCATGCATCATTTTGATGATGATGATGATGATGATGATGATGATGATGAAGATGAAAACCCTCTTCACAGAAAGAGAAACCTGAGCAGCATGTCTGAACCTATAGCTGCAGTACCTTTAGCAGCTAAGACACATTCTGGTAACACCAAGTCACTTCAGCAAGGTACTCCATAAGAAGAACCTCCATCAAAGAAAAGAAAAAACTCCAAACAGAGGAGGAATAGAAGAAGAGCTGAAATGTTTGCCAATCTTCGACCACCAAAGCCTAAAGATGCTTTGATTGAGTATGTGAAGGTTGATGATTGTGATCCCACTGTATGGAGATGTATTCATCAAAAGAATGGCTACTGGATACTTGAATTGAAAAATCTATTAGTCAATAAGGGAGGACTACCAGTACCCATCTACGGACAGATGATGGCATGGAGAAAAAGGCAAGCCAGATTTATTGGCTAAAAATTGTGTCAAGCAATGGCTAGACTTTGAAATAGAAGTCAGACAAATAGCCAGAATAAAAGTGTTGGTCCAGATAACAGTAAAGACTAGAGGGGGGTGAATAGTCCTTTAAAACTTTTGTCGATAAACACAGTTTCTCTGATATCTGTGAAGATATCTGATACTTAATTTCAGAGAGCGGAAGACTTTCTGTGAAAGTGTGTAAATACATAACAAGATGAATAAATCAAGGTAAATGCAGTAAGTAAATAACACAACAAATTATAGTGGTATCTGAAGGTGGCGTAATCATTCAACTAATCCACTTCGGCCTTTCTCAGACCTAGAATCCACTAAGATAGATAAATGAGGTACCCTTATAAATATTCTATCTCTCGATTCCTGCAACACTTGGTCCCAACTAAATGTTTCCCCCTAAGTTGTTCCCTAGCTATCTGAGCCAAGTACTTCCTCTACTCAGAAACCTTTTTGAGCTATTCCTTAGTTTCCAATACTAAGTACTTCTTGTGCTCAGTAACCTTGGAGTTGTTCCTTAGTTTCCCAAACTAAGTACTTCCTGTACTCCACGCCAATTAGTGTGTGGTTAAGGTAATTTGTCAGGTGAGCTTCTTTATAACTTACACAGTTAATTCATCAAGCTCTATAGAATCAAGATTACTTAATACACTTCACAATGTATGCTAACTTATTCTTTACTGACCCAAGTCTTTGTTAAATGTTCTAGAGAATGAATCTCAGATACTTGATCTTTTGATACAACTCCTTTACAAATAGCAATGCTTGTTAAGGATCAGGACACTTAGAACTTGTATACTACTTAGAGTTCTAGAGCTTTAGTCGCAACAGAAAGCTAGAAGATAAGTAGTACGAAAGCTTGTATGCTTGAGAGATCACTTGAAGAAATTCAGTAAGTTGTAGTTTCAATGTGAGTTCAAGTTGTAAGTAAGTTCTTGGTGTCTTTTCAAGCATTCTAAGTGGTGATATTTATAGTTGAATTTGAAGCCGTTTGAATAGTATCCATTAGGCTCAATTCAAATTCAAACTATTGATATCTATATATAGTACTGCAGAGTTTTTGTCTTCTTCTTCAGAGACTTCTGCTTTTGTGCAGACATTTCTGTCCGAGCAATAAATGCATTGTACTTATTTGTCCTGTTGTCTCAACGGATACATGAAGCTTTCTGATACTTGACACGTTCCTTACTCAATACACTTGTGTTCTCAGATATCCTTTGAGTAACTTGTTTAATCAAAACACTTGTTGACTCAAGGTTTCTGGACATAGGTATCTAAGGAGACTTTTCTCCTTAGTCTTTAGCAATCTTGAGCAAACTTCAGTCTTCTGGAAATGAGTTCCTTTGCTTGGATGCCTCCTTCTTGGTCTTCTTTAAATAAATAAAAAATTACATTCAGAGACCTAACATCCTATACAAGATTTGCTAGACTAACATACTTAGTGATTTTTCTCTTTTACAGTGTTCAAGTGAACCAAGAGTACTAAGCACCTTTCTGAGCTAAGATAAGTCATTACGTTGCTGATCAAAATCTAAACAGATATTCCTAACAAATTTCCCCCTTTTTGATCAGTCAACGATGACTATCGTTAAAACCTATTACAACTTGAAAGAGGGAACAATCCAACACTTAATCATTTCTTATGATCTTTTCAATTCATTTAATTAAGTGCAGAAAGTAAACATCAACCAAATCACAAGGTGTGATCCTTGCTGACAAGTTATCTTTTTAAAGAGTGATCTCTGAGAGTAGGTTCATCAGATATGTTACAAGGAAAGTTCACAGATAACTTTTACAGTGAATAAAACACATTTCAGTACAATCAGGAGTAACCAAGCTCCAAGTGAACATTCTAAATAACAAGTCTTCAAGTCTTCAAAAACACTTCAGGTTCTCAGCAACCTCTATGAGTCAGTTGGCGAATTCCCTAACTCCAAGCCTTTTGATGTCATCAGCATAATCATAAAGTAGTGTTCTGACTAATATTTCTGTGTCTCTGGCAAATCCACAGACTTCTTTGTAGGACTTGGTGGGATTCTTTCTGGCAAAGTGCTTGACCCACAGATATCTTCCCCATACCCAAGCATGCTCAATTCTAACATCAGAGAGTTTGAAATACTCATAAATGATCTTCAGATATTCAATGTCATCTAGATATTGTTCCTTAGTCATGTAGAATGACTCATAAGGTTCAACACCCAGTCTTGGCCTTGTGCCTGTTCCAGTCATCTTGGAAATTCTGTGCACATCATTTGGTTTCCCATAAGGACATTCAAAGGAGAGGTCCTTTTCCATGGCTTCAGTTCTTTTGGAGACTTCAAAATCCAGCCATGCTTTGGATTTATCAGTACTGACTTGTCTTTTCTCCATGCCATAAGTTGTTCACATATAGGAACTGGGAATTTTTCATTTACTAGCAGGTGCTTTAGTTCCAGAATCCAATGACCATTTTTCTGGTGAATGCATCTGTAAGAGGTTTGACTATTGTCAGTCTTGACATATTCAATCAGGGCACCAACAGGTTTTTCAGGTGCAGCCCTGCCAAATTGAGTGTCTCTTCTCCTCTTTCTTCTTGTTTTGGCATTCTCTCTTGGAGGTTTGCTTGAAGAACCACCCTGGATAGACTTGGTATTTCTAGAGGGTGTTTTGGCTGCCAATTGCTTTGCAGCAATAGGCTCAGATAGGCTATCAACCCTTTTCCTTTTCCTATGAAGAGGAGCTTCATCTTCATCAGTCTCTTCATCATCATCATCAATGTTAATCTTTGTGGGAGATTCGCAGCCTTCTTTATTGCCCTGAGATTTGATTTGGCCTTCTTCTTCTTCTTCCGAAGACTCTTCAATCCCTTTTACTTGTTTTCTCCTTGGGGACTTGGTTCCCTTTGGAGGTCTCTGTGATCTTGTCTATAATCTGGCCCTTGTTGTCATTCCTTGTTTAGAAATCTGCTGAGTTGTTGCTACTATCTGAGTAGCACCTTGACTGAAGGAGGGCTCATTTATTCTGAGAGGTGGTTGTTCAGATTTTTTTTTTTTTTTTGTTTCCTCTTCCTCTTCCTCTCTGAGCACCTTGAGATCCTTCCCCCTAGTCATTGTTGACTGACTAAGAATCACAAAAGATTCTGAGAGGGAGTCAAAGTTCCCTTGCAGATAGTTGTAAGTAGCAACCAACTTTTCCATATCAGCCTTGAGCTCCTGATTTTGTTTGATAAGTCATGTTTCCTTATCAGTGAGCTCAGCCTGTGGACCTTGAGTAGCATCTGCTTTTCCAGCAGCATAGCTAGCCTCATTTAGGGCTTTTTCAGCAAGAGTATTGTCATCATCTCTCACCATGCCTAGGTCTCTCTGAGTAATGACCAAGCTTGTTGTTCTCTGAGTGATTAACTCAGTGAACTTCTTCATTTTGTTCAGACAACTCCTTTCTTAGAGTTGCCAGAACCTGGTATCTAGCCATGTAATCATGGGAGTTGAGATTTGGTATCTTACTGAAGCTCTGAGGAGCAATCAGTTTTCTCTTTAAGTGAGAAACTCCCAAGTGAACATTTGCATGTTCTACCAAGGTTCTGTCTTCTTTATCATCTGAGTCTTCATCCCAGTGATCTTCATCCTCTTGGGCATTTTCATCAATATTCTCTAGCCTAGCAACCATCTCAGAGATGGGCTTCTTTCCTTACAGTGAGGAGGAGGATGGTACATCTTTTGGTAATGCAGCCTTAGCATCATGCTTGTCTTCAGATACTTGCTCAGTATCTAATTCTTCAGCAATTGCCTGAATAGCAAGTTGGAGTTCTGTCATCTCAGCATAAGCTTCCATTTCCTTCATGGTAAGATCTTCAAACTTTTGGAGCTTTGCGTTAGATTCAGCTATCTTTTCTTCTAGTTGAAGATTTAGCTGTTGTTCTTCCTCCAACAATTGTTTGAGTTGAGCAACCATGGCTTGTGCATACAATATTTTCTGAGTGTTGTCCTCAGAGTGCTCAACTACTTGTTCAATAGTGTCTTTTTGTTGGGGAGAAGGATGTGTAGACTTCTGAGGAGATGGATGAGGGGAATTCTATGATGTTTTTTCAGTGTGCTTTTCAGCAACTGAGGTATTGTTACCTTGTGCAATCCCTCCTGTCCCTGGTGCAGGGGCATCATCATCATCCTTTTTGTCATCATCATCCTTGTGATGATCAGAAGGAGGTTCTTCAAAATTATTCTCATCTGTTTCCTCCTCATCTTCATAAACCATATTGATCACTTCAGGGAGTGTGACCAATTTCCCATTTACTTCCTCTTGTTCAGAGGGTATGCACTGTAGGGACTTAGGTAATGGAGGCTTGAATGCCATCTCCATTCGGGTTTGATCATCAGCCTTCTCAAAAGCTTCTATGAGCTTGTGTGCAACTTCTTTGACAAAGTCCTTATGCATTAGAGTAGCAAAAGAGTACTGCTCTGTTGGGAACATAGCATGGGCATAATTGTCCAACTTAAAAGCTCTGACTCTTCTCAATTTGTGATCAGTCACCTTTGTTAATTCAGTCAGATCTGAGCTTCTGAGCTTTTACCACTTTCTGAAACACTTGAGGTGTTTATTGAGAGTGTGGTCTTTAGAGAATGGAAGCAGGTCTTCTGTTGAGAATGCATAGACCTTGGGCACACTTGTTTGAGCCTGAAAGAAAGAGTTTTGAGTTAGCTTCAAAACTTCTGTAGATATCTGAGTACTAGTGTAGTTAGGTTTCTGAGTTACCTGAATAAGTACATCAGACTCAGAGACTTGTACTACTGAGGCAGGGGGTGCCTCAGATATCTTGTTGTGAGGTGGAGACTTGGGAGTCTGGTCCTCATCAACCTTTCTTTCTGCTTGAACCTGATAATTAAAATTATCACAATACTTAGGAAATTGTCATGAAAGAATTTATGCAATTAAGCTTCAATGATCTCTGAGGTTTTCACTTACTTCCACAAGAGGAGGCTCAAAATCATTTTTCTCAGAAACTTTCTCAGTTTCTGCTGTTCTTTCGGGTGATGTTGCCTTGGGGGCTTCATCAATTTCCATGGCTGCAGGGTGGTCACAACTCTTTCCCCTTGCACTTCTACTTTTGAATGAGCCTGTAAGTAGAAAGTATTGAGTAATTAGAGAATAATTCATATTAACCCATAATGAAGAATATTTATCACTGATTTTTATATATACCTTCACACTAGAAGGCTCAATGACATTTTCTTCAGAAACCTTGACGGTTTATGGGTCCTTTTCTGGCATTTCTGCCTTATCTTCTTCATTCTCAGTTGGAGCCTATTAGAGACAAACACCAGATTAGATAAATATGATATTTGAAACAAAATTGAGAATAAATTTCTTGTCTTAGAAACTAAGTCTACCTGTAAAACAGGCTCAGTTTCGACAAGTGTTGAGATTGTGGGAACCTCATTCTCATTTTCTGAGGTATGCTTTGCAGCTCCCTCCTGTGCTTGTGTCTCTAATATGGCATGTAACAAAGAATGCATATAAGTAACAAGATATAGAAGACATAAAATATCACAATTGTAGAGTTAAACCACTCAGCTACTGAACATTATCAGGCTGATTGGTCTCAGGTCCTTGTGAAGATCCCATGTCAGGGTCTTGTTGTTCAATGACCACTTCTTTGTTTGAAGTTTCAGGTACTTCAGACCTTCCCTGAGTGTGGGACTCAGTTCCCTCCCCTGTTTGATCTTTTTGAGTAGGGGTCTCAGTTTGATCCCTCTCATTGAGTTGGGGAACCTGCTCATTTGCAGGATTTTCTTCAACAATCAGAAGTGCTGGTATGTCAAACTGCAATTCGTTCACCATGGCTTCATTATCATCAGGTGAATCATTTGAATTGGATCTGAAAGATGAAGCAAAGTGAGGCTCATCCTGATCCTTTTGTGACAGTTTGTATACTGTGGAGACAATGTCAGAATCCTCCATCACTATAACACCACTCCTCAAAGCTTCTTCTACCAGCTTGAGTGTGTCTTGTCCAGATTCCTTGGACTTAGGTGCTAACTCAGCAACCTCTGTACTAAGTGCTTCTCCAGCAACCTTAGTAATGGGTGCTTGTTCAGCAACCTGTGGTGTAGGTTCTTCTTCAGATACCTCTACTCTTTCAGTAGCGTTTGAACTTGTTGCTTTTTCATCAACCTTAGCCCTTTTTGATATATGTAGGACTTGAGAAATGACCAAATCATCATCATCATCATCATCAAAATTCTCATCAACATTAGGAACTGATTAGTCCATAATCCTTGCGGTTTCTGCAGATAGGGCTTGATACCTGCCACTACTCTCATCTTTACCAATGAGTTCATCAGCAAGGCTTTCCTTGGTAGCATTGATAAGTTCATTAGCAGTTCTATCTTTTGCAGCATTGATGAGTTCATCTTCATTGATGAGTTCATCAGCAGTGGCGGCAGATATCTGAGAGTCGACATTCACAACGGGTATGCCTTCTGATTTGCCAGCAGTCTTCTTTCGTGAAGTTCTGGACTTTTTGGTCGCAACTGATCCTTCAGATACTTCATCAGTCTTTCGTTTCATAGAACCTTTCTGAGATGCAGTAAACTTTTTCATCATGTTTGTATACTCATATTTGTAGAGCAGGTTATTGTTGGCTATGTTAGCCTTCTCTCTGAGCTCAATGCCAAGCTTTTCCAGCAAGAAGCATATCTTTAGTCCAAAGCTCACTGTGGCTTTTGGCTCAGCAAAGCCTTTGACAATCTTTGGCTCAAAGCTTTGTAGCTTCTTCACAAACTTCATATAGGCGTACTTTCCCCAGTTAAAATGGTTTTCCGACCTAGTTAGTTCTTCCTTCATCAGGAACATCATTATCCACCGTTCTAAGCTTATTTGGTCAGCTCCACCTTGTAGACCATCAAAGCATCTGTGAAGGAGGCAAGCCAAGATATCCCTATGAATGTATAGATGTCTGGTCCTTATATCAGCAAGTTTGAGCTCAGGAGGAGTATCTGGCTTATCCATGTTGCAAATATCATTGTACAGGGTCTTAACATCTTCAAGGAAAGTTTCATCCTTGGTGTTAATCTAGAAATCAATTCCTTGATTTCGGAGACCAAAGATATCACATAATCTTTGGCAGTTAAGGAAATTTTATTTTCCTTAAACTTTGGTATTAATGGACATTTCTTCAATGTCATCAGTACTGCTGGTGATAACACGAGAGTTATTATAAAACTCAAGTACATCCAGTGAAGAGCATCCACTGGGAAGAGCAGAGAGAAAACCCTTGATTTGTGCCTTTTCAAGCATACCAAGGATAGTCTTCCTATCTGCTTGTTCTACAATTACAGCAGAAAGGTGTTGCTCAATCATAGCACCACCCCAAATCATTATGTGGTTTGAAGTCCAATTCTCAGAATTAAAATCGCCTAAGAGATGATTGTTTGCTATCACTAGCACTGGTGCTTGCTTTTCAACAGTAGTAAAAGTAGTAGCACTGGTATCCTTAGTAGCAACACGTTTTGGAGCCATCTCTTTAAATAGAATGTTTTTTAAAACAAGAGAAGATATTATCATGGGAGATTAGTTGTTCTTTTCAGAAAAAAATAAGAGAGATGCAGCAGATTTGTAGAGAGATTTGCAGAAAAACTTAGAAAGAAATTTTTGTTTTTGTGCAAGATAAAATGTTGGATTAGGCGAAAGTGAATTCTTTTGCCAAAATTCTATATATATATAGCTTTGTACTCTCAGCAGACATATACATACAAATTGATTTTGTACATATGTATCTGTGCAAATGCAGGTAGGCGTGGGTAAAAATTGCTTTGCATTAAATGCTAGTGGGTCACGTCTGTGATTTTACAGTCCACTATTTTGCCGAGAATTAATCTCGTCCGTTAAGATCAAACGCCCATTTCATCAAGGGTTACAATTGCTTCTACGGCAATGACTACAATCAATAGTTGTAATTGTGCCCAATTAATGAAATTTGGCGAATAGCTTTCTGAATCACATCTCTTTTCTGTGACTAAGGGACTGTCTTTTGGACTTATCTATTAAGTTCAGAGACTGTATGTATCTTAACATATAAATGGAAAGATACACAACATCATCAGAGATGTGGTTGACTGAATATAGTTGTACCACATTTCTCTTTTGTGTTCCCCCTCACTTTGTGATTTCACAGATATCTGAGTACCCGTCTCAGAAATCTTTTTGGTAGGATTTTTTACCTTTTGCCTTAGATATCTGGATACCCGTTCCAGATATCTTTCTCCCTTCTGAGTTCCCATCTCAGAGATTAGAACTTTTCAGTTCCTCTGGTAGCTCCACTAACCCAAGACTATGTCTCAAGGTTAGGAACCTGCTTTCCTGCAAAGGCTTTATAAAGATATCTGCAAGTTGGTCTTCAGAACCAATCTTGAGTATCTCTATATTGCCTTTTTCAACATGATCTCTAATGAAGTGGTGTCTAACATCAATGTGCTTTGTTCTTACATGAAACTTAGGATTCTGAGTTATGGCAATAGCACTTGTGTTATCACAGAAAATAGGAGTTTTCTCTTCATTGATCTCATAGTCTCTGAGTTGTTGTATCCACAATATCTGTGAAGCCTGACACAATGACAATATATTGACCTACTGTAGTGGATGTGGCAATTGAGTTTTGTTTCTTGTTGAACCATGATATTAATCTGGCACCAAGAAATTAACAAGTTCCTGAGGTGCTTTTTCTATCAAGCAATGATCCAGCATAGTCAGCATCAGAATAGCCAACTAAATTCAATCCACTGTCTTTTGGGTACCACAACCCAAATTCTACAGTATCTTTACATACCTTAATATTTTCATAGCAATGTTGTAGTGTGATTGCATTGGATTTGTCTGAAATCTAGCACACACTCCAACTGCATATTGAATATCAGGTCTACTTGCAGTGAGGTCTGATGAGACCAATCAATTTCCTATACTTGTGTTCTTCAACACTCTTGTCAGATTCAGTATAGGTCATTTTGGTTCCAATGCTCATAGGTATCTTAGCATTCTTTTCAGAAGACTTTAGATTAAACTTGTTGAGCATATCTTTTGCATACTTTGTTTGACTGATGAATATTCCATCATTAAGTTGCTTGACTTGCAACCCTAGGAAATAGTTCAATTCCCCCATCATGCTCATCTCAAATTTACTTTTCATGAGCTTAGCAAAGTCTTCACAAAGTTGCTTGTCTTTAGATCTAAATATAATGTCATCAACATATACTTGAACTAAAAGTAATTTTCCTTCATGGTTCAGAGTAAAGAGTGTTTTATCAACATCTCCTTTCTTGAAGACACTTTCCAGCAAGTATTTGGCTAAAGTATCATACCATGCTCTTGGAGCCTGTTTTAGTCCATACAGAACTTTCTGAAGCTTATAGACCATTCTACTTTCTATGGAAACTTCAAAGCCTGGTGGTTGTTCAACATACACTTAGCAAGTTCACCGTTTAAGAATGCACTCTTGACATCCATTTGATAAACTTTAAAGTCATTATGAGCTGAAAGGCTAGAAATAGTCTAATTACATCCAATCTTCCAACTGGAGCATATGACTCATCAAAATCTAGTCCTTCAGTCTGGGTGAATCTCTTGGCAACCAACCTTGCTTTGTTTCTGGTTATTTCACCAGACTCATTCATTTTGTTCCTGAAAACCCACTTGGTTCCAATTACAGATATTCCATCAACAAATTGAACCAGTTTCCAGACTTTGTTTCTCTCAAATTGATCCAACTCTTCTTGCATTACAGAGATCCAGTCTTGATCCTTTAATGCTTCTTCTATAGTTTTAGGTTCAATGTTTGAGATGAAACATCCATAGACAGAGTCTACATTTCCAGCAATTGCTCTCCTAGTTCTAACCCCTTGGTCTAAAGGATCAATCACATCCTTGGCAGGAAGATCTCTTATCCATTTTATAATGGGTTTTGAACTAGTAGAATCAATTTCATTTTGATCTGAATATGAATCACTATGATCCTGACAAGATACTTGTTCAGTATTTGAGATATATGGCACACAGGAAATGCCATAGATATCTGACACTTTTTCAGTGTTAGAGATATCTGGGATTGGACTTTCAGCAATCTCATTCTCAGAAACCTCTTCATGATGAAGGTTCTCAGTAACTTGTTCCATTTCTGGAATTCTCGTAGGAAATTCTTCATCATGTCTTAGAGTCATCTTTTTGTTACTAAGCAATGGTTGCTTTTCATCGTTAGAGTCATCCTCTAAGTGAAAGACAAAATTATTTCCTTTTGAGGATTCTTCTTCAGAATCTTTAATCATTAGTTCTTTGAACCTATCTGAGAGTTCTTCATTCAAGGGTACTTTCTTGTTCCCTTCATAGAAAACTACATGAACAGATTCTTCAATCTTTTGCGTTCTTTTGTTGTAGATTCTGTAGGCTTTGCTATTCAGAGAATAAACAAGAAATACTCCTTCATCTAATTTTGGTTGAAATGTTCTCAAGTATTATTTTCCATTGTTAAGAATAAAACATCTGCAACCAAACACCCTTAGATGTTTGATACTAGGGGGTCTACCAATCAAAAGTTCATAAGGAGTTTTGTCATGTTGTTTGTTGATCAAACATCTATTTTGAGTGTAGCAGGCTGTGTTAACAGCTTCAACCCAATAGATTTCACTTATTTTAGTGGCAGCAAGCATTGTTCTTGCTGCTTCTTTTAGGGTCCTATTCTTCCTTTCAGCAACACCATTTTGTTGTGGTGTCCTAGTTGATGTTGTATACCTTTGCAGGTACAAAACTCTTTTATGTACTGGTTCACAAACTCAGTACCATGGTCTGTTCTGATTACAGATACCTTATCATTTTTCATGACTTCAAGCTTATTCAACAAGTTGGGTATTTCAACTCTTGCATCAGATTTTTGTTTGAGAAATACAACCCAAGTGAATATTGAGTAATCATCAACAACAACCAGACCATACTTCTTTTCTACATAGCTAGTTACAGAGGATTCAAAAAGATCCATATGTAACATTTGCAGTGGCCTTTCACTGGAGTGTCTAGTTTTAGACTTGAAAGATGTTTTGGATTGTTTCCTCATTTGGCAAGTTGAGCATACACCATCTTTTCTATATGCCATTTTGGGTAATCCAACCACCAACTCTTTCTTGGCTAGCTTGTCCAGAGTTTTGAAGTTCAAGTGACTCATTCTTTTATGCCATAGCCAATTTTCTTCAGTGTGGCCAAATTGAATCACCATGAGACATTCTTCAGTTGTGGCAGATGCCCAGTTAGCAACATAGAGACTTCCTTTCCGCCTAGCAACCAAGACTGTCTACTTTGACTCATTGTCAATTAGTTTGCAGAATTTTGATTTGATCTTTACTGAGCTTGTCAGCAAATTGACTCATGCTTAGGAGATTATATTTCAATCCCTTTACATGAACTACACCAGAGATTGTAAGGGCTCCCAATTTCAAATCTCCAAATCCTACAGTTGGATTTATTTCTCCTCCAGCAAATCTGATATCTGGTCCAGTATTGCAAACTTTGTAATTGACCAGATTTGCTTTTTCTCCTGTCATGTGCTTCCCACATCCACTATCAAAATACCATGTTGGATTCTTCCTTGGAGTGTTCTGCACAAAACAGAAAATAGGAGTTTAGGTTCTCATTTCATTGATGGAACCATCTGGACTAAACAATCTTCCAGTAGGAATCCATTCTTGTATGTATTTATTAGGAACATGCTTTTGTTTAGTAGGAACATAAGGAGGAATTCTATGTAAATGAGTAGTATTATCATTATTAAGAATTATTTTCCTTTTTGGTGTGTTCCTTGGTGCTCCTCGTGGTGCTTTCAGATACCTTTCAGATTGTTGAGTCTGCTTTTCAGCGAACTTAGCTTTCCTTGCCAGATTTCTTCTAGCCCTAGCATTCAGATTGTTTCTGGCTTGTTCTTTCTTCCACTTCTGATGATTGCTTTGAGCAATCCTAGCTTTTATCCATCGTTCTTGCTCTTGTTTATACTCAGGAGCAAGTTGTTTCCCGATGGCTTTATAGCCAATGCCATTTCGAGCACTTTAAGCTATTTGAGATCTCTTCTCAGCAGCTTTGCTAGTCTCTAGAACATCTTTCTTTCCAGAAAACGTGATGTTGGAAAATTTGCCTGCTCCCGTAATTGTTCCTTTCTGAGAGACATAGCACTGTGGGTGATTACACTTTTCAGTGTTATGTTTCTTTACAGAAACGTTTCCAATAGTTTTCTTTTGGATTTGTTTTTCCTACGAAGGTTTGGTCGCAACTGCCTTTCCTTTGTCAACAGCCTTAGCTTTCTGACCAACGCTATAGGTTGTTTGGGAACCATCTTGCTGAATACTTACAAATGTCATTCTCTCATCACTTTTGTTCAAAGTGTAGGAACTACTTGCTTGTGTGTTCAACCCAAGTCCTCCTTTTTCTGAAGGATCTCTTAAATAAGAGTGAACTTCAGTGAGAGTGTCACTAGCTTTAGCATAGGATTGAAAAGATAGATTTTTCTTCTTGAGTTCCTCATTTTCAGAAATAAGACTTTCATACTTCTTTTGAAGTGTATCCATTGCCGCTCTGTGTGACTTCTTTATCTCAGATATCTGTGCCTTGAGAAATGCATTTTCGGCATCTTTTGTTTCAGATATCTTGGTTAGCTCTGAAATCTCCTTTTCAAGAGATTTCTTTTCTTCTTCCAGAAACTTAGTTCTTGATTGAACTACTAAGAATTCTCTTTCATAAAGATCAAGCTCCTTTTTGAGATGTTCTAGATCTTTTATACTTTCCTCATCATTCATAATTTAAGAACTGAGAAATGTTGGTTACCTCATCAGCTAGTAGACATGGTTCGATGTTGGAGAAATCTGGAAAGACCTCCTCAGCAACTCCACACATTTCTTTAGTCTTTTGACCAAAGTCAACCAAATCGTGAGTAATGCCACATAACTCAGGTGAAGGTAGCTTGGAGTCATCCGAATCTTCATCTTCAGATTCTGACTCAATGTCAAGAGCATCCAATTGGATTTGAATCTTTTTCCATTCTTCAGTGAGCAAAGCTCTCTGACTTCTCTTGAATTTTCTTCTCTCGTTCCTATCACCTGTCTTTAGTTTGTTGAACATGGGACAATCTCTTTTGAAGTGTCCAGGTTTCTGACTGTAGAAGCATATAGCATTTCCAATTTTTGCAACATCACTACTTACAGATTGCTGAGCAGTCTTGTTCAGCGAGTTGTTTTGTATATTTTTGTACTGATGGTAGTTTGATCCTAGATGCTTTTTCAGCTTCTCTCTGAATTTTCTCCTTTCAATATCTTGACTCACAAATCTTTTCATGTATTTTACAGCAAGAGCATTTTCTTCAGTCACTTCCTTGGTTTCCTTCTTTTCAGAAGTACCTTGAGTTAAGAGAGCAACATTATGCGACTTTGCAGTAGCTGTATGTCCTCTCTGAGTTGTCTCATAGTTGACAGTTGCCAAGTGTGAGAAAAGTTCCACTGGAGTGATGTTAGGCATTCCTTGGTTGAAGTAGAAATACTAGGTATGTTCCCAGTATTGGTTTAGACTTCTCACAATAGTCTTAACCTTTTCAGAATTTGTGTATCTATCACTTTCTCCACTTGCAGCCATTTCACTCATTAGTGTTGTGAACCTAAAGTCAAGTTCTTCAAGTGACTCTATAGGACCTTGTTTGAAGTTTTGAAATTCGAGCTTCAAAACTTCGAACTTGTTTTCTTTAGTTTTCTCAGTGCCGGCACAGATTTCTTCAATCAATTGCCAGTCAACTTTAGTTCTTTTTGCACCCCACAGTTTACACTGTATATGCTCTGGAGTAGAACGTATGATGATGTTACGAGCTTGTCCATTCATCCTATGTCTCTTGGCATTTTCAGATGTCCAGAGCTCTCTGGGCTTATCTTCATATTCCATTCGACCGGTGACTCTCCCAGTTTCTGGTGTGGAGGAGCCACTACTTTCATCACCCTTGTCGGCTGGTGCTTTGTCTCTTCCATCTGAAACTCCTATGACTTGTTTGAGCTGTCGAATGACTATAGGGCCATTCTTGATAACATGTATCATTTCGTCACTTATGGCTTCCAGATGCAACAACATGTTGTTCTTCCATTTTTCGTAGTTTCCTGGCTTGAGGACAGGAGCATCACTCAGAGACATTCTACAGCAAACACACTAAACGAACAAATCAAATGTAGGTGTTAAATAGTTAGTGGGCACTTATCTGGGATCTAGGTTTAGCGCATAAGGATTGGGAACCTCCCGCTCTGATACCACTAGTTGGTCCAGGTAACGACAAAGTAAAAGACTAGAGGGGGGGTGAATAGTCTTTTAAAACTTTTGTCGATAAACACAGTTTCTCAGATATCTGATACTTAATTTCAGAGAGCAGAAGACTTTCTGTGATAAGTGCACGTACTCAGCAGAGTAAAGGTGTGCAGATACTTAACAAGATGAATAAATCAAGGTAAATGCAGTAAGTAAATAACACAGAAAATTATAGTGGTATCTGAAGGTGGCGTAATCCTTCAACTAATCCACTTCGGCCTTTCTCAGACCTAGAATCCACTAAGATAGATAAATGAGGTACCCTTACAAATATCCTATCTCTCGATTCCTGCAACACTTGGTTCCCAACCAAATGTTTTCCCCTGAGTTGTTCCCCAGCTATCTAAGCCAAGTACTTCCTCTACTCATAAACCTTTTTGAGCTATTCCTTAGTTTCCAAAACTAAGTACTTCCTGTGCTCAGTAACCTTGGAGTTGTTCCTTAGTTTCCCAAACTAAGTACTTCCTGTACTCCACGCCAGTTGGTGTGTGGTTAAGGTAGTTTATCAGGTGAGCTTCTTTATAACTTACACAGTTAATTCAGAAAGCTCTATAGAATCAAGATTACTTTATACACTTCACAATGTATGGTAACTTGTTCTTTACTGACCCAAGTCTTTGTTAAATGTTCTAGAGAATGAATCTCAGATACTTGATATTTTGATTCAACTCCTTTACAAATAGCAATGCTTGTTAAGGATCAGGACACTTAGAACTTGTATACTACTTAGAGTTCTAGAGCTTTAGTCGCAACAGAAAGGTAGAAGGTAAGTAGTATGAAAGCTTGTATGCTTGAGAGATCACTTGAAAAATTCAGTAAGTTGTAGTTTCAATGTGAGTTCAAGTTGTAAGTAAGTTCTGGTGGCTTTTCAAGCATTCTAAGTGGTGATATTTATAGTTAAATTTGAAGCCGTTTGAATAGTATCCGTTAGGCTCAATTCAAATTCAAACTATTGATATCTATATATAGTACTGCAGAGTTCTTTGTCTTCTTCTTCAGAGACTTCTGCTTTTGTGCAGACATTTCTGTCCGAGCAATAAATGCATTGTACTATATTTGTCATGTTGTCTCTATGGATACGTGAACCTTTCTGAGACTGGACACGTTCCTTACTCAATACAATTGTGTTCTCAGATATCCTTTGAGTAACTTGTTTAATCAAAACACTTGTTGACTCAAGGTTTCTGGACATAGGTATCTGAGGAGACTTTTCTCCTTAGTCTTCAGCAATCTTGAGCAAACTTCAGTCTTCTGGAAATGAGTTCCTTTGCTTGGATGCGTCCTTCTTGGTCTTCTTTAAATAAATAAAAAATTACATTTAGAGACCTAACATCCTATACAAGATTTTCTAGACTAACATACTTACTAATTTTCCTCTTTTGCATTGTTCAAGTGAACCAAGAGTACTAAGCACCTTTCTGAGCTAAGATAAGTCATTGGGTTGCTGATCAAAATCTAAACAGATATTCCTAATAGAAAGAGCTATCTGAAGTTTGTCCTTATCACAGACCTGATGATGTGCACACGGTTGAAGATGCATTTCGGTCAAGGACAAAGCTGCAAGTTTAACCTTATGAGTCATTTTACATGACTAAGGATCAATACCTGGGAGATTTAGCATATCTGAGAAAGATATATGGATACTACAATCCCACGGCCGAAGAGCAGCTTGAACATGTCTGGAAATGGGGCAAGTACCTTTGGATCAAGAACATGATCAAAAACCAACCCACCAAATCTTACAAGGAGAATGCTGAGGCTGCAAGGAATGCTGAAATGAGAGTCAGAACATACATCCTTGAATACTCAAAAGATGTTAAGATATATGGTGATAGGGTTTTCCAAAAGACCTGAAGATGAAGACTTAAAGACCAACTTGTAGGATGTTCACTTGGAACTTGGACTTTCCTGTTGTCCTATATAGTTGTGTATTTTTTGATTTTTGCTGATTGTAATTTATTGCTTATCTTGTAAAAATTATTTGTACTTTAATTGTAATTCTATCTGATGAACCTACTCTCAGATATCTATCTAATGAAAAGATAACTTGTCAGCAAAGATCACACCTTGTGATTTAGTTGATGTTTACTTTCTGCACTTAAATAAAAGAAATGAAAGATCATAAGAAATGTTTAAGTGTTGGAATGTTTCCTCATCCAATTCATGATAGGTTTTCAGATAGTCATAGGTGACAGATCAAAAAAGGGGGAATTTTGTTAGGAATATATGTTTAGATTTTGATCAGTAAACCCTAATGACTTCTTAGTTCAGAAAGGTAACTAGTACTCTTAGTTCACTTGAACATTGTAAAAGAGGAAGCTTACTGAGTATGTTAGTCTAGCAAATCTTGTATAGAATGTTAGGTCTCAGATTGTAATTTTTATATCTTTGAAGAAGACCAAGAAGCAATCATCCAGCAGGAAGGAGCTCATTTTTTAAGATCAAGAGACTGCACAAGATTGCTAAAAACTAAGGAGAAATGTCTCCTCAGATACCTTGGCTCAGATACCTTGAAGAAATTAAGTGTCCTTGGAAGACAAGTATTTCAATAGGTTTCTGATAACCAATGCTCTCTAAGTAATGACATGCAAAGCCTCAGATAGCTTGCATTGTTCCGTTGAGACTAAAAGACAAAAGATAGTACACTATATTTATTACGCAGACAGAGATGTCTAAACAAAAGAGGAAATCTCTGAAAAGAGACAAAGCTCACTACAGTACTATCTTCAGATATCAATAGTTTGAATTACATTGTGCCTAACGGATACTATTCAAACGGCATGATTTTCAATTATAAATATCACCACTTAGAATGATTGAAAGAGACACACTGAACACCTTAGACTTACACAACTTGTGATATACTTTCAAGCATACAAGCCTTCTACCTACTTACTCACTAGCTTACAGTTGTGACCAAAGCTCTTGAATTCTAAGTAGCACAAAAAGTTTGTCCTGATCCTTAAATAAGAATTGCATATTGTGAAGGAGTTGAATCCAAGGATAAAGTTGTGACTAATATCTGAGATTCATTCTCTTGAACAACATCAAGACTTGGGTTAGTAAAGAACAACTTCCCATACACTGAAAGAGTATTAAGGAAGATTGATTCTATAGAGCTCTCTGAACATAACTGAAAAGTTATAAGAGCTAGCTCACCTGACAAACTACCATAATCAACACAAACAGGCATTGAGCATAGGAAGTACTTAGTTTGGGAAACTAAGGAATAGCTCAAAGGTTACTAGGTAGAGGAAGTACTTGGATGAGAAAGCCGGGTAATAACTCAGGGGGAACACTTGGTTGGGAACCTAGTGTAAAAGGGATCAAGAGATAGGATTTTGTAAGGAGAACTCATCATCTTATCTTAGTGGATTCAAGTCCTGAGAAAGGGCGAGTGGATTAGTTGAAGGATTACGCCACCTTCAAATACCACTATAAAAGCACTGTGTTATTTACTTACTGTTAATTTATTGCTTGCTGAGTATTTACACACCTTACTGCTTACTGATGCATGCACTTATCATAAAAGAATTCCGTTCTCTGAATATAAGTATCAGATACTTGTAAAGATATCTGAGAAACTATTTTATCGACAAATGTTTGAAAAGACTATTCACCCCCCCCCCCCAAGTCTTTTACTTTTTCGTTATCTGGACCAACAACAGCTACAGTCCTTACTTCTTCCACGGCCTCCATTTTGTTGAAAATCTCATTCTCCTTCAGCTGCTCATTCCTGTACCTCGAGTTCTCAGCAACACTTGCACAAGCTCCCGGCACTTGCTTAGCAGAGCTCCCCATGAATGATCCCTTCAGAGCTACGTCTATCAGATCTCTAAATTATTCTCTTACTCCTAAGTAGAAATACTCACATAGCTGTCGTGAAGTGAACTAATGTTGGGGGCAGTTGTATTGCATCTCCTCGAACCTTTCCTATGCGTCATGAAAAGATTCCTTCGGTTTCTAAGTGAAGGTGGATATCATTCTCCTTTCTCTCATAACCCTTGCAAGTCCCAGAAACCTCTTCAAGAACAGATTCATCAGCTTATCCCACTCACACACCTTCTCTTTAATTAAAACTATCCATCTTTTTGCTCCCCCCCCCCCCCCCCGTTTTGATGAAGAACCAGAATTTTAGCTCACCATCAGTTAACCCCTGCATCGGAAACTTCTCGACGATAGACTCGAATTCATACATGAACTTGCATTCGTTTTCTCCTTCTCTTCTTTCGAACTTTGGTAAGGAGTTAATCAGAGTTGGATCAAAACCTGTACTCACTTACATGCGGCTGGATTCGAATTCCACTCCTTCTTGGTTTCGGCATGCTGATCTCCCTGATAGTTCATTCATCTTCTTCTTCCATGTTGAATTTTCCTGTGAAATAAAAGTAGTTACTGCTCAAAAATAACCAAATAAATTCTATGCAGGCAATCTACTAATTATTCCCCGGCAGCGGCGCCAAAAAACTTGATGGATCCTCGAAAAAAATAATTGTCGTTGAACTTAAAGTTTTACCGAGAACACCAAAGTTTTATGAATTTATAATACCAAACCCAAATTCCAGAAACACTAAATTAATTAGTATAGCAGAAGTTGACTTGAGAGGTCGGTCTCTCGGGAATAACGCTCGATTAAAATAGAATAATAGATGGTTGATTTTCAATATAAAATAAATGACAGATTTTTGGTATTTTGAATAGCACACTTAAGCGGAAAGTAATTATAACGAGAATTGATGAATTAAGAACTAGTAGAGAAAACATGTAAGAATTAACCTTCACCTTGATAAATAGTTTATATCAGAAATAAAAGATAGCGATAGTTACTGCTGAAGAATCACACAGGTCACATATCTTATACTAAGGCGCAGTCAGTACATATACCCCATGTAGACTATCGTCTAGCTCAAAGCTATCACCAGTGGCTAGCTCAACAACAAACCTCAGGCAGAATATCAACATATATACATGGCTGACATCTCCTAAACTAGTGCAACGAATACTCATGTCCCATGGTAAACATAAATAAACAATGCATCTTTCCTCAAACAGCACAGGTATGAAAAACAATCGCATAACCAACATAGATGCTAAAACTATTCCATCATATATAAATAAAGTAATCAAAGATCCCGGCTAACCCTTACATAGGTAAGTTAGCCTGATATAACTGAAAGTAAATAAACAGTAAACTGAATTGAAATCATGTTTTAAACAACTAAACCATAAGAAGATGGCGAGTGTCGACCATCGATTCCTCCTCCTTTGATTCCTTCCTGTAGATGTCGATCTTGGGGAGCTCCTGGCAACCTTGACGTCTTCTTGGTTGCTTGCTGACGGCTAGGGTTTTGGGGTTTCACTTCCCCGAGGACTAGTTTTCTCTCAGAAGAGATGCCTTGTGGTACGGAACCCTCCCGTTGAGTTGTGAGTTGAATATGAGAACCCAAGGGTCTTATTTATACTGAAAATCTCGTGCCCTAGCCGCCCTTGATGTGTAAGGAAGATTTTGGAAGACGGGCCTCAGACTGGCAAGCCAGAAACTGGCCTATTTCTAGAACTTTCGCAGCACTGCGGTCGACAGGCAACCACAGTCAGCCTTCTGCGGTCCTCTGTGGACCGCAGTCCTTCGATTCCACCATGTTCGAATCTGTTTACTTCATTCTTCAATTTCGGACTTCGTAACTTTGTTTCCTCAAAACGTTGTCCTCTACAAAGTTATAGCATCTTCAATTACTTCGCATTGGTTGGTCACATGACATGTTTTGACACCTCGAACTTCGTGCAATTGCCAAATCAGCGTATACGCTTAACTTTCTCGATTTCGACCAAATATGACGTTTTGGTACCCGAAATTGTGCAATTCCTCGAAAACGCGATCATGACCTACAAAATACACCAGAAGTTGGTAATTGGTCATAAAATGATACAAATATTAAATCTTGGGCAAAAAACGAGGGTTTAAAAGCGTGCAAAATCGCACATTTCATTGTCACATAAATTACACTATACGTGTCTATAACTCACGGATGATCATAATAAAAGATTTGTCTTTATTGGAGAATGAGAAACTTCTAAGATCAAACTACAGTTATCTGACAATTTGAAGGTATGCATATACTTTCACATGACATCATAAATAGTGTTGTGAACCAGTTCATAGTGGATTAGACGTATAACGATCAAGATGCTGAAAGCGAAGAGTTCAATTCATTGTATCCACAATTGACTGGGGAGAAACATACAATCTACGAGAAGATAATCTATTCTGTCAATTCGGGTACAGGTTAAGTGTTGTTCTTAAGTGCATATGGAAGGATTTGGAAGACTTTTATATGGAGAACGTTATGATCGGAATTGAGATCCAAAGGAGATATAGTTCTCCCAGTTGCATCGAGTGCTATTGCATCACTATTACTTCCAAGAGGTAGTGCAGCTCATTCGAGATTCAATATACCACTTCATCATAATGAGGACTCAATATGCTCAAAGATCAGTGCAAATTCTGATGTTACAGAGTTATTAAGGCTTACTAAACTTATTATATGGGACGAGGCTCCTATGATGAATAAATTTTGCTTCGAGACAGTTGATCGGAGCTTTAGAGATGCTACGCATCGCCCTCATGACCCTTTTGGTGGCCTTGTGGTTGTTTTTTGTGGCAACTTCAGTCATATTCTTCTTGTGGTTCCTGGAGGGACCAAATACAATATAGTTAATGCTTCCATATGCTCATCTAAAATATGGGCAACATGTGAAGTCCTCAATTTAACTAAAAACCTGATGTTGCGGGTAATTTTTTGTTTCAGTACTTTTGTTTTGTTAAATTATTAACTATATAGTTGATTAACATTAAATTTCACATCACATGCAGTTTGAAAATTCACCTACCGAGATAAATGAGATCAGGCAGTTCGGGGAGTGGATTTTACAAGTTGGTGATGGTGTTGCTGGTGAAAATAATGATGATAAGGTTGATATCAAACTACCTGATAATCTACTCATCAGAGAGGTAGGTGATACTATAAATACCATTGTTGAAATTACGTACCCATCATTGTTAGAGCACTTGGCCAATCCGTCACTAGATCCAAATTATATAATTAATCGAGCCATTCTTGCACCTACAGTTCACATTTTTAATGCGATTAATGAGTACGTCATTTCCAAAGTTCATGGTGAGTACGTAGAATATTTAAGCGTTGATAGCTTGAGTAGAGTGGATGATGTATCTCTGAAGTGTTCACGGTTGAGTTTCTGAATAACATCAATTGTTCTGGACTCCCTAACCACATGATTGTTCTTAAGGTCGATTGCATGATCATATTGTTACGTAACATTGATCAGGCTTCCAAACTTTGCAATAGAACAAGATTTATAGTAACAAATCTCGGAAAGCATGTTATTGAGGCAAAGAAGTTATTTGGAATGAATACGGGAAAAATGTATTAGTACCTAGAATGATAATGAGTCCATCGGACGACACAAGATTGCGTATTCCATATTCCCGTACCCGATCCATTACAAAACCTGTGGGGTGGATGATTTTAACGGGTTTTATAACACGTACCCGCACCCCACCAATAATTTTAAATCCCGTACCCAACCCGAAGTTTTGAAAAAAAATTAAAATAGGAAAAACAGTTTCCCGCATTTTTTGTTGGGCTGCCGGGGGGGTGGGGGTACCCTTCATGGGCGAAAATGTTTCATTTCACAAAAAGAATTTCCTAAATGTTTTCACGGAAAAAAAATTTTGGTCGGAGGGGGAGTGGGGTACCCTACCCAGGGTGAAAATTTTTTATCTCACGGAAATAATTTCCCACATGTTTTCGCGAATTTTATTTTAAGACGGGTAGGGCGGTGGGTCCACCCATCCTACCCCAGTCGAAAATATTTTATCTCACGAAAATAATTCCTCACATGTTTTCACGTAAAAATTTTTTGGTTGGGTGGTGGGGTACACCCCCCCTACCTGGGCAAATTTTTTTATTTCACGAAAATAATTTCCCACATGTTTTCACAAAAAAAATTATGGTCGGGTGGGGGAGGGGGTAGGTACCCACCCTACCCCCTGACAAAAATTTGGGCCAGATTGGATTCTGGACGGATCGTGTGTCAAATCTGGGTACGGGTCGAATTCAGGTCAGGTTCTGTACGATTTGGGTCCGGATCGGGTCTTAGTGCCGGTTGGGTTTTGGGTAGGGCGAGTTTTGGACGGGTATGGGTGTAGAGACCAACCTGTACCCTTACATAAATAATTTGTCGGGTTTTATCGGGTTCGATCCTACACAATAATATGTATATATGATACGACTACAAATGTTGTATACAAAGAGGTCTTAGACAAACTATAAGGTAATTTTAAATGTATTCCCTTATAAACTTTGAACACTTGAATATATAGTTTACAATAAATGATTACTGGAGTATTAGCAAATTGTGTTAGCTCTTTTTTAAATTTTAATTTACAGAAAATGATTGACTTCAATCAATCTATTTATTATACATGTGTTTGAAATTTCGAATAATGTAATACTTTATATGTTTTTTTTGTACATTCTCTTTGAATGATAAATGTGTTGTTTCGAGACATTTTTATATATGTGTCTCTAATAACCGTCGAATCTCGACGGGCCAGAAACTAGTTGTAATAAACAAATACTCCCTCCGTCCCATTTAAATCTTCCTAGGTGCTTGCTTTCTCTAGGATTAACAAAAAATAATAAAATACTAATTTATGGAAGGTATTATATTGATAAAATTGTAAATGTGTGATAAAGTATGAGAGAGATTATGTAATGACCCGGACCACTAATGGGATGAGCCCCAACCCTTTGGGCCGGTGGGGTTACTCTTGGGCAGCTCTCTTGGTGATATGCTGGCCCCACTGTAGCAACAAAAATCCTTTCCCGCACACTTTGTCCTCACTCGTGCGCGAATCGGGAGACTTCCCAGTTGGTCACCCATCCTAAGATTGCTCCAGAGAAAGCATACTTAATTCTGGAGTTCTTATAGATGGATTCCCGAAAAGAAAGGTGCACCTTGTTGGTATGAGTAGCGTTCTCGATCCCTTTAAACTCTTTGGACTTGACTTGAAACTTTGGGGTGTTACAGATTAAATAAAATGATGATAAAGTATGAAAGAGAAATAATAAAGAATTTGTGAGTGAGATAAAATATTTTCATTTATGGGTCAAAAAGTTTATAAAGAAACACCAATAAAGAAAAGTTATGAAGTTATTAATGGAACAAAGGTAGTAGTTTGTACTGGGTATTATGTTGGTAAAGTTGTAAGTGAGTGCTAAAGTAAGAGAGATTGATTAAATTGATATAAAGTAGGAAAGAGAAATAATAAAGAATTACTAGTGTGTAAAAACTTTTATTTATGGGTTGGGAAGTTTCTAATATAACCCAAAAACAGTAAATTAGAAAGTTATTAATGGAAATGATGGAGTACTATATACCTTTAGTCTAAAATTGACGAAAGTTGGGTGTTTTATGTGGTTAAAAAAGAAAATTTAGGAGTGAAGTATATATACTATACTAGAATCTGGGTAACACGCTATGCGTGTTACGGTGTCACATTTTTTACCTATCAATTGTTCTCCGAATGTAGAATTGAAATTAAGAAGATGATGCTATTGAATATGAAATACAAACGATGCGAGTGAATATGATTAAGTGATGTTGGTCCAGATAACGGCAAAGTAAAAGACTAGATGGGGGGGGTGAATAGTATTTTAAAACTTTTGTCGATAAACACAGTTTCTCAGATATCTGTGAAGATATCTGATACTTAATTTCAGAGAGCGGAAGACTTTTCTGTGACAAGTGCACGTGCTCAGCAAGATAAGTGTAAATACTTTGCAAGATAAGTAAAGCAAGTAATAAACTGCAGAAAGTAAATAACACAAGTCTTTTTATAGTGGTATCTAAAGGTGGCGTAATCTTTCAACTAATCCACTTCAGCCTTTCTCAGACCTAGAATCCACTAAGACAGATAATTGAGGTAACCTTACAAGTATCTTCTCTAGATTCCTAAATACACTAGGTTCCCAACTAAGTGTTCCCCCTGAGTTATTCCCCGGCTTTCACAGCCAAGTACTTCCTGTACTCAGAAACCTTTTGAGCTATTCCTTAGTTTCCCAAACTAAGTACTTCCTATGCTCAGTAACCTTGGAGTTATTCCTTAGTTTCCCAAACTAAGTACTTCATGTACTCCACGCCGATTAAGGTGTTGGTTAAGGTAGTTTGTCAGGAGAGCTTCTTTAATAACTTGTTTAGTTATTTAGATAGCTCTATGAATCAAGTATACTTAATACACTTTGCAATGTATGGTATCTTGTTCTTTACTGACCCAAGTCTATGATAAGTGTTCAAGAGAATGAATCTCAGATATGAAATCTTAATTCAACTCCTACACAAATAACAATGCTTGTTAAGGATAAGGACACTTAGAACTTTTGTGCTACTTAGAATCAAGAGCTTTGGTCGCAACAGAAAGCTTGAAGGTAAGTAGTGTGCTTGACAGAGCTTGTGAGAGTACTCAATATAAGTTCTGTGATCTAAGGTGTGTTCTCAAGCAGTCTAAGTGTTGATATTTATAGATGAATTTGAGTGCCGTTTGAAAAGTATCCGTTAGGCTTAACTCAATTTCAAACTAATGATATCTGAGTATAGTACTGTAGTAGGTTTGTCTTCTTCTTCAGAAGCTACCGTTTTTGTTCAGACATTTCTGTCCGCGCACTTAATGCACTGTACTATACTTTGTCCTGTAGTGCCAACGGAACTATGCATGCTTTCTGAAGCCTTGCACGTCCTTTTCCAGAGATTATCACAACTCCAGATACCACTTGTTAAAAATATATTGTTTCCCGAAAACATAATCTTTATCCAATGTATCTGAGTGTAGATATTTGTGGGCACTTTTCCTCGTTTCAGAAACCTATTAATTCTCAGATATCTTTTGCAACACCGTTTATTTAAAAATGCTTGTGTTTTCAAGATATCTGGTCATAGGTATCTGAAAAACCTTTGTCTTCAGCGATCTTGTGCAGTCTTCAGATCTTCAAAATTTGTTGAACTTTTCCTGCTGGATGCCTTCTTCTTGGTCTTCTTGAGAGAATAAAAATTACATTCAGAGACCTAACATCCTATACAAGATTTGCTAGACTATCATACTTAGTGAGTTTCCTCTTTTACAGTGTTCAAGTGAACCAAGAGTAATGACCACCTTTCTGAGCTAAGATAAGTCAATAGGTTGCTGATCAAAATCTAAATAGATATTCCTAACAAATTTCCCCCATTTTGATCAGTCAACGATGACTATCTGACCTATTACAAATCTGGATGAGGAAACAATCCATCACTTAATCATTTCTTATGATTTTTCAATTCATATAATTAAGTGTATAAAGTAAACATCAACCAAATCACAAGGTGTGATCTTTGCTGACAAGTTATCTTTTATAGAAATTGATATCTGAGAGTAGGTTCATCAGATAAGTTACAAAGAAATTTCAGAGATAACTTTAATACAAGATAAAACAACATTTCTGCTCAGTCAGCAAGATACAAAATACATAGTTTAAATTAGGACAACAGGAGTAACCAAGCTCCAAGTAGACATCCTAATAAACTAGTCTTCAAGTCTTCAACACTTCAAGTCTTCAAAAGCAGTTCCATGGATCAATCTGTAAATTTCCTATCACCAAACCTTTTGACATCATCAGAGTAGTCATAGAGAAGTGTTCTGACAATCATCTCTGTGTCTCTGGCAACTCCACAGACTTCCTTGTAGGTTTTGGTAGGATTCTTCTTGGCAAAGTGCTTGACCCACAGATACTTTCCCCACTTCCAGGCATGCTCGATTCTGATATCTGATAGCTTGAAGTACAGATATCTGATGTCACCCTTGTATTGATCTTCAGTTAAGTAGAAGGACTCATAGGGTTCCATAGCAAGTCTTGCTCTTGTGCCTGTTCTAGTGATGTTGGAAATTCTGTGCACATCATCTGGATTTCCATAAGGACATTCATCAGAGAGGTCCTTTTTCATGGCTTCTATTCTCTTGATTACTTCAAAATCCAACTAGGCTTTGATGTGGTTGGTGTTAATCAAGATTGGCTTGTCTTTTCTCCATGCCATGAGCTGTTTATGGATTGGTTCTAGAAATTTTTCGTTTACAAATAAGTGCTTGAGTTCCAGAATCCAGTAGCCATTCTTCTGATTAATGCACCTGTAGACAGAGTAGTCATTGTTGGTCTTCACATACTCAATCTTGGCTTCTTCAGGCCTGAGTAGTAGTTGAAGTTTTCTTTGTTCAGCTCTCAGCCTGTTCCTCCTTTGTCTTGAATTTTTCCTTGGGGTATTGCTTGAAAAACCACCCTTGATAGACTTGGTATTTCCAGAGGGTGTTTTAGCTGCCAAAGGCTTTGCAGCTATGGGCTCAGTTAGGCTATCAAATTTTCTTTTTTTATGAAGAGGAGCTTCATCTTCATCAGTCTCTTCATCATCATCAATATCAATTCTTGTGAGACTTTTGCAGCCTTCTTCATTGCCCAGGGATTTGATTTGGCCTTCTTCTTCTTCTTCTTCTTCTTCAGAAGACTCATCAATCCCTCTTACTTGTCTTCTCCTTGGAGCCTTGGTACTCCTTGGAGGTTTCTGTGCTCTGGCCCTTGTTGTCATTCCCTTTTCAGGAAGTTGCTATGTGGTGGCCACTATCTGTAGAGCAGTCTGACTGGAGGAGGGCTCATTAATTCTGAGAGGTGGTTGTTCAGATTTTCTTTTGTTTCCTCTTCCTCTTCCTCTTCCTCTCTGAGCATCTTGAAATCCTTCCCCTTAGTCATTGTTGATTGACTAAGAATCACAAAGGATTCTGAAAGGGAGTTAAAGTTGCCTTGTCGATAGTTGTAAGCAGCAACCAACTGTTCCAGAGTGGCCTTGAGCTCCTGATTTTGTTTGATAAGACCAGTATTCTTATCAGTGAGCTCTGCCAGTGGGCCTTGAGTAGCATCTGCTTTTCCAGCAACATAGCTAGCCTCATTGAGGGCTTTTTCAGCAAGATTATTGTCATCATCCCTTACCATGCCTAGGTCTCTCTGAGAAATGACCAAGCTTGTTGTTCTTTGAGTGATTAGCTCAGTGAACTTTTTCATTTCAGCAGGGACTGATGCAATTAATTCTTCATTTTGTTGAGACAAATCCTTTCTCTTAGAGTTGCCAGAACCTGGTATCTGGCCATGTAATCATGGGAGTTGAGATTTGGTTTCTTACTGAAGCTTTGAGGAGCTATCAGTTTTCTCTTTAAGTGAGAAACTCCCAAGTGAACATTTGCATGTTCTGCCAAGGTTCTGTCTTCTTCGTCATCTGAGTCATCAGCCCAGTGATCTTCATCCTCTTGTACTTCTTCATCAAGGTTTCTGAAAGCGACAACCATCTCAGATATGGGTTTCTTGCCTTTGGAGGATGGTTTCTTTGGTGAAGATGCAGCGTTAGCATCATGCTTTGCTTCAGATGCTTGTTCAGCATCTAGCTCCTTAGTAATATAGTCAACAGCTTCTCGGAGCTCTTTAATCTCAGAGTAAGCTTGCGTTTCCTTCCGTGTTTGTTCTTCAAGTTTGTCTAGCTTGACTCTGGATTTAGCTATCTTTTCTTCCAGTTGAAGATGTAGCTGTTGTTCTTCCTCCAACAGTTGTTTGAGTTGAGCAACTCTGGCTTGTGCATCTGATATTTTCTGAGTTGTTTCCTCAGAGTGCTCAACTACTTGTTCAGTAGTGTCTTTGTGTTGGGGAGTTGGATGAGTATATTTCTGAGGAGATAGAGGAGGGCATTGCTGTGATGTCCTCTCAGTGTGCTTTTCAGCAGCTGAGGCATTGTTTCCTTGTGGGATCCCTCCTGTCCCTGTTGCAGGGGCATCATCATCATCCTTCTTATCCTCATCCTTGTGATGGTCAGAAGGAGGATCTTCATAATTTTTCTCATCAGTTTCCTTCTCTTCTTCATCTTTAGAGACCAGGTTGATCACTTCTGAAATAGTGACCGTTTGCCCATTAACTTCCTCTTGTTCAGAGGGTATGTATTGTAAAGTCTGGGGCAAAGTTGGCTTGAATGCCATTTGTAGTCTGGTCTGACCATCCGTTTGTTTGAAAGCTTGGATCAGCTTTCTGGCCACTTCCTTGACAAAATCCTTATCCATCAATGTTCCGAAAGAATATTGTTCAGTGGGGAACATTGCATGGACGTAGTTTTCCAAGTCAAGGGCTCGTGCTCTCCTTGTGTGGTGATCAGTCACCTTTAAGATTTCAGATAGATCGAAGCATCGGAGCTTTTGCCATTTCTTGAAGCATTTCAGATGCTTTGGCAAAGTGTGTTCCTTGAAGAAAGGAACCAGGTCCTCTTTCTCATCAACAGGGACCTTAGTGGCACTTGTTTGAGCCTGAAAGAAAGAGTTTTGAGTTAGATTCAAAACTTGTGTAGATATCTGAGTACGATTGTAGTTAGGTTTCTGAGTTACCTGAATGAGTACATCAGGCTCAGAGACTTGTACAACTGAGACAGGGGTGCCTCAGATATCTTGTTGTGAGGTGGAGACTTGGATGTCTGGTCCTCATCAGCCTTTCTTTCTGCTTGATCCTGAGAATTAAAATTATCACAATACTTAGGAAATTGTCATGAAAGAATTTATGCAATTAAGCTTCAATGATTTCTGAGTTTTCCACTTACTTCCTCAGCAGGAGGCTCAGAATCATTTTTCGCAGAAACGTTCCAGTTTCTGGTGTTCTTTCTGGTGATGTTGCCTTGGGGGCTTCATCAATTTCCATGGGTGCAGGGGATGTCGCAACTCTTTCCCCGTGCACTTCTACTTCTGAATGAGCCTGTAAGTAGAAAGTATTGAGTAATTAGAGAAGAATTTATATTAACCCATAATGAAGAATGTTTATCACTGATTTTCATATACCATCACACTAGAAGGCTCAATGACATTTTCTTCAGAAACATTGACGGTTTCTGGGTCCTTTTCTGGCATGTCTGCCTTATCTTCTTCTTTCTCAGTTGGAGCCTATTAGAAACATCCACTTAATTAGTTAAGTGTATTGACATATATTTGAAAAGTAATATCTTAAGAAACTCTCTATCACCTGTAGCACAGGCTCAGATTCCTTAGCAAGTGAGGTTGTAGTAGCCTCCTTCTCAGTCTCTAAGGCAAGCTTTCCAGCTTACTCTTGTTCTTGTGTTTCTAATTCAGCCTGAAACAAAGAAATTTTATTAAATAACAAGTTTAATAAACACAAAATATCATAAGTAGAGAGTTAAACCATTCAGCTACCTGAGCAGTGTCAGGCTGATTGGTCTCTGGAACTTGTGGCCCTTCTATGTTTTGGTCTTGTTGTTCCATTTCAGCTTTTTTGTTTGAAGTTTTAGGTACTTCAGACCTTTCCTGCGTATGCAACTCAGTTGCCTCCCCTGATTGATCATTCTGAGCAGATGCCTCAGTTTGATCCCTCTCATTGAGTTGGGGAACCTGCTCTTTTGCAGGATTTTCTTCAACAATGAAAGATGCTGGTTTCTGTAACTCAAGTACCATTTCAGCAGTATTCACATCTGGCTGTTGGGGTTGTTGTGCTTGAGACAGACTGTTGAGTGTTGAGGCAATGGCAGTATCCTTCAACACTAAGCTATCACTCATCAGAGCATCTTCAATAAGTTTCAGTCTTTCTTGCTCTGATGGTGTAATTTGTCCAGTGACCTTGGACACAGTTGCTTCTTCAGCAACCTTTGAAATAGGTGCTTGTTCAGCAACCTGTGGTGTAGGTTCTTCTTCAGATACCTCTACACCAGTTACTTTTTCAGTAACCTTAGCCCTTTTTAATTTTTCTAGGACTTGAGAGATGACTAATTCATCATCTTCATCGTCAGAGCTGTCATCAGCATTAGGAACTGATTGGTCCATAATCCCTGCGGTTTCTGTAGATAGGGCTTGGTATTTATCACTACTTTCTTTAGCAGCATTGATGAGTTCAGCAACAAGGCTTTCGGCAGTAGTCTTAACATTTTTTAAAGCACTTTCTCTTGCTGAGTCTACTTGTTCAGTAGCCGATACCTGTTTTGCAGCATTGATACGTTCATCTGCATTTATGACTTCATCTGCAGCGGTGGAAGGTATCTGGGAATTGACAACCTCAATGGGTGTGTCTACTGATTTGCCAGCAGACTTCTTTCGTGAAGTTCTGGGCTTCTTGGTCGCAACCTTTCCCTCAGATACCTCTTCAGTCTTACGCTTCTTGGAACCTTTCTGAGATCCAGTAACCTTTTTCATCAAGTTCGTATACTCATATTTGTAGAGTAGGTTACTGTTGGCATTGTCAGCCTTCTCTCTGAGCTCAATGCTAAGCTTCTCCAGCAAGTAGCATATCTTTAGACCATAGCTTACTGTGGCCTTTGGCTCAGCAAGTCCCTTAGCGATTTTAGGCTCAAAGCCTTGAATCTTCTTCACAAACTTCATAAAGGCGTACTTTCCCCAATTGAAAGGGTTTTCCAGCCTTTTGTCTTGTTGTTGCAACAAGAACATCATCATCCAGCGTTCTTGGCTTATCTAGTCAGCACCTCCTTGTAGACCATCAAAGCATCTGTGAAGAATGCATGCCAACACATCCCAGTGAACGGCGGATGCACGGTTCGATGTCAAGCTTGAAATCGGTGGGTGTATCTGGTTTTCAAGATCACACACATCCTTTGTCTTTTACACCTTCAAGGAGATCATCATCCTTGGTGTCTATTTCAAAATCCTTTCCAAGATTTTGAAGATCAAACAACTTACAGAAAGTTGTTAAGTCCAAAAGGATTTCCTTTCCTTGGACCTTAGTTTTTATAGACACTATTGCAGTGCCTTCAACACAGGATATAATCCTGGAGTTATTTTAGAATTCTAACACATCCAGTGAAGAAATTCCACTGGGAAGAGCAGATAGAAAACCCTTGATTTGTGCCTTTTCAAGCATGTCAAGAATTAGCTTCCTATCGGCTTGATTTTTAACAGCAGCCGTGAGGTATTCCTCAATCATGGCACCAACCCAAGTCATTCTGTGATTTGAAGTCCAATGATCGGGATTAAAGTCTCCTACCAATCGATTGTTCACTATAACCAACTCTGGTGCTTGCTTTTCAGCAGTACCAGTGGTAGAAGATTGTGGTTTCTGGGTAGACGAACGCTTGGGAGCCATCTCTTTACATAGTGTAAGTGTTTTGAAAGTTTGAAAGAGATTTGGGTGAGAGATTAGTGATTCTTTGCAGAAAGACTAACAAAAATTTCCAGAGGTTGAAGAATGGTTTTTGCTATTCTTGTGCAAGTCTGAATGTTGGATTAGGCGAAAGTAATTTCTTTTGCCAAAATCCTACATATATAGCAACGTAATTCAGACAAACATATACATACAAATTGGTTTTGTATATACGTATCTGTGAATTGCAGACAGGCGTGGGAAAAAGTTTGTTCGGCATTAAATGCATAGTGGGCCATGTCGGAATTTCAACAGTCCACTATTTACCGAGAATTTCAACAGTCCACTATTAAAGATCAATCGCCCATTTCATCAAGGGTCACATTGCTTCTTCAGCAATGATCACAATCAACAATTGTAATTGTGCCCATTTAATGAATGTTGGCTATTAGCTATCTGAATCACGTTTCTGTGTGACTGAGAACACTGTTTGTATCTGATTTTATCTTATACTTGTTGTCTTTTCAATGTTTTTCACAAAGATAGAAATAATACAAATTTCAAGATAGTAGTTAACTGTAGATAGTTGTACTATTCTCTTTTGTATTCCCCCTCACTGAGTGATCTAGATATCTAAGTACCCGTCTCAGAAATCTTCAAATAGCCATTTTACCCTTTAGCCTTTGATTTCTGGATACCCGTTCCAGATTCCTCTTTTCTGGATACCCGTTCCAGATACCTCTTTTCTGGATACCCGTTCCAGATTCCTTTTCTCTCTCCTTTGATATCTTCTTCAGATATCTGAACTTTTTCAGTTCTTTGGTAGCTCCATTAGTCCAAGACTATGTCTTAAGGCTAAGAATCTACTTTCTTGTAGTGGCTTAGTGAAGATATCTGCAAGTTGGTCTTCAGTGCCAATCTTGAGTATCTCTATATTGCCTTTTTCAACATGGTCTCTGATGAAGTGGTGTCTAACATCAATGTGCTTTGTTCTTGCATGAAACTTAGGATTCTGAGTTATGGCAATGGCACTTGTGTTGTCACAGAAAATGGGAGTTTTCTCTTCATTGATGCCATAGTCTCTGAGTTGTTGTTGTATCCACAATATCTGTGAAGCACAACACCCAGCAGCAATATATTCAGCCACTGTGGTAGATGAGGCAATTGAATTTTGTTTCTTGCTGAACCAAGATATTAATCTAGCACCAAGAAATTGACAAGTTCCTAAGGTGCTTTTTCTATCAAGCAATGATCCAGCATAGTCGGCATCTGAATAGCCAACCAAACTCAATCCACTATCTTTTTGATACCACAATCCAACTTCTACAGTACCTTTTACATACCTCAATATTTTCATAGCAATGTTGTAGTGTGATTGCATTGGATTTGTCTGAAATCTAGCACACACTCCAACTCATATTGAATATCAGGTCTACTTGCAGTGAGGTACAGTAGAGATCCAATCAATTTCCTATACTTGTGTTCTTCAACACTCTTGTCAGATTCAGTATAGGTCATTTTGGTTCCAATGCTCATAGGTATCTTAGCATTCTTTTCAGAAGGCTTTAGATTAAACTTATTGAGCATGTCCTTTGCATACTTTGTTTGACTAATGAATATTCCATCATTGAGTTGCTTGACTTGCAGCCCAAGGAAGTAATTCAATTCTCCCATCATGCTCATCTCAAATTTACATTTCATGAGTTCAGCAAAGTCTTCACAAAGTTGCTTGTCTTTAGATCCAAATATAATGTCATCAACATATACTTGAACTAAAAGTAGTTTCCCATCATGGTTCAATGTGAAGAGTGTTTTATCAACATCTCCTTTCTTGAAACCACTTTCTAGTAGGTATCTGGCCAATGTATCATACCATGCTCTTGGAGCTTGTTTCAGCCCATATAGAGCTTTTTGAAGCTTATAGGCCATCCTACTTTCTAAGGAAACTTCAAAACCTGGTGGTTGCTCAACATAGACTTCCTCAGCAAGTTCACCATTTAGAAATGCACTCTTGACATTCATCTGATAAACTGTAAAGTCATTATGAGCTGCAAAGGCTAGAAAGAGTCTTATTGCATCCAAACTTGCAATTGGTGCATAAGATTCATCAAAATCTAGTCCTTCAGTCTGGGTGAATTCCTTGGCAACCAACCTAGCTTTGTTTCTGGTTATTTTACCAGACTCATTCATTTTGTTTCTGAAAACCCACTTGGTTCCGATTACAGATATTCCGTCAACATATGGAACCAGTTTCCAGATTTTATTTCTCTCAAATTGATCCAACTTTTCTTGCATTGCAGAGATCCAATCTTGATCCTTTAATGCTTCTTCTATAGTTTTTGGTTCAATGTTTGAGATGAAACATCCATAGAAACAATTTGCATTTTCAGCAATTGCTCTTCTAGTTCTAACTCCTTGGTCTATGAGACCAATCACATCCTTTGCGGGATGATTTCTTATCCATTTCATAATGGGTTTTGAAATAGTAGGATCAATATCATTTTGATTTGAATGTGAATCAATATGATCTTGATGAGATACTTGTGCAGTATCTGAGATATCTGACACATGGGAAATGCCATGGATATCTGACACTCTTTCAGTGTTAGAGATATCTGAGTCTTGCATTTCAGCAATCTCATTTTCAGATACCTTTTCATGATGAAGGTTCTCAGTAACCTGTTCATTTCTGGAATTCTCATAGGAAATTCTTCATCATGTCTTAGAGTCATCTGGTTGTTACTAAGCATAGGTTGCTTTTCATTGTCAGACTCATCCTCTATTTGAATGATAGAATTGTTTCCTTCTGAGGATCCTTTTTCAGAATCTTTAATCATCAGTTCTTTGAACCTATCTGAGAGATCATCATCAAGAGTACTTTCTTGTTTTCTTCATAGAATACTACATGAACAGATTCCTCAATCTTTTACATTCTTTTGTTGTAGATTCTATAGGCTTTGCTATTCAGAGAATAACCAAGAAATACTCCTTCATCTGCCTTTGCTTGAAATGTTCTCAAGTATTCTTTTCCATTGTTAAGAACGAAACATCTGAAACCAAACACCCTTAGATGTTACTAGGGGGTCTACCAATGAAAAGCTCGTAAGGATTTTTGTCATGGTGTTTGTTAATCAGACATCTATTTTGAGTGTAGCATGTTGTGTTTACAGCTTCAACCCAATAGATTTCACTTATTTCAGTGTCAGCAAGCATTGTTCTTGCTGCTTCTTTCAGGGTCCTATTCTTTTTTTCAGCAACACCATTTTGTTGTGGTGTCCTTACAGAAGATAGTTGATGTTTTATACCTTTGCAGGTACAAAACTCTTTTATGAACTGGTTCACAAACTCAGTGCCATGGTCTGTTCTGATTAGAGATACCTTGTCATTTTTCATGACTTTGAGTTTATTCAGCAAGTTGGGTATCTCAACCCTTGCATCAGATTTGTGTTTGAGAAAGACAACCCAAGTGAATCTTGAGTAGTCATCAACAACAACCAAAACATACTTCTTTCCTGCATAACTAGTTACAGAGGATTCAAAAAGATCCATATGTAACATTTGCAGTGGCCTTTCACTGGAATGTCTAGTTTTAGACTTGAAAGATGTTTTGGATTGTTTTCCCATTTGGCAAGCTGAGCATACACCTTCTTTTCTATATGCCATTTTGGGTAAACCAACCACCATCTCTTTCTTGGCTAGCTTATTCAGAGTTTTGAAATTCAAGTGACTCATTCTTTTATGCCATAGCCAATTTTCTTCAGTGTGGCCAGATTGACTCACCATGAGACATTCTTCAGTTCTGGCGGATGCCCAATCAGCAACATAAAGATTTCCTTTACGCCTTGCAACCAAGACTGTCTGCTTTGACTCATTGTCAATCACTTTACATAGTTTTGACTTGATCTTGACAGTGTACCCTTTGTCTACTAGTTGACTCATGCTTAGGAGATTATATTTCAATCCCTTTACATGAAGTACTTCAGAGATTGTAAGGACTCCAAACTTCAAATTGCCAAAACCTATGGTTGGATTTTCATCTCCTCCAGCAAACCTGATAATTGGTCCATCATTGCACTTTCTGTAGTCCATCAGATTTGCTTTGTCTCCTATCATGTGCTTCCCACATCCACTATCTAAATGCCACTTTGAATTAGTCTTTAGAGTGTTCTGCACAAAACATGAAACAGTAGATTAGGTTCTCATACCAACAATGGAACCATCTGGACTAAAGAATCTTCCAGTAGGAATTTATTTTTGAATGAATTTCTTAGGAACATTCTTTTGTCTAACAGGAACATAAGGAGGAATTTTAGTTAAATGATTAGTATCATTGTTAATAAGAACTATTTTCTTCCTGGTGCTCCATTTGGTGCTTTCAGATATCTGAGCCTTGAGAAATGCTTCTTTATGTGACTTTTCGGTCTCAAATATCTGAGCCTTGAGAAATGCATTTTCAGCATCCTTTTTCTCAGATATCTTGAGTATTTGTGAATTTTCCTTTACAAGAGAATTCTTTTCTTCTTCAAGAATTTCGGCTCTAGCTCGGACCATTAGAAATTCTCTTTTGTAGAGATCAAGTTCTCTTCTGAGATTTTCCAGATCTTTGATTCCTTCTTCATCACTTTCATAAGTATAACAGGAAGTATGTGTTACCTCATCAGCCATTAGACAAGGTTCAATGTTGGAGATATCTGGAAAGATCTCTTCATCCATTCCACACACTTCTTTCTTCTTTTGTCCAAAGTCAATTACTTCATGAGAAACATTGCACATTTTTGGAGAAGGCAGTGTGGAATCATCTGAGTTTTCATCCTCAGAATCAGACTCAATGTCTAGAGCATCCAGTTGGAGTTGGATCTTTTTCCTTTCTTCAGTGAGCATAGCTCTTTGACTTCTTTTGAAGATTCTCATATATTTCTTGTCACCTGTCTTAAGTTTGTTGAAGGTAGGACAATCCTTCTTGAATTGACCAGGTTTCTGACAATAGAAACATATATCATTTCCGATTTCTGCTTCCTCAGTACTTGATGCTTTCTGAGCCGGCTTGTTCAGCGAGCTTTGCATATTTTTGTACCGGTGATAGTTTGAGCCTAGATGCTTTTTCAGCTTCTCTTTGGCTTTTCTTCTCTCAATTTCTCGACTGACATATTTTCCCATTTGCTTTACAACAAGAGCATCCTCAGTCACCTCCTTGCCTTTCTTCTTTTCAGAAGTTCCTTGAGCAACTAGAGCAACATTCTGCAACTTTTCAGTTGTTTGTTCTCTTTGAGTTGTCTCATAGTTAACGGTGGCAAGGTGATAGAAAAGTTCCACTTGAGTGATATCTGGCATTCCTTAGTTAAAGTAGAAAAACTTTGTGTGCTCCCAGTTATGATTTAGACTTCTCACAATAGTCTTAATCTTTTCTGACTGGGTATATCTATTACTTTCACCAAGTGCAGCCATGTCACTCATAAGTGTTGTAAACCAGGAATCTAGTTCTTCAAGAGTCTCTGTGGGACCTTGTTTAAAGTTTTGGAATTTGAGCTTCAAAACTTCGAGCTTACTTTCCTTTGTTTTCTCAGTGCCGGCACAGATTTCTTCAATCAGTTGCCAGGCCACTTTCGCCGTTTTTGCACCCCACAGTTTACACTGTATGTGCTCTGGAGTAGAACGTATGATGATATTACAAGCCTGACCATCCAATCAATTTCTCTTGGCATCTTCCGATGTCCAGTGCTCTCTGGGCTTTGGTTCGTAAATAACTTGACTGGCAGGTCTCCCACTGGTTGACGCATCTATCTGTGAAGACCCATCGCTTTGTTCTCTGTCTCTACCATTAGAAACCTCTATGACTTGCTTGAGTTGTTGAATGACTATTGGGCCATTCTTTATCACGTCGATCATTTCGTCACTGATGGCTTCTAGGTGGAGCATCATGTTGTTCTTCCATTTCTCATAATTCTCAGGCTTGAGAATTGGGGCGTCACTTAAAGACATCCTGCAGCAAACACACTAAACAGACAAATCAAGTGTAGGTGAAAAGCAGTTAGTGCGCACTTATCTGGGATCTAGGTTCAGTGCAGAAGGCTTGGGAACCTCCTGCTCTGATACCACTTGTTGGTCCAGATAACGGCAAAGTAAAAGACTGGGGGGGGTGAATAGTCTTTTAAAACTTTTGTCGATAAACAAAGTTTCTCAGATATCTATGAAGATATCTAATACTTAATTTCAGAGAGCGAAAGACTTTTCTGTGATAAGTGCACGTGCTCAGCAAGATAAGTGTAAATACTTTGCAAGATAAGTAAAGCAAGTAATAAACTGCAGAAAGTAAATAACACAAGTTTTTTTATAGTGGTATCTGAAGGTGGCGTAATCCTTCAACTAATCCACTTCGGCCTTTCTCAGACCTAGAATCCACTAAGACAGATAATTGAGGTAACCTTACAAGTATCTTCTCTAGATTCCTAAATACACTAGGTTCCCAACCAAGTGTTCCCCCTGAGTACAGACAAGTACTTCCTGTACTCAGAAACCTTTTAAGCTATTCCTTAGTTTCCCAAACTAAGTACTTCCTATGCTCAGTAACCTTGGAGTTATTCCTTAGTTTCCCAAACTAAGTACTTCACATACTCCATGATTCGGTGTTGGTTAAGGTAGTTTGTCGAGAGCTTCTTTAATAACTTGTTCATTATTGATAGCTCTATGAATCAAGTATACTTAATACACTTTGCAATGTATGGTATCTTGTTCTTTACTGACCCAAGTCTATGATAAGTGTTCAAGAGAATGAATCTCAGATATGAAATCTTAATTCAACTCCTTCACAAATAACAATGCTTGTTAAGGATCAGGACACTTAGAACTTTTGTGCTACTTAGAATCAAGAGCTTTGGTCGCAACATAAAGCTTGAAGGTAAGTAGTGTGCTTGAGAGAGCTTGTGAGAGTATTCAATATAAGTTCAGTGATCTAAGGTGTGTTCTCAAGCAGTCTAAGTGTTGATATTTATAGATGAGTTTGAGTGCCGTTTGAATAGTATCCGTTAGGCTTAACTCAATTTCAAACTATTGATATTTGAGTATAGTACTGTAGTAGGTTTGTCTTCTTCTTCAGAAGCTACCGTTTTTGTTCAGACATTTCTGTCCGCGCATTTAATGCACTGTACTATACTTTGTCCTGTAGTGCCAACAGAACTATGCATACTTTCTGAAGCCTTGCACGTCCTTTTCCAGAGATTATCACAACTCCAGATACCACTTGTTAAAAATATATTGTTTCCCGAAAACATAATCTTTGTTCAAGGTATCTGAGTGTAGATATCTGTGGGCACTTTTCCTCGTTTCAGAAACCTTTTAATTCTCAAATATCTTTTGCAACACCGTTTATTTAAAAATGCTTGTGTCTTCAAGATATCTGGTCATAGGTATCTGAAAAACATTTGTCTTCAGCAATCTTGTGCAGTCTTCAGATCTTCAAAATTTGTTGAACTTTTCCTGCTAGATGCCTTCTTCTTGGTTTTCTTCAGAGAATAAAAATTACATTCAGAGACCTAACATCCTATACAAGATTTGCTAGACTATCATACTTAGTGAGTTTCCTCTTTTACAGTGTTCAAGTGAACCAAGAGTACTGACCACCTTTCTGAGCTAAGATAATTCATTAGGTTGCTGATCAAAATCTAAACAAATATTTCTAACAAGTGAGATGTTAACTACTCTTGGCTTTGATTTTCTAGGATATATCTCTGTACACAACATTCTTTGTCTTGGTGAACTCGTCGCAGTCAACTGTCGGGGGCTTTATCAACACCCTGACTGCGGACGACCTTCGCACCCTTGACAACACAACGTATAGCTACCCGTGCGAGAATATTGGTGGTGGCAAATATATCACAACCCTATCCAACGTCTGTCTCCGTGCCTTGTTTATCGTAATTGTGAAGCATAACCTGATTGGAAACTGCCTCCTCCTAAAAGGTATCGGACATTTGAGGGCGTCCTTCGGTTCCAGTTATGTCCTCGGATTATGACGTACTTCCCTATGTGCTCTCCTGAGGCTATAGTCGCGCCGATCACTCACTGTCCGAGCTCCTTTACCGCCATCCTCGTCCCGTTAACAGACCTTCTGATGCGTTAAGATTCTGCCATCATTATTGGGAAGTTTACCTTCAGTCTCAGGATGTGCTAAGGAAGGCCCGGTATGTTTGTCGCGTTGAGGAAATATTGATACTGAGTTTGCTGGGCTGCATCGTTTGCTATGTCAGTGCTATAATACTCGAACATCTGTCCTGGGAACTTGTTGATTAGGGATTCGTTTATTTCGTCGACGCAGTCGTTCCTTGGCGTTAGTATCGCTCGCTCTATCCATCACGGAGTATGGGTTGGTGTTGAATGCATCGAACGATGGGTAAATCTCCGAGATCAGGTGCTCTAACGGCTTCTCGTAATCTTTGTACTTTATGCACATATGCTCAGGAAGGTTGACCTTGTGTCCTCTCTCCGACGGCTCTTTCCCATCACCTATTCTCATCAGATACTCCATAAATAGTAGGTCGTCACTTGCTCTCATGTTCTCGGTCAAGCTGAGTTTGCGGAGCATTGGCCATATGTGTGATCTCACCAAGCATGCATCTACCGTCTCTTTCCTTCCTCCTCTCTTGACCACCTGGACAGTCTATTGAAAATCCCCCCCCCCCCCCCCGAAAACTACCGTCTTCCCCCCCTAAGATCTCATGTTTCCCCGTCAAGTTGCGAAGGAGGTTGTCAAGTTCTTCTATGAGCTTGCGGTACGCCATTGTTACCTCATCCCATATTATCAGTCTCGACTCGATTATTAGGAGCGCATCTCCACTCTGCTTGCTGATTGTCGACAACACCTTCTCTTCGATATCGGTCGGGAATCCGAATCTGTTGTGTGCAGTTCGTCCTCCTGGCAACAGTGACGCGACTACCCCCGAAGAATGTTCCTCCGCGTTGACTATTTACCGCATCAGTTAATGAGTTCGTGCTCGAACTCAATGATAATCCTACACATTCGTGATCAATATAAGCAAGGTACTTTGTAATCTAACAAGTAATACCACAAAGTCTCATGAGAGACGGTCTCTAGATAACTTATTTAGAGAATGCCTATGTTATCAATAAAATCATGCATGTTATTAATATAAACGTCTATGTTGTTAACGAAATAATTCTTGTTGTAATATGAAAAAATACAAATGTTGAGAACATATGTGTTTTGATTAATAACATTGACGATTTTCTTGATAATATACACCCGTCTCTAAATAAATTATCTAGAGACCGTCTCTCATGAGACTTACTTAATTTCTTTATTATACATGTGTTTGAAATTTCAAATAATGTAATACTTTATATGTTTTTTTGTACATTCTCTTTGAAAGATAAATGTGTTATTTCGAGACATTTTTATACATGTTTCTCTAATACCCGTCAAATCTCGACGGGCCAGAAACTAGTTGTAATAAACAAATACTCCCTCCGTCCCATTTAAACCTTCCTAGGTGCTCGCTTTTTCTAGGATTAAGAAAAAGTAATAAAATACTAATTTATGGAAGGTATTATATTGATAAAATTGTAAGTGGGTGATAAAGTATGTGAGAGATTAAATAAAATGATGATAAAGTAGGAAAGAGAAATAATAGAGAATTTGTGAGTGAGATAAAAAATTTTCATTTATGGGTTAAAAAGTTTATAACGAAACACCAAAAAAGAAAAGTTATGAAGTTATTAATGGAACGAATGTAGTAGTTTGTACTGGGTATTATGTTGGTAAAGTTGTAAGTGAATAATAAAATAAGAGAGATTGATTAAATTGATATAAAGTATAAAAGAGACATAATAAAAAATTAGTTAGTGTGCAAAAACTTTTTATTTATGAGTTGAGAAGTTTCTAATATAACCCAAAAAATGAAAGTTAATGGAATCTATGGAATACTATATACCTTTAGTCTAAAATTGACGAAAGTTGTGTTTTATGTGGTTAAAAAGAAAATTGATGAGTGAAGTATATATACTACTCCCTCGATTTATCTAAAAGTGTAATAATTTTCTGTTTTGGACGTTTCACTAAAACTGATAGGTTTCTTTTATGGAAATTACTTTCATAATACAATTAATTTTTAATCACATATTTTTGGGTTCACATGTATTTTTCCTCAATTAAGAGTAAGTCTCCTAAGAGACGGTATCTAGATAATTTATCAAGAGACGAGTCTATATTGTCAAGAAAATCATCAATGTTATTGACCAAAACACCTATATTTTCAACATTGGTATTTTTTTCGTATTACAACAAGACTTAGGCTCTGTTCTTTTCAAATTGAAATTCTTCGAATCGAATTGAATGGGCCGAATCGACTGAAATCAAACGAATCAAGAAATTACATTTGTCCCATTTTTTAATAATAATGAATACTACATCCGGTCCATTAATAAATTCATAAGGAGATTTTTTTCTGGACGTTGACTGTAATTACTCGCAAATTACACGACAAAATAATATAATAAAATTATATTATAAAAATAAATTAAGTATATTTGACTAACATAACTTTGTTTTATACTTTTTTGTGCGTAATTTGTAGAGTTTGGTTTGACTTTAGTTTGGTATAACTTGTTTTTTATTTATTAAGTTTAAGAAAAAAACTCAACGATCTTACGAGTTCTATTGTTCTAATATCTTCCAATAAAAGAACATGTCGATATTTTGTTAGAGATGTACGTACAAAGTATGTGAACCAGTTTGAATGGTACTCTCAGGTTCTTGTAGTTTCTTATCTTAACTCAACTTTTACGGTAGAAAAGAAGGGTAATTCGAATCGTAACTATACTTTATATTTCATTGATCTACTAAAAGTCGTGTTAAAAAGAAAGAAAGAATAAGGTTGAAAATATATCAATTGGATAAATTTTCTTATTTTCCTCGTACAAAAGATGGGTTGTGTAAATAAATGATAAAATATTAATAATAATAATAATAATTTAATAAATTTAAGAGAGCTGAACTGAACTAAACTGAACAAGTTTTCAGTTGAAAAGAAATAATCCTTATTCCCTTAACTATATAAACGTTTTAATATAGGCCGTAGGTCGTCTCTGTGATCGTTTGTTAAGATACTTTGTGTTAAATTAATATTTGAAAATCATTCTTGTCCAAATAATTTTTGCAAATCGAAGGGAGTGTAAAAAGAAACCTTTTGACAAGTATACATCTTCTTCCCCCTGAGTGGAAATCTTTCTTCTTCTCATCTTTCCATCCGATCTGCAAAATTTTCCATTACACTCGCTAATTGCAGGGTCAGGGTTTCGTTGCATACGAGAGATCAACAAAATCATTGGCGGTTTGTTTGGAAGAGCATCGAAGGATGCATTCGGTGCCTTGTAACGATCTATTGCTTTTCAAGCGCCCTCATGTTGCATCCTTTTATGGCAGATCCTCTTCTCATCGTCTCAAACATCTTGAAAAAAGCGATCGTCGTGGTAATCTTAGTAGCTAACGTTTTGCCCCTCTAGTTTCTTTTAGGTCTCTTTCTGCTTTAAGGATTTTCCGCTTATCTCCGAGCGATTACTGGTCGTATATTGCTGGTGAATTTGGCGGTGGATCTCAATTGTCTCGATCTTGAGATACAAAACTTGCCGGTCGTTTTCTTTTTCCCAAGGACTCGTACCTGGATTTATATAGGGTATGCCTTCTTTCTTATGCATTTTTCCTTCTTGATTGGCAACGCTTTCAAGTTTCAATCTTATGTTATGTCTGTTGCTGTTTGATCTGGTGAAAACTTCATTGTGTGATGATTTGAGCCTGCTACTATTATTTGGTGATCTTTGGCTTGAGATTGGGTTAAGTCTTACATGTATTCAATACGCATTGAGTGCTCCATTTTTTTAGCTTTTTTCAATAGATGATCACAAGTCTCAAATAGAATTATTAAATATCGTATTAGTTTTTTACAAACTTTTGCAAGAGACGGTCTATCCGAGACCAATTTAACATCATATATTTACGTGCAAACACAATATGTTTGAACTTTTCAAACATTGTGTATAATTAACCTGCAAGTATTACATGCAGTTTTTAATTTTTATCATGTGATATTTGTAGCTAAACATGCTATGTTTGTGACAAAATATGTGATGTTTGATTTCATCTCTCCAAGAGACGGTGTCTCGCAAAAGTTACTCTTATTTTTTTCGTTATTGCACTGTAAAACACCTTGATTATGAGGGTATTTCAAATTTCCTTCCTGGTATTATAGGACGGAATGGAATGTGGTAGTTGTTGGTTTATTAGGGAATATGTAGCTGATATCATTAACCTATGTCTAATTGATTTCATTTATGGGGCTTTTGGTTATTTATCGTGTCTGCCAAAAAAAAAAAAGGACACCGCTCATGGTTTGTTTTCATCGAGTTGGACGGTTGAAGTGAAAAAATGTGGAATGCATTCATTGTCTACATCTAGTTTGAGTTGTGGTTCCTGATGTGTCATCCGGTTTTTTTTTTCTTTGAGAGAAAATGTAATTAGGGCAGGGGATTTAATGTCAACGTTCTTTATTGTCGCACACGTTAAGGATGGTTAGTCTTATGACTCTAACCCCTTGCTTGCCAATTTAAATAAACTCCTACATGACAGTAAATGTGGACTTTGTATTGTAGAATGATTTCTTTGCTTTACACGATGCCCTTTTTCTTGTTGGTGTTTGCTTGGTCAGGAACAAGCCTGTGTCAGCTTTATGAAACAAAGGTCTCTATGTGAATCTATCCTTTAAGTCGTGGCATCCTTGTTCCTATTGTTCCATGTGAAGCTATTATCCCCTCGATTCTGATATATGCAGTTAACATTTATTCTATGCAGCTTTTCCTACTGTAGATGGAAGTTTGTGTTCCTTTTACTACGTTTGTGAGTCATGATATAAGCGGCGATAGTGGATCTGGACCTGGTCCACGTGGTCTATCTCGTTGTGATTCAAGGCATCTTTCTGTGGATGACCTTGGGATATGTTTGACTAATTATTTGAATATTGAAGAGAACAAAATATCTCTGAGGGGATGTACCGTGAAACTTACAGAAGATGATACTGTTGATTCGGTGAATGAGGATAAACACAAAGACTTTTGTGAGACTGCAACCTCTAATTCAGCTTCTAAGACATGCTTGAGCAAGTCTGCCACCTTTCCTCTTCTTGATGAGCCCAAATCCTGTGTAGATGGATTCTCAAGCGGGCAAACGAAGCATGAGGTTGATGAAGCAGCTGATGTTTCTGACATAAATGTACATGCTAATCCTGTTAACCAATGCTATTCACATTCTATATCACTGCCTGTAAGTTTTAGTTGGCCTATGGTTTTCTGATAGTTAGCTCATTAATATAGAAATATACTTTTAGTAGATGGACTTATATTATAGCTCTAATACAGTAATACTTTCATGATGCTCATTTTAGTGATTTGTTGTTATGAACCAATTAGTTTCATTTAAAATTTGATGATCATAATTAACTATTTATGAGGTGCCATATCATACCGCAAAGTAGATTAAAGTCGTGTTTTCAGTCTGAGTATGAGGTTATAAATGTCGTTGTCACAGTTTCACAATCCTTTTTGGGTTTTGCATGAATTGATGTGAAAATATCGATGTAGTAAGTATTCAGACACAAACTCAGTTCACGTGCTAGCATGTTCCCGTGCTAGCATGAATTCATGTAATCACCAACGTATAATAGTGTTTTAATTGTTTCAAGTCATGAGATTTTATGTTGACTCCTTGGAATCATTAATGGCCTTTCTGGTGATGCATGCGAGTAAAACTTCTCCAGTTCCTTTTTAATTGTGACAAGATTTATTTTTTGCACAGCATGAGCTTCTTTTTCGCTGATTACCATTTTATTCTCCTTGTTCAATGATACCACATGATTTTTAGTTGTGTATTGCAGAATGTGGAGAATATATATAATTATATGATAATTAAATATGTTAAGAGTTTTAATTTTGGGTAATTATGTCATTGAATAGTTGACTGTCATCCATTTTTTCTGTTTTTTTTTCCTTCTAAAATCTTCTCAGACACCTACGAAGCTTGTATCTGCCATGAAAGGTAGTCGTGAGAAACAAGATAGGGAATCTAAAAAGCTGTCTGTAACATGGGCCCCTGATGTTTATGATCCAGTCCCGACATCTGTTTCTCACGTGCCATCAAACAAGCATTATCAGCATCGCAGTGATGCCAAGAAGTTTGCGAAGAGCAAGCATAAGAGTGGTGGCAGCAAATCTTCGCGAGGCAAAAGCAAGGACAAGAAGCAACCTCGGAAGAGCAGTGGGAGTAGTACCAGTAAGTTGAGGTCTCTACAGAGTAATATTGGAGCAGTTGGTTTTAGTGAATCTGAGGCAAAAAGTTTTTATTATAATTCTGTCAACCTAGACTGGGATCTGTATTGCGGAAGTGGTTTCCTGAAAAGATTTGTTTCGGAGATGCACTTCACTGTGACTGAAGCTACTAAATGATAGCGCACTTTCTGTTTGCATTTCTTTTATCTTACTATTGTGCATAAATAATTAGTGTGGGTATCTGTTGAGAGGAAACATTGGTCTAGACTAGCAATGTCTTTTATGGATTTGTTTGGTATCTTTCTGGTGTGCTGTATTGGAAGTTTGGTTTTTCTTGTATCGTTGGATTTATAACATTTATCTGTGACTTGAATTATTATTTTGGGCTGGGATTGCTCGCATGATTGTGTTACCTTCGGAGTCGTGCAAGTAGCCATGTAGGGGTCTCTTAACTTGTTAATCTTAGAATGGATCTAACTTTGTCCCACATACCCTCTGGATTAGCCTTATGTAGATTTGGACACTAATTTAGGAACATGGGGTTGTCGGATAGGATGGCTAACTTCCTTCATTCTTCCTTCTCTTCTACACATTTCAACGTTCACCTAAGAATGGGAGCCATGTGTTGGACTTGATAATAGTTCTTCGTGAATAAGATCCAATTACAATTGGATTTACTAATCAAAATTTGGAATGTTGGGCTCTCCTCTCTTCATCTGAAAAACTATTAATTTCAGTTCAGTTCAGATTTGCTTAATAGATATTTATACTACAAATAAATTCAGTTCAGTTTAGATTTATTAGTCTTTTTTATACTACATGTAAGTTCAGTTCAGTTCAGACGAAAAGAACAGAGCATTACATTGCCTAAATTATTACTATAATGCGAGAACACGCTACGCGTGTTATTCTGGCAGCTAGTTATAAAAAATTGAAGAATTAAATGAAGGTAAGTACTATCGTTGTTTCTGTTAATGGATTGCTTTTTTTTGAGTTGAATTGGAGTTTGAGTTAGTACGAAGTGGTATGTTTTAATTTAATTGGAGAAAAAAGAGTGGTTATCGTTGTCTTTTTAAGGATGAATTGATTTTGTTGGGGTTGAATTAAGGTTTGAAATTTAATTGGAGATGGCATATTAGATTTTTTTTTCCTGATGAATTGATTTTGTTGTAGTTGAATTATGCTTGAATTAGATTGGAGAAGACAAATTGTTTCTTATAATTAAAATCTAATTTTCATACATACAAATAGGTTAATTTAACTTAAATTAAATATTTAAATGTACAACTCTGATAGTTATCCACTCTTATACTGAAAATGTCTCAACTCTAGCATGACCACTAGTTACCAAATCGAAGATTGGCAGATTTTACTAATCAGGAGGTAACCCCAACACCCCTGTCTAGTTTTATTTCTGACGGGCACTGGGACCATTCTAAACTAGTTGTTCTGCCAATTGAAATTGTGAGGGAAATCATGGCGTACCCAATCCCTTTAGTCCAACCCACAACAAATGAGCTTTGTTGGTCGTACGATCCTGCCGGAGTTTTCACAATAAAGTCAGCCTATAACCACCTTAGCGCTCCACAAACTACGGTACCCAACTGGTCCTGGAATCGTATATGGAAAATTCGTACCCTCCCACGAATTAAATTGTTTCTCTAGTTGGCCTTGCATGACAGGCTGCCTATGGCCTCACTACTGTTTCGCCAAAAAATACTGGAGAACCCGCTATGTTCACTTTGCAACCACCAAGAGGAGACGATAGACCATCTGTTTTTTCACTGTGTCATAAATTTGCCCGAATCTGGTCTTTATTCCAACCTCCTGTCTAGCACAAAACCCAAAAGTCCCTTCTTGACCTCCTTTTCAACCTTGCTCTCAATTCTGCCCACCAAATCCATTACATAATTCTTCAATGGGCAATCTGAAATGCTCGTAATAACAAACTCTTCAGGGGACAAGATATCAGGTTCGACACTATCTATGCCAGATGTATAAAGCTTGAGCGTGAGTTAGGCTGCACCACAAATGCTCCCCCGCCCCCCAGGGAGGAGATACCATGTTCGTGGATCCCAACCCCCTACTCGGTACTGTTGATACGGAAATATGTCCAATCAGTCATAAACGCCTTTAGAGCATATCCTAAGGCGTATTAAGCTGTCTAAGGTCAAAAGACTCAAGGTTCGACCCAAGGTTCCTTTGGAGAGAACTTTCCTGAAATAAGCAATAAGAACCTTGGCCTTCAAGACAAGCGGTCCGACCCAGACCATGGTCCAAAGACCATGGTGGTCTGACCCAGAGACGTTGACTCGGACATATGACACCGACCTCATAAGGAACAAAGTGAACTAGCACCAAAAGAGATGGCAAGGCCCGAGGCTAGCAAGCTCCGAACCATAGTACTTTAGGAGGTTGTTTAAGTTGTCTTACAGTCAAGTGAGTACTGCTCGGATCATTGATCCGGACCTACGCTTTCGGACTAAGGTCCGAAATGGACATCAGAAGTCTATAATCTCTCAAGGAAAGACTAAACTACCATTGAAAGCCCAAAAGGAAAATGAGTTAAGTCATCTTAATGGGCCACGGGCCTGACAGAGCCTTGTTGGCGCAATATGAGCCTTACACTTGGCACGATCTAGTGATGCTCTTCCTTTTCGGGAGAAACCTATATTTATGGTGGCACACATTTCCAGTAAACGGTAAGTCATCATTACGAATTAATCCCGATCACTATACAGAGTAGATCTTCAGTCTCTCTCAAGTAAAGTCCTTACCCGGTTTAACACTTAGCAAACCGGGTCTATGGTTCTAACCCCCCCTCAAGTTACTTGTGTAGGTTCTTACCCCCTAGTTCTTTGGAGTGCTTTGGACCCTAGCTTTGGACCTTTGCTTTGGACTTAGCAATTTAGGATTAACTTATTAAGTGTTTGGGGGACTTCACCCTCAACATTTTGACACCGTCTGTGGGAAACTTTAAAAAAAGTTTCATAGCTCTTTAAGCAATGGCATGACCCAGAAGATCAGCGAGAACCGCTACTACTGCGGCAGGAACTCCCGCTCCTAGGCAGAGAGGGAGACCTCGTACTAGGAGAGGACGAATGGCGAGAAGCGCATCAAGGAACACAAATGAAAATCCAAGTGATGGCCGCACTGCTAGTATCCCCTCAGAGGAGGAAAGAGTCGCTGACCCGCCAGTGAGAGTCCAAGGATTTGGAGTGGCAGTCCAAGGCGTATGAGGACAAGTTTCTCAGGCAGGAGCACATGGTCCTCCACAGGAAGAAACTTCACTCTTCCAAACAGTCAGATCATTTGTCCAACTGAGTTTGGAATGAATGAGAACCAGTTCGACCTCTTACTCACCACCATCCAAGGATGCTTTGGTTCTAACAACGTCCAGCCTACTCAACCCACTCCACCCTTGGTTGTTCCTAGGCAAACTGAACCCGCTCAATTAAGATATGAACATCGTCCAGTTCTGGAAAGGATAGGTGAGCCGACTCGACCAGAGGACCTGCGAAACCTTCTCAATAGAAGAGTCACTGCATCTCAAGAACATCGAGAGAGGAGCCGAGTAAGACCTAGAATGGATGAAGTTGGTACTAGTCGCCATGCGGCTCTTCAGACAAGAGCAAGAGATCATATGGCAAAAAGTATCCCAGTAGTCCTAGTCGATTATCTCCGCCCTGACGTGGCCATTAATCCTAGAACGGGTGAGAGGCTCACTGCTAAACAGATCAACATTCAGCAGAAGGCCTTGGAGACTCAGATTGCTAGTCTAGGCAAAATGGTGAAAGCTCATGAAAAGGTGATGACAAGAGCTCCAAACCCCTTGTGTGATGCAATAAGAAGGGAGAGAAAGCATCCTGATTCTAACATCCCCAACCTTGAACATTACTATTGGGATACTTGTCCTGTTGGCCATCTAACTAGGTATGAGAGTAAGATGGAATCCAATGGCTTGAATGACAACATGAATGCTATCACTTTCTCAACCACTCTTTTCGGAGAAGCTATGGATTGGTGGACTGCCCTACCCAAAAGCTATGCAGCTATCACCTCTCTTTTTCTGAAAAGTTTTGAGAAAGCAAAAAAGAGGAAGAGATCAATAGAGCATTTGGCGGGAGACATTCAAAAGGAGAACGAGGATCTTAGGACCTTTCTCGATCGTTTCAATGCTGAAGTACGCCAGGTTGAAGCTCATAGCATCAAAGAACGGGTCCGACACCTATACGCTAACACCTACAATGATGATCTCAGAAAGAAGCTCTCCAATGAAGAAATCACAACCGAAAAGTATCTGGAGGATATTTGTGAGGGAGTCTTGTATGGTGAAGAGTATCGAAGAAACGTTCCGGTTAGAGCCGGGACTAAGAAGGGCACAGAGCCGATAAGATAAGATCCCGTGCCTCGTCCTGGAAAGTTTGAGCAAAGAAAGGATTTCAAAGATAAGAGAGAATTCCGTAGGGAGAGAACCCCTCCCAGGAGATATGCAGACTACACTCGCCTCAATAGACCTAGATCCGACATCTTGGCCTCTATTGTTGAAAAGAATTTGGATGTTCAATGGCCCAAACCAACAAGGAGTAGCAAAAGAAGCAGGGTTTCTAAAGAATACTGGATTTCCATAAACACAAAGGCCATTCCACTAAAGATTGTGTTCAATTTAAAACTGAGATTGAAAGTATGATAAGAAGCGGCAAGCTGAAAGAACTAATCTATGAAGAAGAACCCTCCCGCCACCAAAGGAATGAACGAAGAAGAGAATAGCGTGATTTGGAAACTACGACAGGGTCCTTACCACCGCCTCCCACGGGAACTCCTTCCCAACAAGCTCAGCGATACAATGAGTACCCCGAAAACTTAGAGATGGAAAACCGTCCCTATAGCGGAGTTATCAACACTATAGCAGGGGGTCCGACTGGAGGAGATAGTAGGAACGCCAGGGAAAGAACCGCTCAAAACCTAAGGAACAATGACAGAGCCTACGCTCTGAGAGGAACTAACATGATCTCTTTTGATGATTGTGAAATACCTCCTCCAACGTCTGGTGGTGGAGATCTCAGGGATCCTGATGTCCCTTTGGTTGTTTCTCTGGTTATCGCTACTTACAAGATCAACAAAGTACTTGTTGACACTGGGAGTTCTTCTAATATCATCTCTAAGAGAATAGTGAATCAGATGAACTTGGGGAGAATTGAGTATGTGCGAGCCCTTACTTCCCTAGTAGGATTTGGGGGTTCAACAGTTCACTCCCATAGGAAGCATACCACTACAAGTTTCTATGGGAACCTTTCCAGCGAGAGGAACTCAAACAGTTCTCTTTGTGGTCGTAGATCGTGTTTTCGACTACAATGTTATCCTAGGACGTTCAGGATTCAACCAATTCAAGGCCATCTCATCTCCTCTACACAACAGAGTTAAGTTTCCTTCTCCAAATGGTGTAGGAGAGAAAGTTGGGAAAGTTAGAGAAGCATGGGAATCCTACATTATGTCGACGAGGAATGCCTCTGCTCCAGTTCTCACAGTCACTAAGAAGCCCGAGTCACTCTTACCCCAGCTAAAGAGGAAACTAGGGCTGGATCTCTTAAAGAGAAATTTCCTAAGGAAGTGAGGATTGAACCTCATGAAACCTTGAAAGAAATCCATTTGATAGAAGGAAACCCTGAAAAGAAGACCAGGATTGGAACTGAGATGAGTGTTGAAGTAGAGATGAAGCTCATAGCTTGCCTTACGGATAACTATGATGTCTTTGCTTGGAGTACCGACGATCTTAAGGGGATAGACCCAAGGATTGCAGTTCACCGACTGAACATGGATCCTTCGGTCAAGTATATCCACCAGAAAAGAAAGGACTTCGGTCCTATGGAAGATGCTATCATTGCCGAAGACGTTGAGAGGCTCATGAAATTAGGACACATCGAAGAAGTGAGCACTACAAGAATTCTGCTTTTTAGCGATGGATTGGGGCGACAGATTCTATCCGTCGCTATTTAGCGACCAATCGGGCAAATTTAGCGACGGATAGAGCGTTTCGCCCCATCCGTCGTTATTTCCGTCGCTAAATAACGACGGATTCTATCCGTCGTTATTTAGCGACGGATAGTCTATCCATCATTAGTTTTTGTTGACATTTTGATTTTAAAAAAATAAAAAATAGTATTTTAACAACGGATAGATTATCCGTCGTTAAATATTTAGTTAAAAAATAAAAAATAAATTAAAACTAACGACGGATAAATTTATCCGTCACTATATAGCGACGGATAGATTTATCCGTCATTAGTTTCCACAGAAACCCTAATATATATAATCATTCCTCCTTCCTCCCATCACTCACAAACCCTTCTCCTTCCTCCACCACCACTCCACCACCACCACCACCACCACCACCACCCACCACCCACCACCACACCACTCGCCTCTCCAACCACCACCTCCACACCACCACCACCACCTCCACACTCCCACCACTCCACGACCACCACCTCACCACTGCCACCACCACCTCCCCACTCCCACCACTCCACCACCACCACCTCCCCACCACCTCTGCACCACAACCACCACCACTTCACCTCCATTTCCACCACGATCGAGATCTCCCCACTGCCAAGCACCCAACCACCACCACCGGATCTCACCCACCACCACCACCGGATCTCTGACTTCCTCCGTGCCCATATCTCCTCCGCTCCAGATCCGTCTACCACCACAAAGCTTCTTTCTCCCACAGCCACCACCGTCGACCACCACAGCACCTCCATCTTCCATTGTAAGATCCGATCTCATCTCCTCCGCTCCAGATCCGTCCACCACTAGATTCTGCGAGATCTTGTCTAACATCAAGATCCAAGATCCGTAGAGATTTGCCATCCAAGATCTGCAAATAATTATCTTTTTTTCATTTTTTTAATGTTTAGGGTTTAGGTTTTATTGTTTCATTGTCGATTTATTGTATAAAATTGTCGATTTATTGTATCATTGTCGGTTTATCCGTATTGAATAAAATTGTCGATTTATCCGTATTGAATAAAATTGTCGATTTATCCGTATTGAATAAAATTGTCGATTTATCTGTATAGAATTGTCGATTAATTGTATCATCGTCGATTTATCCGATTCGTCCCCAAATCGTCGATTCATCTGCAGATTAATAAAAATAAAAAAAACAAAAAAGACCACCAGAATTTGGATTAAAAAAGGGAAAATCGGCTTATTAGAGACGGATAATATCCGTCTCTAAAAAGTCAACATTCTATCCGTCGTTATTTAGCGACGTATAGATTATCCATCGTTAAACAGTTTGTGATGAAGAAAATGACGACGGCATTTTTATCCGTCGATAAGTCCGTCACTAGGAGCTTAGCGACGAATCGGCATGGATATAGCGATGGATTTATCCGTCGCAATATGGCAGTTTTTTTTGTAGTAGAGATACTCAGATTGGGTCTGCAACGTGGTACTCGTCGAGAAAGCTCCGGGCAAATGGAGGATATGCAATGATTTTACTAGGCTCAAGAAGTTTTGCCCAAAGGATCCTTATCCTTTGCCTCGGATCGACCAACTGGTAGACTCTACAGCCGGATGTGCTCTTTTGAGCTTCATGGATGCTTATCAAGGTTTTTATCAAATCAGAATGGTGCAAGGAGACATCAAGAAGACGGCCTTCTTTGTAGCCGGAGGAGTTTATTGTTTCAAGGTTATGCCATTTGGACTGAAAAATGTTGGAGCTACTTACCAACGTCTGGTAAATAAAATGTTCAAAGAAGAGATTGGCAATACCATGGAAGTATATGTTGATGACATGTTAGGCAAGAGCAAAACAGAAGAGCAACACATTTAACACCTCAACAAGTGCTTCTCGATCTTGAGAAAGTATGGGATGCGACTGAATCCAGAAAAGTGCACCTTTGGAGTGAAAGGGGGCAAATTTCTCGGTTACATGGTCACAGATAGAGGCATTAGTGCCAGTTCGGAAAAGATCAAGGATATTCTGGACCTGCCACAACCGAAGACCATCAATGAGGTTCAATAGCTCATAGGACGAGTGATGTCCTTAAGCCGCTTCATCTCTAGATCAGCAGAAAAGAACCTACCTTTCTTTAAGGTACTAAGGAAAGGAGATAAGTTTGAATGGACCAAAGAATGTGAAGAAGCCTTTGATAGCCTAAAGAACTACCTCCTCTCACCTCCACTCTTGTCCAAACCAGTGGAGGGAGAGCCTCTCTAATTATATCTGGCTGTCACAAATGAGGCTATGAGTTCTGTGTTGGTTAGGATCCAAGCCAATGATCACATGCATGTCTACTACTTGAGCAAGGCTCTCGCTGGTGCTGAAACCAGATATGTCCACATTGAAAAGCTAGCTTATGCGCTAGTTTACACTGCTCGGAGACTGAAGCTGTACTTCAAGTCACATAGGATTGTGGTTCTCACCAGTGAACCCCTGAAACAAGTGTTAGGGAAGCCAGATCAATCTGGACGCTTATCCAAATGGGCGATTAAACTGAGTGAGTATGATATTGGATATCAAGCTCCATCAGCAAAGAAAGCTCAGATCTTAGCCGATTTGTTAGTTGATTACCCTGAAAGGATGACGAAAAAACTGATGATCAACTGAAACAAGTCGAGTGCCTAATGATAACACAAGAGGCAGCTCCCTCTGAACAAGTGAGAGGCGTTGAGAAATAAGCAGAAGTCTGTGAGGACGCCCAGTTCATAGGATATCTCCAAGAACCTATGACTGATTCTCTACGACTAAGACACATGTTCCTCTTAGATGAAGTCGCAGATACTTTGAAGCTTGCAACCTCCGTCAGGAAGCAAGAAGAGATCCCAGAAGAAAAGAATGTTGAGACAGGAGCGGAAACTACAGTTCTCACTCCTGAAGCTAAGAAACAAGCCAAAGACACTTGGACGCTGCAAGTAGATGGATCTTCTACCGGTAGACTAGGAGGGATTGGAATTCACCTTAAGAGTCCCGAGGGCGCCGAGTTGGACTATGCTATCACACTTGACTTTAAAGTGACCAATAATGAAGCTGAGTATGAAGCGGTTCTTACTGGACTCAGGATGGCAAAGTCACTCCAAGTGAAGAAACTCAAAGCTTACACTGAGTCGCAGCTTGTTGAATCTCAATTCTCAGGATTTGTTGCCGCTAAAGGACCAACCATGATAAAGTACTTGGACTTACTCAAGAAAGAGGTGGAACACTTTGAAGAGTTAACCTTGGAGAGATTTGCAAGAGAGTGGAATGAGAAAGCAGATGCACTTTCGAAGTACGCTTCAGCCTCAGGAGCACTCGACACGAAAAGTATCATTCTATTGACTCTCAGAACTTCCTCACTGATGAGTCGTGGCTTACAAGTTTTCCTCTTAAGCACTGAACGAAGCTGGATGACGGACATCTTCAATTACCTGAAAGATGGGTCTTTGCCAACGGACCCTGAAGACGCAAAAAGAGTCCTATGCAGAGCCAAGAGATACTTTATCCTTGGTGAGGACCTATACAAGAAATCCTTTAGTGGTACTCATCTAAGATGCCTTGGACCCCAAGAAGCTAGAATTGTTTTGGAAGAGATTCACGGTGGAAGTTGTGGAAGTCACTCAGGAGGTCGAACTTTGGCTCAGAAAATCATAAGGCAAGGATACTATTGGCCAACGATTGATAAGGATTCAGCAAACTTTGCTCGAGCATGTGATAATTGCCAACACTATGCCAACATCCCTCATCGCCCTACTAACCCTATGATTCCGTCAATCATAGCCTGTCCATTTGACCAGTGGGGAATAGACATTTTTGGTCCTTTTTTCCCGCGGTACTCACCAAAAAAAGTTCATCATTGTTGCTGTGGAATACTTTACTAAGTAGGTTGAGGTAGAAGCCGTATCTACCATCACTGAAAGCCGAGTCAGAACCTTCATTTGGAAGAATATCATTTGCCACTTTAGTTTGCCTAGAGTCATTGTCTCAGACAAGGGAGCTCAGTTCTCCGAAGCTAAACTTAAGGAATGGTGTAAATCTTTCAAAATAGAGCAACGATTCACATTAGTTGGCTACCCTCAAGCTAATGGTCAAGTTGAATCAACAAACAAGACAATTGTTAAGATCCTAGAAAAGAGACTAAGGACTTCTCAAGGAAGTTGGGCAGATGACTTGGATGGGGTACATTGGGCACACCGCACTACAACTAGAACCGCCACTCAAGAGACACCCTTTGCGCTAGTCTATGGCACTGAGGCAGTCATCCCTTCGGAGATAGTAGTGGAGACCCAAAGAATCCAGCAATACCAGCCTATTGAGAATGAAGTGGCAAGGATCTATAACTTGGAACTACTTAAGGACAAGAGGAGCACCACACTAGCTAACATCCATTGCTACCAAGCGACAAATGCCCGAGCCTATAACAAGAATGTCCATACCAAAGATCTACAAGTTAGCAATTTGGTTCTTAGGAGAGCAGACATTCTCAGTAAGGTGGGAAAACTTGAGCCTAAATGGGAAGGACCTTACAAGATCATTGGAGCAAGAGTCAATGGGAGCTATGAGTTAGAGGATGATCTGGGTAGAGTCTTGAAGAGAACTTGGAATGCCAAGAACCTTCAGAAGTTTTATGCTTAGGACTACCTTTCAGAAACTACGTAAGTTGTTTACTTTTGCTTGTTTTCCCTTTTGGCCTTGAAGCCCACCAATTGTACTTGCATCTACGTCAAATCAATGCAACTTTTATCTTTTTCCGTTATAATTCTCTCTGACTCGACTCTACTCTTCGGACTCAAACACCCCTCCGAACCATTGACTTACTTTGCAAAAAATTAATTGATCGAACAACAGAAGTTTATCTTTCATTAATACAAGTTCAAGATACAAAGACTCGGACACTTAAATCTAAGAGAAGGACTATACCATCAAGAGCAAGACATAATGATGGAAATAACAACCGATCTGGGCCACCCTGTCCGAAGTAAAGAATTTCTTCAGAAAAAATCTTCAACAAAGCTTTTTCTCTTTGGAGACGTCCGAACCAAGGTCTCCGACCGCTCCGATACATCTTCTCTTACCATCAACAAATAGGTCTGAGCGGAGTGTTTGCCAAAAGATCCTCGGACCATCTACCTCTTCAACCAACACTATTTTCGAGTTAAACAAAAAGCACTCACAGAAAATTGTAAATGGTGGAAGAGGCGGACGGATCAAGGAATTGACCCTCCGAACCAGGTATGTGGTGAACTTGCCCGAAACAAACGACATCGATGAATCAAACTCATTAATCCTTGCAGAGATCCGCCCAGCAACAGCTCCTCGGATTCAGACGAGCTCCTCCCGGGCGGACCACTGCATAGGACCGTCGAGTTCGATCCAATTGGTGCAGACGTCCGAATCATCAGATCCGAATCGTCTATTTTTGGATGACAAGAATGATACAAAAGGCCGTCCAATAACCATCGGCCAATCACCAGGAGACACGTGTAGTGTAACGGCTAAAATTAGGCTTGGGCTTGAATTGGACCATCATTCTTGAGCCCCCATTTGCAAAACGACAAGTCTTCCAACCATTTGGATTAATATATGGAGACCGAACCGATCCTCAAACAGTGGTTTCGAACAATTTGCTTACCCTTTACAATTATTGGTTGTATATATTTTACAAGGCAACACGATTCGGACACACTAGTGTGACATATTCCAAAATATGTTTATCCGGATCTTAGAGCTTATTACTCGGATTATACTCATTATGTCAGTCCGAGCCACTACCACTTGAGGAATAATCCAGAGTTATACCTTTGAACTTACGTATACAAAAATCGAGACCACTTGTTCGGACCCCCACTTTGGCAATCCGAACTAGTTCTCCGATTCTTATCATACGACACACAATCACAAGTGTATGTTTATGAGTTGCTTCGGACTAACTCTCCGGCAACCGAACTAAGAATACTCGGGACAGCTGTATAGAGATTGCATTTACTAAGTCCGAACAAATACGAATGCACGAAAGGAAAATGAATTCAAAAAAACAAAACATGAATTCTCTGAAGACAACACATTGCTTCGGATCAACACAAGTACGAACCAAATAACAAATATCCGAGACGAAATAACTTAACAATTGTTCAAGCAGGACATAAAATAACAATTCCAAATTGTTCAAAAGGTCCGAAGACCATCATTACATACTCTACGAGGCATACCCCACCTTTAACGAGTCCGACTCCCGGATGGATCGGCTGGAGACTCCGGTTGGGTACCTCCTGGGACACTATCTCGGTGCGATGCTTGATGCTCGGACAACGTCTTGGCTCTTTCGTCTTTTTTCCTCCGGATGAACTCCGGGCATTCCTCGTATAGGTCCAAGTTTGGGTCATGACCTAGCATCGGACCAGGGATCTTCAGCCACTCGCGGTTATGGTCCGCATACTCCTCAAATGGAACGAAGACGTGGGACATCAGGGTCTCCGGAACAAAGGAAGGCAAGTAGGACCTCCATGATTGTACTTGTTCTCACCAGTCTCCTCACACACAAGTTCAACGAACTCGGACTTGAATAGATCCTAGTTAGCCACATCCTCCGAAACAAAGATGGATCCATCCGGTTCATTGAAAGCCAAGACCCCTTCATCCTCCAAGTTGTAGTCCTTCAGAACAAGGCCCTTCTTTTGGAGCTGGCCCACTGCTGCATCGAACCCTTCTTGATGAGCCATGTCATACTTTGTGTCCATCAAGAACCTGTGGGCATACGAGTTCAAGTAGTCTCGGACAGCCTCAGTCCGGACTGTCAGCAGATGTTCGAGCATGCGATCCTTGAAGTTCCGAGAGACCGCGGTGAGATCCCCCATGCCCTCCTTATCCGCATCCAAGTCCTTCTCCAATGCTCGGACAACACTCTTCAGCTACTCGTTCTCAACCTGGGCTTCCTTCAATGAGGCTAGGGTCTTCTTAAACTTTTCTTTGTAAGCCACGACCTTGTTCGACTCGGACTTGGACAACTCCATTTCCATCGTGGCCCTCCGACCCACAACCTCAGACCAAGCTCGGACAGCAGCAGTAAGCTAAGAACAAAACACAAAGATAGAGGTCTGAATCAATTAAAGATGGCATTTTGCAAAAATTGAAAAATTAAGGAAGACATTCGGAACGAAGTGTACCTTCCGGTGAGCAGCAACAAGCTCAGCAATTCCTTCCAGCTCCGGAACCGAAGCCAACCGATTCACTTAGGACTTCAGGTCCGAATCCTCCACCATCACCCCTTTACCTTTCTTAGCCGGGGGAATTGGACCTTCGGATGAATGTTTCTGTCCGCTCGGAGCACTGGCACCACTCACCGAAGTTTCCTTCAACATAACCTTCGGAGGATTCTTGGTACCCTTCGCACCAGCAACTTTGCCCTTATCCGGAGTGGGCATCACCTGGGGCTCTTCACCAGCCGCTTGCCTCCGAATCTCCTCGACTCGAAACGAGGCAGCGTTCCGAGGCTCATCCATCGAAAACACAGTGGATGTCTTGATCAGCTGGTCCCGGACGCCATCTTTCATCTCCTTCTTTTAAGCAGCATTTTGCTTCCTCTTCAGTTCCCTCATGGTTGACATGATGTAATCGAACCAAACATCTGCAAGTCTGAAGCAACACAAGTTAAACCAATATAACAAGAAAATAAAATAATGTCTCGGACTAGAGAGGAATCCGAGTCCCTTTAACTTACTAAAATCCTCATTCCCATAACAAAAGCTTGGCCCCGAAAGGCCTGCTAGGAACGTAAGTGGTTGACAAATCAAGCACCGGAAAAAGTATTTTGTGGGCTGCTTGTTCCGATGGAGAGCCTGCATCCACATTGGTACGTTCTGAGCCGGAAGCCTCCAGTCCGAAAGCTTCCCTCGGAAGAACTTCTTGTGAAAGTCCCATTGGACTCTCTGATCTTTGGACTGTCCAGGTTTCAGGGCGGCTCGGACGAAGATGTACTTTTGCCACCACTTGATCCCTATGGACGAGATCGGATCCTTAAAAAAGGTGTAGGCTTGCCGAGTCACCAGTGTATAAAAGAACTGGTTCTTCTTGCTCGCCGTAATGGAGAAGAGCTTCCAGAAATTATCAAAGGTGATCGGAATCCCCTTATACTTACAAAGGATTCCGAAGCACATAAGATTTCCGAGCGAGTTCGGAATCACTTGATGCGGACTAAGTCCGATTCAATTCAGAACAGCCAACAACTCGGACGCCACAGGAATGCGCCAACCACAATGCAAATAGGTTTCATACACGCACATGTATCCGGGAGGAGGATTATAGAAGGCATACGATTTATCTGGAATCAGGATCTTCACGGACTCGGGGGTTTCATATTTTCTCCGGAGCTCATCAACTTCATCACCCGTGATGATCGAAGGACATGTCGGCAAAATATCGTCCAAGCTCAACTCACCATTGGGGTCCGGATGGGTTACTTGAAGTCCAGTCTGAGGGTACTTGATGCGTAACACATCATCCCCTTTCTTACTCACTCCGGACGGCTGCGTAACAAGCGCCCGACTCGATCCTTGAGCCGAGCTTTCACCCCTCGGACGGCTTATGCTCGGACGATCCGAAAGCTTGGCTCGTTTCAACGGAGGAACACCTTCCTCCTCCTCATCTTCCTCTTCCTCACTTTCCTCTTCTTCTCTTTCTTCCACATGTCTTTCTTCAACTTTTTCGTCTTCGGACGACGAATCCAACTCCACGATTGTTCGAAGAGGATCCATGATTCGGTCTGTATCTTCCACGCCAGATTCGAACATACCTAACTCTGGAATTGAGTCCGAAGTGTCATGCACTTCTTCGACATTGATCTCCTGCGGGTCCGGAATTAAAGGGATGTAATTAAGATTAATCCTAACGTTATAGCCTAAGTTTCGAGCAAGGTTTTGGATCTCTATCGGGAGTAAGGGCTCATTGCCTGCTCGACGCGGATGTGGATTGCCTATTGTCCGAGTAGCCGTCTCAGGAACAGCCACGGTACCCTGCACACGAGAAGATTCCGAATAATCTTGTCGATTCGGATACTTCGAACCGGGCATAATTAAACGAAAGGACGAAAAGCTCACCTCGATTGCTTCTTCGCTCCTGCTCGGTGCCGGGTTCCCACCTCTTACATCCGAAGTACCATCGATATCAATCTCTTCGGAGGTATCTGGAAAGGATGCATCTTTGGACGCATACCCAGCGGCTTCGGTACGGTTTTGACTATCACTCTTGGACATCCTAGGGAAAGAAAGGGAATTCCTATGAGAATTAGGTGTAAAGTCCGAGAGTCCGTTTATGTAACTTATGTTAAAGTCCATAAGGGTGTCGAAGGAAAGGACTAAGCGTCGCAGGACATAGTTAGTTCGAAGTTAGTACGAACTACTTAGAGGTTCCGAAGAGACCTACTATATACGTCCGAACGGACTACAAACGACACTTTGTCCGAATGAGAGAAGCATGCAAGAAATCTTCAAACTTTTCAGCAAAACAAATAAAAACTTACTTCTAAAGAACGAGGTTGGATTGAAGGCAGCGGGCTCCTTCGGATCGCCCTGCGTCGCTTCGGATTGATTTGCTTCGCTTCGGATTGCCTTGAAATGCTTCGGAATCTCTCAGGTTGCGAAAAATTCTCTCTCTAAAATGTGAGAAATGAAAATGACTGGGGGCCTATTTATAGGGGGATAAATTTGGAAGTTCAACCATCACATCAATTCAGGCTTAAATCCCAGTCGTAGATCAAAATTCATCCAACGGTGTAGTTCAAAATATTAGGTGAAATGACAGATCAGTCCAAAATATTTATTTCACGGCGATTAGAATTCTAACAACATTTGAAACTTCGAAGATGATACCGTATCCTCTTACGGACAGATGAACCCTCCCAAACACACGGACTCTCGTCCGTTCAGATGTCCTCCCTCGAACTATCCCGAAAAATCGATTATTATCAAAAGATAAAACCCCATCTTCCTAACAGATGGATGATTTATCTTAAGCACACGGACTCTTGTCCGTTCGGATGTCCTCACTCGGGCTATCCCGAAAAATCGATTATTATCAAAAGATAAAACTCCATCTTCCGAATAGATGGATTATTTATCTTAAGCACACGGACTCTCGTATGTTCGGATGTCCATTGCAGGACTATCCCTTAAAATCGATTATTATCAAAAGATAAAACTCCATCTTCCTAACAGATGGATGATTTATCTTAAGCACACGGACTCTCGTCCGTTCGGATGTCCTCACTCGGACTATCCCGAAAAATCGATTATTATCAAAAGATAAAACCCCATATTCCTAACAGATGTATGATTTATCTTAAGCACACGGACTTTGTTCGTTCGGATGTCCTCACTCGGACTATCCCGAAAAATCGATTATTAGGGAAAATTACATAGGGTTACCCTCTTAGTGGCTTCTCGCTCATCTGAATCCCCATTAGTGGAACAATTACATATAGGTCCAAAAAGTTATTTTTTGGTTGACCAACTTAAGATTATAAACAAACCAAACATGCCTTAGTTATTTTCTAACATTTTCTAATTTGCCCCACACACAGAATATATATATATATATATATATATATATATATATATATATATATAGAAATTTCCACCACTAGGTATTTCCTAATCTATAAAATAATATTAGAAGCAAGATTTCCACGAGCAAACGAGTCAGGACAAGAATAAGTTCTTGGAGTTCATTTTTGTTTTTAAAGGAGTCCTTATTATTGGGGCACAAGAATTGAGCAGTTTACTTACCTATTAGACTTCATTGTATCTTTTGCGTTTTAAAGTCCTGCCCCTTTTAGAAATTATAGTCCGGAAATATCTCACAAAGTAAAACTAATTAAGGAAAGTATAATTAATAAAGAAAGAGTACCCTGGACTATTAACCAACCAACAAGAAATGATGACTAATCCGAACAAAGCAAAAAACAAAATTAAGTAGGAAGGAATCCGTTTATCTTCTACAATTTTTGGTATACTTATAAAGATTTTCTAAGGGAGGTTAGGTAGAATAGCTCTCAAGATTCTCAAGTACCGTATACCTCTGTGAGCTTGTTTTATATTGTTTGATTGATTTGTTTACGCGTAGATTTCATGGGTTTTCCTTAAATAAGCGTAGTAAATTATTGTATGTAATATATGTGATCAAAAATAAAGTGAACTATCTACCCTGTGTGGTTTGGAACTAGAGATAGACTAGAAAAAATAGATTATTGCAAAGTTACTTAGTGTGCGTGCAGGACTTGTAATAGGGTTTTTTATGGAATAATGAAGAAGAAGACTCCCTATGCCGGACCATATAGAATTGGAGAAATACATTTACTTAATATAGACCTACGTACCACAGCTGTGACATTAGGAAGAACACTAATAAATCCGTTTGGCTACACCTACATTTTTGGAAAACTCACTAAGACTTCGCGCCTAGATCACTTCCATATTTAAATGAAATTTCGAGGATCGTAGTTTTTCTTCTTTTATTTTTGTTCTTGACTTACATACGCCTATAATATATGCTTAGATTATTAATACTAAAATTAAGAAACAAGCTATACTTAACTTACAACAAGAAAAAAGAGGGCAAGCACTAACATTTCAAATTCGTTTTGTACAAAAAGCTCAGACGTTGGATCCCGCATCTTCATTTATTTGAAAGTATCCGTTCTTAGAAACAAAATTAAGCACCGTATCGACTAGGTTTCCTAATTAAATAAAGTGTGCTGGAATCTATAGAAAATAAAGTAAGAACTGTCTTGTGCATTTCGTTTGTATTAGATGTATTAGAAAAGTCCTTAAACCTACTTCGTTATTTTTTTTTATTTTATTCCTTAATTTGTATACAATTCCAATAAAACACGCAGAAAAAATATAGGCTACAAAGGCTATTAAACCTAATTTGTGATGATAGATTCATTCCTTACTCTATTATAGCTAGGCGTTATTGTGTATTATTTTACCCAGCCCTACTAAATGAGTTCTTGCAAAAAAGTGCTTTTGTCTTTCCTCCAGTCAACCTCTTTAGATCTTTTTGGATATGAGTTTCGAGTTTAAAATTAAATAAACTTAGAATATTCCATTTGAAATGCAGTATGATATTTCCAGGTGATTTGAGAGAGGACTCACACGCACGAAACCCTTACGGGTGTATAAGACAATTTGATGCAAGTAGTCAAGTGAGACATATATATAATTAATTAATTAATTTTTACGGTCCTAGTAATTAAAACCACGCACGGCGCCATAGGAGGGCTTCTGTGAGACGACTAAGGGAATTGTGTTTTAATGCCAAAGTTGAGTAACCCAGTGTGAATGAGTCTCATATACGAATTGTTGAATGGACTTGAAGTGGCATGGGAAAAGAGAACTCCCAAACTGGGGGTGGAAGTCGATTCCAATCAAATCTAGGTGATTGGGAAAGAATCAGCTCCACCGGAAATAATGGAGTTACTAGTGCAGCGATGCAAGGATTTTACTTCATAATCCTCGGGAGATTGATCTTAGAAAGATAGATAGGCTTGTGCTGATAATTTAATTAAGATGGGCTAATTTTGGCATTCTCCTCCAAGTTCTGGAATTCCCTTTTTTTGTCTATGATATTTGCGTTGAAGCTTAACTAAGTCTTTTTACAAAAAAAAAAAAAAAAAACCAAGTACCAATGTCAGGTCATCTAAATTTTATTTAATTTTAGTTACCAAGTAATATTTTACTACATAGTGCTCGACACTCGGCCAACGTAATATATATTAACATGTATATACTTATAGTGAATTTTTTTTGAAATAAAATGATAAAATGGCAAGTTTTAGTGTATAAATAGCCTCCAATTAACTTCCAAACGACCAGTTTTTTTTAAAAAAATAACGGGTCATAATTCAATTACATGTAAGCATATAGAATTTCAGGTTTAATTACATAGAAGTCCACATGTGCCATGCACGTGACAGCGATAAGTTAAGGCTGTTTGGCAATTTCTAAAAGCCGATAATTGAACAGGGGCAAAAATGGACTTTCCAGCTTTTAAATCGCCAAAAGTCAAATTCGTGGACTTATATGTAATTGATTTTTATCTAACTGGACTCACATGTTATTGTTACACTAACGGGTACCTATCTGTACTTACGAAATCTAACAGGGGGTCCATATGCAATTTGCCCCGATTATTATCAAAAGATAAAACCCCATCTTCCTAACAGGTGGATTATTTATCTTAAGCATACGGACTCTCGTCTGTTCGGATGTCCATTCTCGGACTATCCCAATTTTACCACTAACAAAAAATGTCCCTTTCCTACACCCATCATACCTACCCTTAGTCTCGCTTACAAATACCCCTTTTTGTACTTACAGTCCGAGACCACATTCTCGGATTGTAAGAAAAAAGGGGGGCGAGAGAGAGATTAAGATAAGGACGTCAAAGGGCACGGACTAAACACCTTTTTTCTTCTGATGAGGGATGGATTGAACGAAAAACAAAATGTTCTCTCCACTTTAAACTATAGTTCCACAACTATTTTCTACTAAGATACTTGGAAACTAGGGGGACATATGTTGATACAGAAATATGTCCAATCCGTCATAGACACCTTCGGAGCATATCCTAAGGCGTATTAAGCTGTCTAAGGTCAAAAGGCTCAAGGTCTGACCCAAGGTTCATTTGGAGATAACTTTCCTACAATAAACAATAAGAACCTTGGCCTTCAAGACAAGCGGTCAGACCCAGACCATGGTCCGAAGACCATGGTGGTCCGACCCAGAGACGTTGACTCGTACATATGACACCGTCCTCATAAGGAACCAAGTGAACTAGTACGTACCAAGAGAGAAGGCAAGGTCCGAGGCTAGCAAGGTCCGAACTATAGTACTTTATGAGGTTGTTTAAGTTGTCTTACAATCAAGTGAGTACTACTCGGATCATTGCTCCGGACCTACCCTTTCGGACGAAGGTCTGAAATGGACATCAGAAGTCTATAATCTCTCAAGGAAAGACTAAACTACCCTTGAAAGCCCAAAAGGAAAATGTGTTAAGTCTTCTTAATGGACCATGGGCCTGACAGAGCCTTGTTGGCACAATCTGAGCCTTACACTTGGCACGATCTAGTGATGCTCTTCCTTTTCGGGAGAAGCCTATATATATGGCACACATTTCTATGTAAATCGTAAGTCATCATTATGAATTAATCCCGATCACTATACAGAGTAGATCTTCAGTCTCTCTCAAGTAAAGTCCTGACCCGGTTTGACACTTAGCATACCGGGTCTACGGTTCTACCCCCCCCCCCCCCCCACAAAGTTACTTGTGCAGGTTCTTACCCTCTAGTTCTTTGGAGTGCTTTGGACCCTAGCTTTGAACCTTTGCTTTGGACGCTCTACAGTGATTTGGACTTGGCAATTTAGGAGGAACTTATTAAGTGTTTGGGGGACTTCACCCACAACAGGACCTCTGCTTAAATATGGACGGCTCTGCCTTGAGTAACCCGGGTCGCGCCGGTATTGGTTGCATCTTTAGAAATGAACATGGAGAGTTTATTCAGGCATCTAGTGGTTATATAGGTTATATTGATAACAATACGGCATAAATTGTAGCTCTTAGGACGGGTCTGTTTTTAGTAGTGCAAAGGAACATTACTCACCTTATTATCCAAACTGACTCGTACTATGTTTAATCTTGTCTTCAGAAGGTGTCCGCTCGTCCATCGGAGCTCGATCTGATATCCGCCATCACCAGTACGTCACAGAAGTACATATAAATTTTGTTCATCAGGCCAATAACAATCAACAGATGCGCTTGCTAAACGGGGTAGTAGTACTAGTGTAGTTGATAGTTCCCCTAATAGTAGTTCGGATAGTACCAGTAGTTTATGTAGCCTGAACCAAATCCGGCCCGATCTTCATGTTTGGGATATATGTCCGGATTCGTTAGCACCGCAGCAGAGCTTGCCACTCCTAGGCAACGTCCCGTTTCACAGGCTACACGCCTGGAAGTGAAATTTTGCTGTGCATTTGATATAATATAAATTCCTGTCTTGCTAAAAAAAAATGTCTAACTCTCAACACTATTACAAAGAAACAAAACTCAAATAAGATAGATCTGTCTATAGAAACCGTTTTCCTCGACATACTTTCGGCCTATTTGACATTCATTTAAAATGGATTATTCATCTGTTAAAATGTTTCAGGGTATTTGTTTTGGTAAATTATAATGCCAGAGCAAAAATGATAATGCTAGTGCAATGTTTCTTTTATAGATTTCATATGTGTCACAAAAGGTGTCATAAGTATCACAAATAATTAAAATTGCTTTGGCAGTAGGATTTCTGCTCTAGCATTATCATCATCCATTTGTTTTGTATCTTCTACAGTAAAAAATTTAACTCAATTTTTTCTTCACTAATTAAACAATCATGATTCTCTTTATACTACTCTTACTTCATCTTTACTTTTTCAATCAAACCAACCGTCATAAACCAATCAAACAACATTTAAACGAATCAAATAAGCTTAAAATATCAAACACATAACTTCATTCTCACACAAATCACTTTATACTTACGCACCCTATATAACACCCGTATAGACCCTATAAAATTTTAACTATATTCCAAACACTATTTTTTATAAATCAAATTTAAACTCAGTTATTATTAATCAACTAAGAATTTTCCTTTAACTTGCTTTTTTATTCTATACCAAACGTTCAGTTTATGTTTTTTTTTTTTTTTTTTAATAAGACAAAGGTTGATGGTATAGTGTACAAATACAAAGTATATGGGGCAAAGTGTAATATTGGGTGAAGGGGAGGAGTAGGGTTTAAAGGACGTTAATGTATACTACTATCATGTATGTTATCCAAGAACTTCACACTTCTTTCTCCTCCTGCTCCTTCACTATTGCCTCCCTTCTGTGTCTATTATCCATTCAAGTTTGCCAGTTATTGGGTAAACTGAAACAACTTAGCTATATTTGCCTAAATCCATTTTGTCAACAACATCTACAAGATTGTAAAACTCGTGAAGCTCTTTTAAGATATTGCACACCAGATGTTCGACTGATTGCTCCAATGGCTTTCTCGTCTTGCCTGAAGTGCCATCCCTTTCTTTTCAACCACACACAAGAACCCACAAAGCTAACTTCCTTCAAGTACCCTTCAGCTCTCTCATTTGCCGTATCTTCAGGCGCTTCAAGGTTCACACTTTCCGAAGACTTCACTGCAAACCAACTTCTTGACTCTCTTCGTCACCAACACAATGAAGAATCAGCTTTTCGTCTGTTCAAGTGGGCGTCCAACCAGCCGAATTTCGCGCCCACTTTACAGATTTACGAGGAGGTTATACGGAAGCTTGGGAATGTGGGTGCTTTTGATTCAGTAAGGCAAGTGATGGATGATATGAAGCAGTCAGAGGTGGAGATTGTTGAAGGTACATTCTTTCCTCTAATTGAGAGTTATGCGAAATTCGACATGTATGATGAAGCTGTTGCGGTTCTTGATTTAATGGAAAATGAGTTTTGGGTGAGGCCAGCAACTCATACTTATAACTTTCTATTGAATGTTCTTGTTGATGGAAACAAGTTGATAATGGTAGAAACTGTGCATTCAAGAATGTTGAATAATGGGGTGAAGCCTGATGTTTCAACTTTTAATATATTGATAAAGGCATTATGTAAGGCTCATCAGATTAGGCCTGCGATTTTGTTGATGGAGGAGATGCCGAACTATGGTTTAGCGCCAGATGAGAAAACTTTTACGACCATAATGCGGGGTTATATTGAGGAAGGGAATCTAAAAGGAGCTTTGAGGGTTCGAGAGCAAATGGTGGCAGCTCGTTGTACATGGAGCAATGTAACCATTAATGTTTTGATAAATGGTTTTTGCAAAGAGGGCAGGGTTGAGGAAGCTTTGATATTTGTTCAAGAAATGGCAAACGAGGGATTCTGCCCCGACCATGTCACGTTCAATACTCTCATCAATGGTTTATGCAAGTTGGGACATGTTAATCATGGTCTGGAGATTTTGGATTTAATGCTCCAGGAGGGGTTTGATCCTGATGTATTTACGTATAACACCGTAATATCAGGGCTCTGTAATGTTGGCAAAGTTGAAGAGGCGGTTGAAGTTCTCAATCAAATGCTTATGAGGGATTGTTCTCCGAATACCGTCACTTATAACACCATAATTAGTACCTTGTGTAAGGAGAACCAGATGGAAGAAGCTACGGAGCTTGCACGTGTCTTGACGAGCAAGGGGATTCTCCCTGATGTTTCTACATTTAATTCTCTCATTCAAGGTCTTTGCTTCAATAACAACTTTAGTATTGCGATGGACTTATTCCAAGAAATGAAGACAAAAGGCTGCACACCAGATGAGTTTACTTACAACATATTATTTGACTTTCTTTGTACCAAAGGCAAGCTCGACCAAGCTCTGAAGCTATTAAAAGATATGGAATCAAGTGGCTGTGCGAGAAATGTAACGACCTACAACATACTGATTGATGGGTTCTGCAAAGCTAAAAAAATTGAAGAAGCAGAGGAAATATTCGATCAGATGGAACTGCAAGGGGTTTCGCGGGATCTGGTGACATATAACACCCTTGTTGATGGCCTTTGCAAGTGCCGGAGGATGGAAGATGCAGCTCATCTTATGGACCAAATGATAATGGAAGGACTGAAACCTGATAAATTCACTTACAATTCCCTTCTTTCTTACTTTTGCAAAGCTGGAGACATCAAGAAGGCTGCAGATATTGTGCATACTATGACTTCAAACGGGTGTGAACCAGATGTAGTGACATATGGGACTCTGATTCAAGGTCTATGTAAAGCTAATAGAACTGAGGTTGCGACAAGGCTACTCAGATCTGTGCAAATGAAAGGAATGGTTTTGACACCGCAAGCGTATAACCCTGTAATTCAAGCACTTTTTAAACGCAAAGGAATCACAGACGCCATGAGACTTTTCAGGGAAATGGAGTCGAAGTGTGATCCTCCGGATGCTGTCTCGTATAAGATAGTTTTCCGGGGGCTTTGTTCTGGTGGTGGTGCCATTGGAGATGCAGTCGATTTTGCTGTTGAAATGACTGAGAAAGGCTATCTTCCAGAATTTTCTACGTTTCATATGTTGGCTGAAGGGCTTTGTGCTTTGAACATGGAGGAAGATCTACTAAACCTCATGAATAAGATAATGTCAAGAGCAAGGTTTTCCGATAGTGAGGTCTCCATGATAACGGGTTTCCTGAAAATAGGCAAGTTTTCAGATGCATTGGCCACCTTTGGCAGTGTTTTGAATCGCCAAAAGCCCCAAAAGGGTTACTGGTGAATACTGAGACTGCATGTTGGTCTAATTTAGAATCAAAGTTTGTTGTTATTTTGGCATTTTATTGGCCAGTAGAACATTTCAAGAATCAGACAGTAGGCAAAAGTATGCAAAACTTATGAAGGCCAGCCCTATAGACTTGGTTGTTCTAGCCAAGATGTCCTTATCAGGGACCTGCACCCTGCTGGTAAAACTTATCTCAGAAACTGTTCGTCTTCTGTTTAGTACTTCCTCCGTCCCGCCCCATCTTACCCCATGTTACCCGTTTACTTTTACACTGACCCGCTGTTATTTATGTTACTCGTAACTCAAATCCTGTATCAGAGTCGTGTCGGCACGCGCAGTCATTATGTGTTTTATGGAAAATACACGAGTTACTTCAATGGATTCTCTTATGTGTTAGAGTGAAAGATTTATTTGTGTTGATATGTGATAGGGTGGGGAAATTTCAAATGACAAATTTAGATACTAAATATCAACTATTCTTTCAATTTAAATACTCAGATCACTATTCCGACAATGTTGTCCAAATTGATATGATTTTGACTAATTACATGACACGTGTTTGTTCCCTCATTAATTTTGATCTTTTTAAATGTAAAATTGATTAAAAAATTACTGTAAATTTATTTTCAAATTGGAAAAATAAATAAAATTGAAAATAATTTTTTAATTACAAAATCGAAAAAAAAAAAACTTAATTAACATTTAAATGTAATAAAATTCCATCCAAGGCGTGCCAATTCATGGATCACCTAAGCCCCAATTCTAAGAATCCCAAATGCTTAATAACCTGGATATTGATGGACATAACTAGGGTGTATTTCGAACCGAACGAACCGAACATTGACCTTAACGAACGTTTGTTCGTTAACATATGTTATGTTCATGTTCGTCGAACATCTCAACACTTGTTCATGTTCAGTTCGTTAATGTTTCAACATGTTCACGAACAGTTCGTGAACTATTATAGGTTTTGTGTAGGTTAGGTTAGAAAATACCTCTTCCGCCCCGAATTCAACTTCCCGTATTTCAGTTTGGGACGTTCCAATTTGAACTTCTTCTTCCTTTAATGAAAAATCCCATTAAATACTTTATTCATTCTCTTTCATATTTTATTCACTATCTCTCCTACTTTAGTCATCTTTTTTCCTATTCTAATATCATCTTTCCTACTTTATTCACTTTTATATTAAAATATGTGTCCGGCCTGCTGGTAAATGAATTTGGGACGGCGGAAGTATTATAACTTATGTGGAAAATGGAAATGATAGATTATGTTAGGAAATATTATACTATTTATATAAAATAATACTCCATATATAAAATTATTATAGATATAATTTGTTCACGAACAATTCGCGAACTACCGAACAATAAATTATATTTTCGTGTTCGTGTTCGTTTATTAACGAACATGTTCGCGAACTGTTCGGTTAGGTCAAACTCGAACACGAACTGAGCGTTGACTGAAAATTTTCATGAAATTTTCACGAACGTTCGTTTCATTTACACTCCTAGATATAACATTTCTTAGAAGTACTTCCTCGAACGGTCATATAATTCGCCAAGAACAAAGAAGGAAAAAATCCAAAAAAAATATACCTTAAATTGTTACATTCACATTTTTTTTTTTAAATAAGTAGTCATTTATTCATCCTGTGGAATAAATACATTCATGGGGGTTTTAAATGGTTACATTCACTTTTTGGTACCTTCAATTGACTTTTGTCACCATCCGATTTTAATACCTTAAATTGACTTTTGTTAAAAATACAGTACCTCTGTGACACGTGTCACATTGCAATTTTAAAATTTCAAATAAAATAATTTTTGCAGTGTTTTGAATAATTATGCATTAACCCCATTAGAAAAATGAGATTAAAATGAAAAAGTAAAAATAAAAAATATCAATAAAAAAAAAAAGAAATGCCATTTTCTCCCATGGAAGCTTGGTAATCAAAACTGTTGATATGGATATATGTCCAATCCATTAAGGGCGTCATAGAGCGTGTCCTAGAGCGTATCAAGGCTAAAATAGCCAATTCAGTACTTATCCGACCTTGGCTAGTCTGCCTTAAGGAAAACCTTCCGGGTCAATCAGTACACTCAAGTCAATACACCTTTTCAGCTGGTCCGACCTAGCTAGGTGCACGACTTCCGAACCTGACAAGAGGTCACATGGTCTCACCAAGTACCGCTTAATCGATCCCTAGGATGCCAAACGGACCGGACGAGATAAACTCGGACGCCACCTTAACAATAAGACCAAACGTATACACTGGAACCTCCAAGATACTTCCGAGCAGCTAGTGTCTCGGGCCGTCACTGAGCTACCTAGGTGGTGTTGGACTTTCACATACTATTAGGCCATGGGCCAAGGGAGCATTGGTGTCCAAATCCAGAACATACACTTGGCATCATCTTATGAACCTCTTCATAAGTACTTGATAACTATAAATATAGCACAAGGTCTAAGACCTTAAGGTAAGGCTTTGATATCATAACTTCCCTCATAACTTCTACATTGAGAGTTTTCCTCTCTCTCTTGAGTAAAGTCTCCTCCCGGTTTGACATCTAGCAAACCGGGTTACCCATCTAACCCCCTCCCCCCCCCCCCCCACTTAGTCTTTTTAGGTGCTCTGGCTCGGACCAAGACATCAGGTCGGACGTCAAGTTGGAGGCGGACTTTAGATTAGGGACTTGTAGTAGTTTAGTTAGTGTTTGAGGCTCAACCCCTCAACATTTGGCGCCGTCTGTGGGAAACCATACAAAACCGTGTTTAAGCTGAGCTGATGGCAAGAACGAGACGGACAACACGGACTAGTGCTGCTGGCATCGGAACTCCACCTCCACGCCCTCGCGGACGTCCACCCAACCGAGGACGGAGGGCCACTGTAGCAGAAAGGAACGCTGAGGGAAGGAGATACCCGAGCGATGGTCACACATGAAGCCCATCCTCCGATGACGGAAGAGGCGTTCCGTCCAGGGGAGTCCTTAATGTCCATGAGAATTTTGTACCTGAAAATCACGGAGAAGAGGCCGCTCAAGTTCTTCCGGCAGGGACACAAGGTCCTCCTCCAGGTCAACACTTTACCATGCCAGATGGTCGTATATCCCGCACTAGTGACTTCGGATTAAGTGAGAGTCAATTTGGTCGACTGCTTACGATAATCCAAGGTTGTCTTGGGTCTAACAATGTCCAACCCCAACAAGTCACTCCGTCAGTGGCTAATCCGGGGCAAGCAGAGCCCGCTCTATCAAGGAACGAACAACGTACGATCCAGCAGAGGTTGGGGAATCAGCTAACACAGGAGGATTTGTGGAATCTCCTAGACAGGAGAGCCTCTGCTTCCTAGGTTCGACGAGAAGGAAGTCCAAATGGACAGAGAGCATATCAGGAAGGCAGAAGCAGGCAACCTAGAGCTCCGCAACAGATACCTCCGCGGGCTAGAGATCATGTAGCGGAAAACATTCCTCTGGTCCCCTTAGATGAACTTCCCGCGGATGTAGCGGTTCATCCTAGAACGGAAGAGATGATGAATGCAGAAGAAATCTATGCTCAACAAAAAGCCTTGGAAGCTCAGATTCTCAATCTCGGACGCTTGGTAAAGGATCATGAACAGATAGCCACTAGTGCACCGAATCATTTGTGTGATGATGTCATGAAAGAAAAGGAAAGAAACAAGAACTTGGATCAAGTGATCCCGAACTTGGAATACTATTACGGAGATACTTGTCCTGTGGGCCACTTGACAAGGTACAATAGTAAGATGGATTCCAAAGGGATGAGTGATAATACAAAAGCTCTCACTTTCTCATCCACTCTCTTCGGAATAGCCATGGATTGGTACACTGCATTGCCAAAAAAGTCAGTAAGATCCTATGCGGACCTCTCTTCCAAGTTCCTGAGACGATTTGGAAAATCGAAAAGAAGGAAACGAACTGTGGAGCACCTGGTAGAAGTTATACAAAGAGAACAGGAGGATCTTAGGACTTTCCTAGATCATTCAAATGCGGAAGTCCTCCGAGTTGAGTCTCACAATATTAAGGAATGGGTCCGTCACCTGTATGCTAATACTTACAACACAGAATTCCGCAGGAAACTCTCTAGCCAGGAAGTGAGAAGTGAAAAGCATTTGGATGATATTTGTGAAGAGGTAATGTACGGAGAGGAGTACCGAAGGAATGTTCTAGTGAGAGCTGGTTCCAAAAAAGTAAAAGAGCCAATGAAGCAAGAGCAACGCCATGGAAAGTTCGATCCGAAGAAGGATTACAGAGATAAAGGTTTCAACAGGGAAAGGAGTCCGCCAAGAAGATATGCAGATTATACCCATCTCAATAAACCAAGATCCGACATCTTGGCCACCATTATTGAGAAAAAGTTGGATGTTCAATGGCCAAAGCCATCTCTCAATAACTAGAAGAACAAGAATGCCAAAGGGTATTGCAAGTTTCACAAGAGCCGTGGCCATGAGACGGACGATTGCATTCAACTGAAAACTGAGGTTGAGCAATTAATAAGAGAGGGAAAGTTGAAGGAGCACGTCTATACGGACGAACCTTCTAGGCATGATAGGACGAAATGTAGAAGGGAAGATAGAACAGCAGAACCACAGCCATGTCCGCTATACTTGCCTCCTCCGTCAACCAATCATCCACCTCAGACGGATCATCACCAGTACAAGTATGATGATGATATTGAAATGGAGAATCTTCCATACAGAGGAGTGATCAACACTATAGTAGGACCAACTGGTGGCGATAGCAGGAACGCAAGAGAATGGACGGCTCAAAATCTGCAGAACAATGATAGATCCTACGCAGCTCCGGCGATCCGTGGAACCAACACTATATCCTTTGATGACAGTGAGATTCCTCCTCCTACGGAAGGAGGTGAGGACATAGATGACCCGGATGTTCCACTGGTGGTCTCTTTAACCATAGCAACTTATCAAGTGAACAAGATCCTGGTAGATACAGGGAGTTCCTCGAACATCATTGCCAAAAGAATAATAGATCAAATGAATTTGGGAAGAATTCGATATGAGAGAGTAAATACCTCCATATTAGGGTTTGGAGGAGGAACTGTCCGCCCTCTAGGAAGCATCATGCTTCATGTATCATTGGGGACACATCCCGCGAGAGTGACACAGCTGGTCCATTTTGTAGTGGTGGATCGAACCTTTGATTACAATGCCATCTTTGGTCGTCCGGGGCGCAATCAGTTCCGAGTTATATCTTCCACCCTCCATAACAGAATGAATTTTCCAACTCCCTGCGGAATTGGAGAAGAAGTGGGAAACATCCGAGAAGCTTGGGAGTGTTACATCATGTCTACCAGGAGAGCATCCGCTCCTGTGTTAGCAGTCTCTTTAACTTCTGATCCGCAAATTATTCTCCCTCCGAAAAAGGAGGATCCCAACATTGGAATAGGGAGTCAGAAGGACAAGTTTCCCAAAACATCGCGGATTGAACCTCATGAGACTCTCAAGGATGTTGAACTTGTTGTTGGAAGCCCGGACAAGTAGACTAGAATCGGAACGGAGATGAATGCAGAAGTGGAGATGAAGCTCATTGCTTGTCCCCGAGATAATAGAGATGTCTTTGCTTGGAGTACTGACAACCTCAAGGGGATAGATCCGAGGGTCGCTGTTCACCGACTGAACATGGACCCCTCGATTAAATATATCCGCCAGAAGAGAAAAGATTTTGGTCCAATTAAGGATGCCATCATATCAGCGGAAGTTGACCTGCTCATGAAGGCCGGACACATTGAAGAGTCCATTATTCCGATAGGGTTTGCAATGTTGTCCTAGTTGAGAAATCACCAAGTAAATGGCGGATGTACAATGATTTCACCAGGCTGAATAAGTTTTGCCCAATGGATCCATACCCTTTGCCACGGATTGACCAATTGGTTGATTCCACAGCCGGATGTGCGCTACTGAGTTTTATGGACGCGTATAAAGGCTTTTACCAGATTCAGATTGCCAAGGAGGATATTATGAAAACAACTTTCTTTGCTGCGGGAGGGGTGTATTGCTTTAAAGTGATGCCCTTCGGATTGAAAAACGCAGGAGCTACTTACCAACGGCTGGTAAATCAAATGTTCAAGGAGGAAATCGGCAAAACCATGGAGGTGTACGTGGATTTCATGCTTGTTAAAATCAAAACTGAGGAACAACATATAGAGCACTTGAACAAATGCTTTGCTATCCTTAGGAAGTACGTAATGAAACTCAATCCGGAAAATTGCACCTTTAGAGTAAAGGGTGGAAAGTTCTTAGGCTACATGGTCACAGAAAGGGGAATAAGTGCTAATCCTGAGAAGATAAAAGCCATCCTAGACCTGCCCCATCCGAAGAACCTCAATGAGATACAACAGCTTACCGGACGCCTCATGTCCTTAAGTCGTTTTATTTCGCGGTCCGCGGAGAAGAATCTTTCATTCTTCAAAATCCTCCGGAAAGGAGAGAACTTTAAGTGGACTGTGGAATGTTTCCGAGGCTTTTGAAAACATGAAAAAGTACCTCCATTCCCCTCCACTGCTCTCCAAACCCGTAGAACGAGAACCACTCTACCTCTACTTAGCCTTTACGGAAGAGGAAATGAGTTCCGTGCTAGTACGGATCTAGGCTAATGATCACATGTCAATTTACTATCTTAGTAAAGCCTTTGCTGGGGCGGAGACAAGATACGTAAAGATTGAGAAATTTGCATATGCTTTGGTTTACACCGCAAGGCGGTTGAAACCCTACTTTAAATCTCATAAGATAGTGGTCCTAACTACGGAACCCTTGAAACAGGTCCTTGGAAAGCCTGACCAATCCGGATGACTCTCTAAGTGGGCAATTGAGCTGAGCGAATACGACATTAGCTATCAGGCTTCGACAGCCAAAAAAGCTCAAGTTATTGCTGACTTCCTAGCGGAGTACCCTGAAGCGGAGTCTGAGAAAGTGTCGGATAAACAGGCATTTGAGTGTTTGATTACCAAGCAGATTAGACGTAAGTCAGTTCCGCCGAAGATTAACCTAGATAACCTTGAAGATGCTTAATTCATCAATCAATCTCGGACTACGTCATAGGAGGAAACTCTGGTCAACCACATGTTCCTCCTTGATGATATCTCAAACGAATAAAAAACTGATAATTCCAACCAGGATAGTCGGAGGGAAGAGGAACAAAGGTTAAAAACTCAGAAGCTTATAGGAGATTCCCAAACTAAGGAACAACCCACCGATATTTAGACATTGGAAGTGGATGGCTCATCCACCGGAAGAGTGGGAGGAATTAGAATCAATCTTAAAAGTCCTGATGGAGCGGAATTCGACTATGCAATATTCTTGGACTTCAAAGTTACAAACAATAAGGCCGAATATGAAGCACTGGTGGTCGGACTACGTATAGCCAAGTCCCTACAAGTTCGAAATTTCAAAGCTTACACGGATTCACAGTTTGTTGAAGCCCAGTTTTCTGGTGCTTTCGCCACAAAAGGCCCTTCAATGATCCAGTATCTTGAGCTACTGAAGCAAGAAGTGAGTCTCTTTGAAGAGTTTACCCTGGAAAAATTTGATAGGGAATGGAATGAAAGAGCGGACACTCTGGCAAAGTATGCATCCACAACAGCTGCTTTGGATACGAGAAGAGTCATTCTACTCTCAATTAAGAACTCATCCGTCATGAGTCCTACTCCAACCATTATGGTCACTCGAACAAGAAGAAATTGGATGACTGATATCTTTAATTACCTCAAGGACGAATCATTACCTGCTGATCCGAAGGAGTCAAGGAATGCACAGCGCCGTGCAAACAGGTATTTCATACTTGGGGAAGATTTGTATAAGAAATCCTTCACTGGAACCCATATGAGATGTTTGGACCCACAAGAAGCGAGGACGGTGCTTGAGGAAATTCACAGCGGAAGCTGCAGAAGTCATTTTGGTGAGCGGACTCTCGCTCAAAAGATCATCCGACAAGGTTACTATTGGCCTACCATTGACAAGGATTCTGCGAGCTTCGCCCGGAACTGTCCTGATTGTCAGTATTATGCAAACGTCCCCCATCGTCCGTCACACCCTATCATTCCGTCAGTCATAGCATATCCGTTTGATCAATGGGGCATCGATATTGTCGGACCTTTCCTGAGAAGCACACAACAGAAGAAGTTCTTAATTGTAGCTGTTGAATATTTCACCAAATGAGTAGAAGCGGAAGTAGTGGCCACTATCACGGAAATCCGTGTGCGGACCTTTATTTGGAAGAACATCATTTGTCGCTTTGGCTTACCAAGAATTCTTGTCTCGGACAATGGTGCTCAATTTTCGGGCAATAGACTCAAGGAATGGTTGGCCTCTTTCAAAATTGAGCAACGCTTCACATCTTTCGGATATCCACAGGCTAATGGACAAGCTGAATCCACGAACAAGGCAATTGTCAAGATCCTGGAGTAGCGACTGAGGACCTCTCAGGATAGTTGGGCGGATGACCTAGACTGTGTACTCTGGGCTCATCACACCACAGCACGGACTACAACTAGGGAGACCCCTTTTGCTCTGGTTTATGGCACGGAAGCAGTCATACCAGCGGAGATTACAGTCGAAACAATGAGGATCCAAGAATTCCACGATTCCGCAAATTAGAAAGCTCGGATCTATGACCTAGATATGCTAGGACAGAAGAGGACCGAGGCATTGGCTAATATCCATAGATATCAAGCAACTGCAGCCCGGGCCTACAACAGGAATTTTCAAGCTAAAGATTTACAGGTCGGAGACCTAGTGCTCCGCAGAGCTGATATCTTGAGCAATATTGGGAAGTTCAAGCCTAAGTGAGAAGGACCTTACAAGATCGTTGGTGCAAGAGTGAATGGAAGTTATTAACTGGAGGACGAGCACGGACACCCACTCAAGCGTACTTGGAATGCCAAGAACCTTCAAAAGTTCTATGCTTAGGGTTTGTTGCACGGAACTCCGTCAGTTGTTTTGACATTCTGAGTTTAAACCGTTTGTTACGAGAAACTCCGTCAGTTATGTTTTTGTTAACTCTTTTGTCATTGGCCATGCAACCCACGAGTTGTAATTGAATTTACGACAAATCAATACAACTTTCATCTTTCGATTCAAAACGAAATTTGATTATTTACATGGCAAAGAGATTCTAACAACAATCTTGTTTGTACAAATAAACGAAGGTACACACAATCTCCTTTGTACGTGCTACGATCCGATATATCTATACGGATCCATACAATATCTACACTACAACCGAAAAGCCTGTCATATTCTCCGAGATATGTCATAACTTCACCAAAGGATCACTCAAGCAAAGGGTCCCTCGGCACACCAACAGTATCAATCCTTCCATAAACAACGAGTAGTGGGGTATACCTGTAACACGGACAAATCAAGAATCAGTCTTCGGACATTGAGATTCTTCAAAACATCCATTTGTTCGAATCCTTAACACGGAGCTGACGCATTGATCGTACTACGACCCACCCGCCAGCAGCTTCTCGGATAGGAAAAGCTCCTAACGGGTGGATCGCGCGTACAACCAATGGGATTGTCCGACGATTCACTACTCAGAACGGATCTGACACACTGATTGTTACGACCCACCCGCCAACACCCCCTCGTACAGGACAAGCTCCTACCGGGTGGATCGTGCATACGACTGATAGGATCATCCGTCGGTTCACTACTCAGATCGGAACATTTTCCAAGATCTACGTTTCTTAACAACAGATCTCGAGCAATCCATCCCTCTATACCCACGCCACTCTCAAACTCAAAATAATACGTGCTGATTTGAGAGTGGACGGAAGTCTCGAGGGGGAGACTGGTCCAGAAATCGTCTTCCTATTGAGACCACTAGGCTCAAACTACCAGATGAGTCCAAGCTTGAGAAAAAGAAAGAAATTTTCAACAGAATGGAGATTAGAATCAGACTTGTACGATCAATGCAGTGGGGAACTCGGGTATTTATAGATAGGACGAACCAATAAGCGTCCGCCACATAAGAAGATTGACGTCGACGATGGGCTTGGGCCATCCGTAAGGGCCAAGCAGTATTGGATCATTTGGGCTTACCCCATCTGATCATATTGAGCCATGTTTTTAACTTTCCTATAAAAGTATACGAGTATTCACTCATCGACAAGTCCGACCAACATCCTTTGCAGAAACACCCGAAGGTTAAGCCTATCAAGTAGTCCGAAGATCAGCAAGTTAATAATTTGTTGTCTTAAATCAAATGTTGTTCAAAGCGATCCGAGCTTGCAAAAGTTGTATATTTATGTAGTCTACTAAAACTACGCATATCGTGACGGATCAAGGAAGCATAGTAACTGTAGCATTGACATGTCGGAAGAAGGATATCGTACTAACAATACTATTACAGGCCGAAAGGAGAATCAATGTACTTGGTATCCATGCATCAAAAATCAATATTCAATTGTTACATCATTTCTACGGGGCATACCCCGGACATCTCATTGAGGAGGAGGCTGGCTTGGGCCGGCTTCATTGGTTTCGGGTAGATTGGTGGAGGACGGATTGGCAGTTGAGGCACCCGCACGTGACTCATCAACAGCATCGAAGGAAGCCTTTATGCTCTCAAACAGGTTATAGTCCGCGTCACGGCCAACGATCTGGGAGGGCATGAAGTACCAGTTCTTCAAGAAGTCTGTGTTGTCCTGGAAAGGCATGAAGCAGACCTTCCCGAGAGCCTTCGGAACACATTCAGGAAGAAAAGGTCCTCCGTTGTTAATTTCAATATCACCTTCATCGGTGAGCACCTCCGCGAACTCACATGACGCCAACCGCTCATCCGGGACGACTTCCACTGGAATCTCCACTCCACTAGCATCCACGGACAGATCCAATCCTTCCTTCTTCCGATCGAAGTTTGGAGACACCAACCTCTTTGCTTGCAATTGACCGATGGCGGATGAGAACCCATCCAGGCGGAGAGCATCGGCTTTATCCGCCATAAAGAACTTGAAGGAGTCCGACTTCATGAAGTCCTTAACAGCTTGGAACCGAGCAAACTGGAGATCTTCGAGGAGCGCATCCTTAGACTCCAAGAACGACTTCATTGACCCATCAATGAAGTGCTCCTGCCACTCCACGTCCCCCTTTGCCTGCTCCCAGCTAGCCTTTAGCTTGGCGATGAGCATGTCCTTCTTCTTTGATTGGGCCTCCACCTGCTTGACCTTCTCCGCCTCCTCCGCCGCTGCAGCCAACGCCTTATGCAGATCCTCTTCAATAGTGGTCCGCTCACTGGCCTTCCACTGCATAGCCCTGATCATGCATCCGAGCTACAAGAAATTCGAACAATCAGAAGTTATATTTTTAAACAAAAGCTGAAACCAAAAATGAAAAACACGCGGAAGTTACTTACCCTTTGATGCAGCTCGTGGATCTCTCCGACCCTCTCAACTTCAAGAAGTCCGTGACTCCGTTCATACTCCGCGTCAAGGGCCGCTTTGTCGGATAATGGCAGAACAGCGGAAAAAAGCTACCTCTTCGATGCCGCAGAAGCATCCGGGGTCGCCTTCCTTTTCCTGCCAGAAACAATGGCATCCCGCATTAGCATGTCTCGGGGATGTGCGGATGCAGCAGAACCGCCAGGCCCAGAGATCCTCGGAGCAGCAGAAGTTGGCGGCCTCGGAGCAGCAGCACTCCGGGAAGCAGGACCTTTGCTCTTGTCAGGTACCTCCAAAGTTTGTGGATCTTCACCCGCCTTTTACCGCCTTTCCTCCTCTGCGGAAAACAAGGCTGCATTTTTGGGGTCCGCCATAGGCAAACTCGTGGAAGTATTTATAATCTTGGCCCTCTGGCCAGTGGCAAGCTCAAGGGCTTGCTGCTCCCTCTGCTGCTTCTTCTTCTCTCGAAGGGTTGACATGATGTACTCAAACCAGTAAGCTGCGAAAGGAACAAACGATATCAGATACGGACTTATATACGAATAGCGGACAACTACAAAACAAGAAAGAACACACGAGTCTCAAAGAATCCTTACAGAAGTTGGTCTTTCCTCCGACCTCAACGACGTCAGACAGTCCGCACAAATATGGCAATGGCTGACAGATCAATCCGTGAAACGGATACGTTGGTGGATTATTTTTCTTGTGGATTTCCGCCACCCACGGACCACGTTTTTGGGAAGAGGGTGCCAATCCGGAATACTTTCGCTCAAAAACTTTGTGGGCAACTCCCACTGCTCTCGTCTCCTGGCGGACTCCCCAGGCTTCAAAGCCATCCGCACGAAGATGTATTTTTCCCACCACTTCGATTCGAGCGAGGAAATGGGATCGGAAATGAAGTTATACGACTTCCTATTTACAAACGTATAGAAGAGGGGATTCCCGGACTAAAAGTTACATTGAATAACTGCCGGAAGTTTTCAAAGTTCACACTTTGCCCCTTCTTCGCACAGAAGACCGCAAAACAGATAAGGTTCCCTAAAGATTTGGGGATAACCTGACTCGGACCAATCTCGATATGATTCAGAATGTGCTGAAATTCGAAAGCAATGGGGACCTTCCATCCACAGGAGAAGGCCGCTTCATGCACGAACATATATCCCGCTGGTGGATTGTAGAAGGTGTGCCCGGGCTCTGGAACCACGATTTCGACGGAGTCAGGAATTTCCCACTTCCGCCTCCACTCCAGAATATCCTCAGGTTTCACCTTGGATGGACAGGTGGGAAACAAACCGTCCACGTTGAGCTCACCGTACGGATCTGCTATTACAACAGCAGACGCCGGACGAGGGAATTTAGTCCGTGCCGCTTGAGCTCCACGACCTGTAGCAAGGGGCGGATTAGGATGCGCGGGCACTTTAGGATGTAGAACAATCCGGTGATTGTTCCGCCCAGAACGTCCCCGCGGATGAGCGGTTTAAGAGACTTCTTCCTCTTCTTCCTCGTCACCCTCCTCTTCCTCTCCTTCTTCCTCCTCTTCTTCTTCACCTTCGTGTCTCCCGGATGTACTTGGATTGGTCGGACCTATTTCCGTCACAACAAGGTCCTCCTCCTCAGCCTCAAACATTTCAACATCATCCGCCTCACGACCAGTGTCGTCTTCCTGTTCTATCCAAGGCACACTCATACCAGCAGGCATGCCACCGCTGCCAATGGTCCGAGATTGGACTCGTACCCTTGTTCTAGCGACATTTGTTTGGCTACTCACATCATCATTCCGAGTAGTGGCAGTACCACGGACACCATGCCCAGCATCAGAATCTTCGGACGAGATGACCTCCACAACGTATGCATTGTGTACTTCCACAGAAAGTCTGTTATGCGGAATCTCCAACTCCAGGTGGTCTGATACGGATGCGGTTACCGTAACGAACTCGGACACTTGAATTATTTCGTCATCATAGTCTTGAACTTCATGTTGGTTCTGACTATCGCTCCCTGACATCCTAGGGCACAAGGAAACGGATCAAAAAATGATGTTGTGGTCGTCCGAGAGTTCGTTTGTATCTTATTAAGTCCCATTGTCCGAAGAAACCCTACTTTATTGGGTGTTCCTATAAGTCTTTGTCTCTATCTATTGGCACCTAGCTTGGGACACAAGGTCATGCCACAAGGGAATTCTACTTGCCAATAATTGGCACTGTTATCTACCCCACGTGGCACGGTAACAAGAATCTCAAGAAGCCTACTGGCGCTATAATCTACCATACATGGCACATTCACAGGGCAAGGTTACCAGTTATGAGTAAAAATTGGCACCATACTTCAACTACGGAAAGCATGCAATACTAAAGTCTCCAACATTCAACATACGGTACATTACTTGGCCAAAAAAATCCTATCTATATAGCATATAAGCATGGAAATTCGACAAAGCATACGTGCATCTGAGGCAGAAGAACATTCAGTCCGAGTTTAAAGAAGACGAGATTTACTTACTTGACAAAGTAACTGGAGAAAGATGGACGGACGACAAAGCTTTGCTTGCTCGCCGAAAGCGACTTGCCCGAAATCTTGGATTGCTCACTAGAAAGTTTTGATCGCTCGGATGTTTGTTATTTGCTCGGATTGCTTAGGCTTGCTCTGAATTCGATTTGGCTAAAGTGTGAAAATGACAGATCTGGCAACTATTTATAAAGGGATAGTTGGGGAACATGAAACGTCGCATCACGTGGATTTAAACCCCAGTCGTTGATCATTTCAATCCAACGGTCGCATCAGTTCACAGATGGTGAAATTACATTGCACCCTATTAAATTTATTTTGGAAATTCTCCACTACCTCGAGATCCTCACTCATGGGCTGGACAGATGACTTATTGGGCCTCTTGGATCACTATTCATCGGCCCAGGCGAACCATTTCAAATATCCAGCCCAACGGATTACTTTCTACACGCTCTTCCACAAGAGACTTCTTTAAATCCAAAAACCGTACTTGGATCTCGATATATCTCGGATACAAATACTTTTTCCTTCTACAGTACGAGATTTTTCATAACTCGGACTGTGGAACGAGGGGGGGGGGGGAGAGATATATTAATTTGCTGAAACACGGATACGGATTTTCAACATGAAAAGAAGAGATTTTCTCCCTCACATTTAACGATTCGGACACGCTCCTAAACACACTTGTTCCATTACTCATAGTTCCACAACTATCTTCTACTAAGATACTTGGAAACTAGGGGGACATATGTTGATACGGATATCTGTCCAATCTGTTAAGGGCGCCATAGAGCGTGTCCTAGAGCGCATCAAGGCTAAAATAGCCAATTCAGTACTTATCTGACCTTGGCTATTCCGCCTTAAGGAAAACCTTCCGGGTCAATCAGTACACTCAAGTCAATACACCTTTTCAGCTGGTCTGACCTAGCTAGGTGGAAGACTTCCGAACCTGACAAGAGGTCACATGGTCTCACCAAGTACCGCACACTGTGAGTCCTAGGATGGCAAACGGACCGGACGAGATAAACTCGGACGCCACCTTAACAATAAGACCAAACGTATACACTGGAACATCCAAGATACCTCCGAGCAGCTAGTGTCTCGGACCGTTTCTGAGCTACCTAGGAACAGACTAACTCAACAGAGCTCGGATCATTCTAAAAGGTCTCACACGGACCCATCAGCGGGAATAGGACTTTGAGTGGTAAAATGACCAATCTACCCTCCCAGGCCCATCTAATGGTGTTGGACTTTCACATACTATTGGGCTATGGGCCAAGGGAGCATTGTTGTCCAAATCCTGAACATACACTTGGCATCATCTTATGAACCTTTTCATAAGTACATGATAACTTAAGGTAAGTCTTTGATATCATAGCTTCCCTCATAACTACTACATTGAGAATTTCCTCTCTCTCTTGAGTAAAGCCTCCTCCCGGTTTGACATCTAGCAAACTGAGTTACCCATCTAACCCCCCCCCCCCAATTAGTCTTTTCAGGTGCTGTGGCTCGGACCAAATCATCAGGTCGGACGTCAAGTTGGAGGCGGACTTTAGATTGGGGACTTGTAGTAGTTTAGTTAGTGTTTGAGGCTCAACCCCTCAACAAAAACCATACAAAATCACCCTACTTGAGAGCTTATGAATCACATGTTAATGCATCCAATTCCTCAATATACCTTCTGGCCATCTGACTTGATAGATGAACCATGCGGACCACCTGAAAGCAAGAGACATCCTGGCAGGCCTGCAATTACTAGGAAAAGAAATCCAAATGAAGATGTGAAGAATGTCATGGCTGGATTCACAAATACATACAAATGCAGAAGTTGTGGACAAACTGAACATAATAAGGCAAAATGTCAATTGTTGAAGAAATCATCTTGTTGATACGGAAATATGTACAATCCATCATAGACGCCATTGGAGCATATCCTAAGGCGCATCAAACTGTCCAAGGTCAAAAGGCTCAATGTCCGACCTAGAGGTCCAACCCTTGACCTTCCTGGAATGAGCAATGAGAACCTTGGCCTTCAAGATAGATGGTCCGACCCAGACCATGGTCCGAGCACCATGAGGGTCCGACCTAGAGACACTTGATTCGGACGTATGACTCAGACCTCATAAGGAACCAAGTGATCTAGCACCAAGAGAGAGGGCAGGGTCTGAGGTTGGCAAGATCCGAACCACAATACTTTAGAAGATTGTTTAAGTTATCTTACTTCCAAGTGAGTACCGTTCGGACCATTGCTCCGGACCTACCCTTTCGGACGAAGGTCCGAAATGGACATCAGAAGCCTCTAATCTCTTGAGGAAAGACTAAATTACCCTCAGAAGCCCAAAAGGGAAATGGATTAAGTCTCCTTAATGGGTCATGGGCCTAATAGAGCATTGTTGGCGCAATCTGAGCCTTGCATTTGGTACGATCCAATGGAGCCCTTCCTTTTTGGGAGATCTCTATATATATAGCACACATTTCCATGTAAACGGTAAGTCAAGTCGTCTTTATGGATTAATCCCGATCACTATACAGAGCAGATCTGCAGTCTCTCTCAAGTAAAGTCTCTACCCGGTTTGACACTTAGCAAACCGGGTCTATAGTTCTAACCACCCCCCCCCCCCAAGTTACTTGTGCAGGTTCTTTCCCACTAGTTCTTTGGAGTGCTTTGAACCTTTGCTTGCTTGGGATGCTCTACACTGATTTCGACTTGGACGACTTAAGAATAACTTATTAAGTGTTTGGGGGACTTCACCCTCAACATTTTGACGCCGTCTATGGGAAACTGAACCCGCTCAATCAAGAAATGAACATCGTCCAGTTCTGGAAAGGATAGGTGAGTCGGCTCAACCATAGAATCTGCGAAACCTACTCAATAGGAGAGTTACTGCATCCCAGGAACATCGAGAAAAGCCCAGTAAGACGCGGAATGGATGAAGCTGGTACTAGTCGCCATCCGGCTCTTCAAACAAGAGCAAGGGACCATATGGCAGAAAGCATTCCTACGTTCCCAGTCGATGATCTCCCTCCTGACGTGGCCATCAATCCTAGGACGGGTGAGAGGCTCACTGCGGAACAGATCTATATTCAGCAGAAGGCCTTGGAGACTCAGATTGCCAGTCTGGGCAAATTAGTGAAAGCTCATGAAAAGGTGATGACAAGAGCTCCAAACCCCTTGTGTGATGCGATAAGGAGGGAGAGAAAACGTCCTAATTCTAACATCCCCAACCTTGAACATTACTATTGGGATACTTACCCGGTTGGCCATCTAACCAGGTATGAGAGTAAGATGGAATCCAACGGCTTGAATGACAATATGAAGGCTCTCACCTTCTCAACCACTTTTTTCGAATAAGCTATGGATTAGTGGACCGCCCTACCCAATGGTTCCTTCAAAAGCTATGAAGATATCACCTCTCTTTTTCTGAAAAGATTTGATAAAGCAAAAAAGAGGAAGAGATCGGCAGAGCATTTGGTGGGAGTCATTCAGAAGGAGAACGAGGATCTTAGGACCTTCCTCGATCACTTCAATGATGAAGTACGCCGGGTTGAAGCTCATAGCATCAAAGAACGGGTCTGACACCTGTATGCTAACACTTGCAATGATGATCTCAGAAAGAAGCTCTCCAACGAAGAAATCACAACCGAAAAGTATCTGGAGGATATTTGTGAGGGAGTCTTGTATGGTGAAGAGTATTGAAGAAACGTTCCAGTAAGAGCCGGAACTAAGAAAGGAAAAGAGCCGATGAGACAAGATCTCGCGCCTCGTCCTGGAAAATTTGAGCAAAGAAAGGATTTCAAGGATAAGAGAGAATTTCGTAGGGAGACAACCCCTCCCAGGAGACATGTAGAGTACACTCGCCTTATTAGACCTAGATCCGACATCTTGGCCTATATTGTTGAAAAGAATTTGGATGTTCAATGGCCCAAACAAAAAAGGAGTAGCAAAAGAAGCAGGGTTTCTAAAGAATACTGCAGATTCCATAAGCATAAAGGCCATTCCACTGAAGACTAGTCTATGACGAAGAACCCTCCCGCCACCAAATGAATGAACGGAGGAGAGCAGAGCGTGATTTGGAAACCAGGACAGGATCCTTACCACTGCCTCCCACGGGGACCCCTTCCCAACACGCTCAACAATACAATGAGTACCCCGAAAACTTGGAGATGGAAAATCGTCCCTATAGAGGGGTTATCAACACTATAGTAGGAGGTCCGACTGGAGGGGATAGTAGGAACGCCAGGGAAAGAACCGCTCAAAACGTAAGGAAGAATGACAGAGCCTATGCTTCGCCCGCCCTGAGAGGAACTAACATGATCTCTTTTGATGATAGTGAAATACCTCCCCCAACGTCCGGTGGAGGAGATCTCAGGGATCCTGACGTCCCTTTAGTTGTTTCTCTGGTTATCGCTACTTACAAGGTCAACAAAGTACTTGTGGACAGTGGGAGTTCTTCTAACATCATCTCTAAGAGAATAGTGGATCAAATGAACTTGGGGAGAATTGAATATGGGCGAGTCCTTACTTCCCTAGTAGGATTTGGGGGTTCAACAATTCACCCATAGGAAGCATACCACTACAAGTTTCTATGGGAACCTTTCCAACGAGAGCAACTCGAACAGTTCTCTTTGTGGTCGTAGATCGCGTTTTCGACTACAATGTTATCCTAGGACGTCCGGTACTCAATCAATTCAGGGCCATATCATCTCCTCTACACAACAGAGTTAAGTTTCCTACTCCGAATGGTGTACGAGAGGAAGTTGGGAATGTTAGAGAAGCGTGGGAATGATACATTATGTCGACAAGGAATGCATCTGCTCCTGTTCTCATAGTCACTGACAAGCCCGAGTTACTCTTACCCGTACCTCTTACCCCAACTAAAGAGGAACTTGGGGCTGGATCTCTCAAGGAGAAATTTCCTAAGGAAGCAAGGATTGAACCTCATGAAACCTTGAAAGAAATCCAGTTGATAGAGGGAAACCCGGAAAATAAGACCAGGATCGGAACTGAGATGAGCGTCGAAGTGGAAATGAAGCTCATAGCTTGTCTTAAGGATAACTATGATGTCTTTGCTTGGAGTACCGACGATCTTAAGGGGATAGACCCGAGGATAGCAGTTCACCGATTGAACATGGATCCTTTGGTCAAGTATATCCGCCAGAAAAGAAAGGACTTCGGCCTTGTGGAAGATGTTATCTTTACCGGAGAGTTTGAGAGGCTCATGAAAGCTGGACACATTGAAGAAGTAAGATACTCAGATTAGGTCTGTAATGTGGTACTCGTCGAGAAGGCTCCGGGCAAATGGAGGATGTGCAATGACTTTACTAGGCTTAACAAGTTTTGCCTAAAGGATCCTTATCCTCTGCCCCGCATTGACCAACTGGTAGATTCCACGGCTGGATGTGTTCTTCTGAGCTTTATGGATGCTTATAAAGGTTTTTATCAAATCAGAATGACTCAAGAAGACATCAAGAAGACGGCCTTCTTTGCAGCAGGAGGAGTTTATTGTTTCAAGGTGATGAGTCGGTTTTACATCGTCTCATCTGGTCTTTTTTACCGTCTTTAGGTTATTCTTAAGTATAGTTTTAGTAGTTTTTCTAGAGTCTTTTTACTTGTTTTGTTCCTTGTGGATTTTACAGGTATTTGGCTAAACCGAGCTAATTAAAGGAAAAAAGGGTGTGTTTTATATGCATCTACAAGATATGGAAGTCCCAATGCCTTGTACGGTTGCTAGAAGTGGAGCGGGGAAGCCAAAATACCGAGAATCGGAATTAAAAGGAGCAAAATTGAGCAAGAAGGACAAAAAGGGCAAAATCGTAATTTTCCGGAAGCCATGGGGCACGCTAGTTTGGAGATGGCGCCCGCCAACACTGTCCAGTGTGTGTTGGCGAGCGCCAAAGATCGAATCTTGGCGCCCGCCAACTCGTCGCACAGGTCGCGATTTTATCCTTAGTTCGTCCGTTTTCTTTCCTTTTCGGATTCAGACTTCGTTTCCTTTTTGGCTATTAGTTGGGAACAGACGTTTACTTTTCATTATCATTCTATTATCAAGAACACACACATTGTTCTAGAGCTAGACCTAGTTTCAAAGGCAATTACCCGATTTGAGGTAATTGAACCGTTTTCTCTTGTAATCCGACGATCGACGTTGATTGGGAGATTATCTACACAGCTTTAGCATCGATTCATTTTCGTTCTACAATTTCTACCTAGGGTTTGTGACAAGGAAGGGTAAAATTGTATCAATCCACTCGAATCTCTGTTTTGTGCTTGAGATTATGTTTATTATTAGTATGATTATGCTTTCGCTTGTCATGAGTAGCTAAACACCCCTATTATGGGGTGGTGACTGATTCAATGCATTCTAACTAGGGTTTATGTGATTCGAAGTGCATCGGGATTCGACTACTTGTGCCTTTTAGATTAATTACTATTCCTGCTATCGCGTTTGATGATCTTCTAGACAAAATCACTGTTAGATTAGGCATTTAAGCTTTGCAAACCAAAATGTCTTTCGTCTTTCTTGATCTAACAGTTAGTTGCAAACGATGATAGTAGGTTAGTCAAATTGATTGTAGCCTAGTGAAATTGACAACTTCATTAGTGCTATTCGTTTTTGAACTCAAGACTGTGACAACTTGCGTAGTCAATTCCGTGAATCACATGTATCCTGCTAGCTAGCTTGTTGACGTTACCATTCCATAATTTTCCCCATTCATATTTCAATCTCGTTAGTGTCAAATCGGTTTTTAGTAGTTGCAAGTAGTTGTTTACTCTAGTCTATCATCTCACTGCCGAAGCAAACAAACTTTTACTGCTTGTCGTATTGTTACTTTTATTAGTAAACTGAAGCTCAGCCTAGTTAAGTCCCTAGAGACCGACCTCGGGGATAACTTCCCTGCACTATAGGTTTTTGTAGGGTTGAGAATTAACTCTTTGCTTTTAAACAAATTTAGAACTTTGATTTGACACATCAAGTTTTTGGCGCCGCTGCCGGGGACTTAACTCCTTTGTTAAGTTTACGAATTCTTGTGACAGTAATTTTACTTTCTGTATTTTTAATTCACTGATTTTTTCTGTTCTCTATGTCTAACGCAGCCCTTTTCAGGTAGTGCATGAACGGAAGAAGAGGTCTTGATTCACCTGTTGCACCGTTTATTGACGATATCAATAGGCATTGCAGCAGGCAGAGAAGGATCAGGGAAACAGTAAGTGCACCAGTATTTCAGCAGCGTATCGAAATGGCTAACGAACCACCATCTTCCATGGCTGCTATATTCGCACCACCTCTGGGCAACCACCGCCCCAGCATTGTCGTCCCAGACAATATGAGGAACTTTGATATTAAGGGCCATCTTATGGCCCTACTTCCGAAGTTCTATGGGCAGAAGAATGAGGATGTCATGGAATTTCTGTTAGAGCTGGAGCTGTTCATTGGGGGCCTAGCTAAGGGTGAGGGTGTTACTGATAATGATCTAAGGATGAAGGTTTTTCCCCTGTGTTTGAATGATAAGGCACAGACGTGGATGAATGGCTTGGACGAAGGAAGCCTAACCACATGGCCTCAGGTATACAGTGCATTCATGCAGAAATATTACCCCCAGTCTAAAACTTCTGCGATTAGGCAACAAATCAGCACTTTTACCCAGATGTATGATGAGTCTCTATATGAGGCGTGGGATAGGTTCAAGGGTCTTCTCTCTCAGTGTCCTCATCACAGGTTTCCACAGGCTGATTTAAATCAGTATTTCTATGACGGATTAAATGACAACCAACAGGCTTTGATAGATGTGTCTTGTGGGGGTAGCATGATGGAGCTAACTGCCGATGCTCTAAAGGACAAGTTCGCTAAGCTGGCACAGAATAACCAGCACAGGAACCCCAGGAGAAACACCAGGGGGCAAAGAGGTGAAGCCAACACCACCTATGATGAAGGACAGGGATCGATCGCAGAGATTGCAGCGCTTACCAATGAAATCAAGCAACTTAAGGCACATGCCTTTAACAGCAGCCCCAACTTATCTACTGAGGTTTGTGGATTCTGCAAGAACCCTGGACACAGAGCTAATATGTGCAGGTCTGATCTAGCCATTGAAAGGAAACAGCCCGAAGCGGAAGCACCACAGGAGGAGGTATACTGGGTCCAATAGGGACCAGATGGGAAACCGATTTACTGGCATAAAAGGAAAAACATCAATGCGCAACGAGGAGGGTACCAGAAACCTCCCACCAATCAGTTTAATCGACAGGGTGATAGATCCTTATTGAGCTATGCCAATGATAACTGCGAGAACCCAACCCCAAGAGTTCAGGAGGTCCAACCAGCAGGCAGTTCTGGATTAGCTGGTGATTTTAGGAGCTTCATGAACGAGTCGTGAGAGTTTATGTGTGAGACCAAGGTATACTGCAAGTCCACCGACTTCCGTATTGGGAAGCTGGAGAAGGACAACGACAAGATCCACGGCGTTCTTTAGCAGCTACTTGAGAAGAACCAGGAGAGGGAGAAAGGAAAATTCCCTGGTGCCCCCGATAGGGCAATGGCGATCAAGGTTATGACAGAAACTCCGGTTGAGGTGACTGTTTTGGGAAATGAGACCCATGTTAAGGTTTCAAAACAGATTTGTACAACTTGTAGGTGTGCATCATTTGTTCCGATTGCTAGAGAAGCGACAGTGGAAGAGGTGATAACCCCTCGTAATTCTGTTGATGAGTTGACTCCTGAGCAAGAGGGAGATACATGTATTGTGGATCAGGATCTGGTTTCTGCAGCAGATAAGGATTCTGGAAGTATGGTGAGCACTCCGGAGGTAGGAGCAGTTTGCATTCCGGCCGAGGAAGAAGAGGGCACGGGGAATGGAACAAACACTACAAAAAATACACTGTTTAGCGATGGATAAATCCGTCGCTAAAAGTGCCGATCCGTCGCCCCAGCTCTGGCGACGGATAACAATTCCGTCGCCCCACCAGAGCTGTGGCAACGGATAGATAATCCGTCGTCCAATTCATGATGGATTGGACGACGGATTATATTGTTTGACTTTTTTTTTTTAAATCGATTATTGGCGACGGATAGATTCTATCCGTCGCCAAATATAACGACGGATAAATTCTATCCGTCGTTACATTGGGCGACGGATAGAAGCGATCCGTCGCCCAATGTATTATTCGAATTAGTGATGGAATCTCAAATTCCGTCACTAATTCCGTCACAATTTTTTTTTTAATTTTGTTTTTTCGATATTAATCCCTGTTTTTCGTATTTTACATATTTAATCAATATAATGCTCGATAAATAATACGGAAAATGTTTCAATAAATGATAACTAAAAAATGTAATATACGAATAAGTCTAAATTATCCGAACAAATCTAGATAAAATAAATTCGAACGTACATAGTACATATACATATATCTAGCTACCATCCGGAGGGGGGCTGGCCGAACCGGGACATGAACTGCTCCATCTATAACCGAAGGCGCTCGTTCTCCTCCCTTTGTTCTCTGGGGTGCCTCTCCATCTCTTGAGTTAGAGCTGCAACCTGTTCCCGGACCTGCGCCTACACCAATTCCGAGACCTGGTCCTGTGTGTAAACCGGACGTCTAGACTGCTGGGATGATGATGAGGAGCACCCCGGACTAGCCAAGCTCAAACCGAGGCTCCCAAGTCCATATATTCATCCTTTGCTATCCGGTTTGTTGACCTCTAGGAAGATGTTGTCAACTTGTTCAGTTGACAACACATCACCCGTCTATTCCTCCTACCTCGCCATCTGAGCATCAACCTCAGCCTGAAATCGTAAATAGCAGATATCATGATCAGTTACTATTTTTACAAAAATAACTTGTAATAGTGTACAAATATGGAATTTAAGCAACATAAACATACCGCAATAGACGAGGCCCGGCAGTCGGTCCATACCCCGCCCTTCTGCTTGGCCTTCTTGAAGATGTCATACATGGATGTCACCTCCCCCCGTGCGATCTCAACAACATATATAGTCAACAATTTATCATCTCACAATTAAGTAATCAGAGACACAGTACATACACGTAATGCTAGATAGAAAAAAAACATATATATATATATATATATATATATATAAATATATATATATACATATATATATATATATATACATATATATATATATAAATATATATACCAATTGGTAATAATTGTGATGAGATCGCCTCCCAAGGTGGTGAATGGCCCTTCTGCCGATCGCATCGAGATGCAGTTACGTCATTGGTGTACGCAATGTCCTGGACATCAGTTCGGCGCCAGTAGGCATCCCAAAGGGCCCACTCCTCTACATCAACCTGTGGAGGCATTGGGCCACCCCGATCCCGAATGGCCTTCCACGAACAGACCATATCCCTGTACAGTTTAGATCCCACAGTCTTGTAAACACGCCAGATCTAGGATCAACTCTCGGGAATGAAGTACTCCTGCTACATTCCCAATTTCATACAACATCCAAAGTCAATACATATATAACGTCACAGATATGGTGACTAACAACCTCACCCAAACAAAGTGGCTAACATACCGCCCACATTGTCCTAAATTTTACTAACACAATGGTGACTAACATATCACGCAAACAAAGTGGCTAACATACCACTCACATATAGTGGCTAACATACCACTCACATTGTCCTAAATTCTACTGCAACAATGGTTACTAACATATCACCCAAATAAAGTGGCTAACATACCACTCACATATAGTGGCTAACATACCAGTCACATTGTCCTAAATTTTACTAACACAATGGTGACTAACATATCACCCAAATAAAGTGGCTAACATACCACTCACATACAGTGTCTAACATACCACATATATTAAAACGATTATAATTAGAAACAAACGAATGTCATATTTTAACTTACCCTCAGCTCATCAAAGTACTCGGCCCTCATGCGGTCCGAGATGTGAGATCAACACTCACCACCCTATCCCGGTGGCTCTCTCCTGCTCCGGAAGATGTCACCTAGTTTGTTGTGGATCTCCCAAGGCCATAAACTGTTGTCAATGTATAAGATACATGAAACAAATATATATTACTTTTGTACAACAATTTATACTTGTCAACTATCATAAGTTATGTTTTACATATTTAAGAAGAATGTATATATACTTACTTGGCAGGACCAACAGGAAAAATCACAGGCAAGCCGTTCCACGTGACGGTGGGATGATGTGGATCGAACATGAGGTAGGGGCAATCGTCATGGTCGCCCTCCTGTATGTCTCTATGCTGGCTGGTAGAGCCTCGGCTGATCTCTCATGCTGGGGGGGGGGGGGGGTCTCAGGAATCCGAGACCTGCTGCCTTGACTACCAGAGCCCTCCCCCCCCCTCTGAACCTTTCCCTGACCCAGCACTATCATGTGTGGGGGGCGATAGGTGCGTGGTCTCTGTCGCGGCATCTGCAAAAACATGTAACAAATACAATAAAATGTGTTAGAAGCAGTTACAATACAGAACAAATTATAATAACACATATAATTACTCAAGTGCTATTAATTTTTTAACCTGTTCCATTTGATTAGATCGATTCCAATTCGGATAAGAAGAAGATTGTAGAGATTAATTGTTAATTATTATACGTTCCTTATAAATTAATTATTAAGTATTCGATATGTTACAATATTTATTAAGTGTTTTACTACTACGAGTTATAAATTATAAATTACATGTTAATATAATCAACATATTATCCGTCGCTCAAAACACTTAACTAAATCCTCGTTATCTAGTACATATACGAATTTATCAAATCAACCAAAACTACTACATACATACATATCAAATTAACTAAACTAACTACATACATACTTAACGTACATATTAAATTACACATACATATCCAATTAACTAAACTAACTACATACATAATTAATTAACATACATACTTATCAAATTAACATACATACATATTGAATTACTACATACATTCATATCAAATTAACTAAACTAACTATCAAATTACATATACAAATCAAATTAATCAAATTACATATACATATCAAATTACATATAATTGATCAAATTAACTAATCAAGCTGCTACATACTTCATATAAACATACAATTGATAATAAGTAGTCAAAAATCAAAAAAAAAAAAATCCCAAATTTCAAAAAGTTAGGGTTTAGCCAAAATACCGTTGATTCCGAATAAAATAGCGGATGAAATTTGAAATTGATGGAAGAATCGAGCTCCTCGTCCAACGATCTTCGAATTGAAACCAAGAGATGGAAGAATCGTCAACAATTGGCCGGATTTGACGGAAGAGAATTGAAGAAAAACGGAGAAGAAAGGAAGAAGAGAAGAACGAAAATGGCTTATGCTTCTGCTTCTTCTCCGTCTAAAACCCCTTTGGGCCGACGGATACGTATCCGTCCGCCCAGAGCGATCCGTCGCTACTGGAGCGACGGATAGTTATCCGTCGCCCCGTAGCGACGGATACTTTATCTGTCGGATACGTTTTATTTTTTTTAAAATTTTAAATAGAAATATTAACGACGGATAAATTATCCGTCGTTAATATTTAATTTTTTTTTAAAAGTCAAAGTATGGGCGACGGATTAATAAAATCCGTCGCCCATATAGCGACGGATAATGTCATCCGTCGCTAATAAGCGATGGATAACTAGTATCCGTCGCTAGGTTTGGCGACGGATAAAATCTGTCGCCAAACTTTGCGATCCGTCGTTATGGGGCGACGGATAAAATTCGTCGCCCCATAACGTCATTTTTTAATGATTTTCTTGTAGTGAAAGTACCCCCTAGGTAAGAAGAGCTTTAATATTGTAGTGGGGATGGGTACCTCAAAGGTCATTGCAACCTTGGATACTGGAGCTACCGTTAGCACTATTCCGTACAGTCTCTTCAAAGGATGTAGTTTCACGAGACTGGAGGAGATGAAAGCTCGTCTCTTGATGGCAGATGGGTCGCATAGGAGGCCTGTTGGACTGGCAAGTGATGTTGTTGTCAAGTTGAATGGGGAGACGATCCTCACCGATTTTGTGTCTTGAAAGACGTTTGAGAAGAACAAAAGAAAGCACCCGATATAGTCTTACTTGGGTGGCCATTTTTACTCGCCTCTAAAATGGACATTAGTGTGTTTAGGCACACAGCTACTTATGAGGTGAATGGTCGAGTGGGAATAGTGAAGGCATTGAACTACATCCGTAAGGATTTTATTCGGAAGGGGTATTCTGCGGGTTTCGTGGGACCTCTCTATGTATTCTCTCAGGAACAAGACAAAAGAAGTGCAAGCAAGGGGAAGTCTAGTACCCAGTATCGTGCCAACTAGTGTGCGAAAGTCAAGCTAGAGACTTGCTTTTTAGATAGCTTGCATTGCAGTCACGTCTTCTTCCATTAAATTAGTTCCATTCAAGAAAAAAAAAAAAAAAGACGCTACAGTGCAAACTAGAAGGTTGGCAGGCGCCAACCTGCACTTGTGAGACATGCAGTGCACGCTAATTCTCACATCAAGCTCAAAAACTTGATGTGTCAAATCAAAGTTCTAAATTTATTTAAAAGCTAAGAGTTAATTCTCAACACTACAAAAACCTATAGTGCAGGGAAGTTAACCCCGAGGTCGGTCTCTAGGGACTTAACTAGGTTGGGCTTTAGTTTACTAATAAAAGTAACAATACGAAAAGCAGTAAAAGGTTGTTTGCTTCGACAGCGAGATGATTGACTAGAGTAAACAACTACTTGCAACTACTAGAAACCGATTTGACACTAACGAGATTGAAATATGAATGGGGGAAATTATGGAGTGGTAACGTCAACAAGCTAGCTAGCAGGATACATGTGATTCACGGGATTGACTACGCAAGTTGTCACAGTCTTGAGTTCAAAAACGAATAGCACTAATGAAGGCGTCAGTTTCACTAGGCTACTATCAATTTGACTAACCTACCATCACCGTTTGCAACTAACTGTTAGATCAAGCAAGACGAAAGATATTTTGGTTTGCAAGGCTTAAATGCCTAATCTAACAGTGATTTTGTCTAGAAGATCATCAAACGCGATAGCACGATAGTAATTAATCTAAAAGGCACAAGTAGTCGAATTCCGATGCACTTCGAATCCCGAAACACTTCGAGAATCTCATGAACCCTAGCTAGCATGCATTGAATCACTCACCACCCCATAATCGGGGTGTTTATCTGCTCATGGAAAGCGAAAGCATAATCATACTAGCAATAAACATAATCTCAAGCACAAAACAGAGATTCGAGTGGATTGATACAATTTTACCCTTCGTTGTCACAAACCCTAGGTAGAAATTGTAGGACGAAAATGAATCGATGCTAAAGCTGTGTAGATAATCTCCCAATCAACGTCAATTGTCGGATTACAAGAGAAAATGGTTCAATTACCTCAAATCGGGTAATTGACTTTGAAACTAGGTCTAGCTCCAGAGAAAAGTGTGTTCTTGAGAATAGAATGATATTGAAAAGTAAACGTCTGTTCCCCACTAATAGCCAGAAAGGAAAACGAAGTCTGAATCCGAAAAGGAAAGAAAACGGGCGAATTGAGCACAAAATTGCCACCCGTGTGACGAGTTGGCGCCCGCCAACTTCATACATGGCGCCCGCCATGTATAGAAGTTGGCGGGCGCCAAGATTCGATCTTTGGTGCTCGCCAACTTAGACTTGGTGCCCGCCAACACACACTGGACAGGGTTGGCGGGCGCCATCTCCAAACAGGCATGCGCCATGGCTTTCGGCAAATTATGATTTTGCCCCTTTTTGTCATTATTGCTCGATTTTGCTCCTTTTAACTCCGATTCTTGGTATTTGGCTAAACCGGGCTAATTGAAGGCAAAAAGGGTGTGTTTTATATGCATCTAAAAAATATGGAAGTCCAAATGCCTCGTACGGTTGCTAGAAGTGGGCAAAATCCACAAGGGACAAAACAAGTAAAAAGACTCTAGGAAAACTACTAAAACTATACATAAGAATAACAAAAAAAAATGGTAAAATAGACCAGATGAGACGATGTAAAATTGACTCATCAAACTCCCCAAACCGAACTCTTGCTTGTCCTCAAGCAATAGACTCTCTAAAAAAACCTAGAAAAAGGAAAAACACATAGACAGAAAATAAAGTCTAGCTGCCAAGCTATCGAGTCTACGATTGCAAATAATAAGCCCAAGAAATGCAGAAGCTTTGACATCACACTGACATTCACAGAATAACATGCACAAGTTCAAAAAGATTGTTTCAAAAGTAAATAGAACTTAAGTCTACAACGGTAGTCCCTCACAAGTGGATCATATGCATCTATTCTCTCACACCCCTGGAAGTGTCCAGTAGGGGTAATCACTCAAGAATATAAAGAGATAAGGAAGGTGACTTGCATCACAAAGATGCCTCAAATACCTCATGCAATGTACTCAATCAGTTAAGTCGGAAGGGACTTTTTCATAGCTCTGTAACAATCTGCAGTAGACTCATAAAAAGGCAGCCATTCTCTCTTTTTTCAATATTCTTTTCATTTTTTGCATACTCTTTTTTGCAGTCTTATATATGACCCATAGGCTTATATATTTTTTCTGTCTCAATTTTTTGGTAGTGTCTGTTTTACCGAAAGTCCGCACTTTTGTGCGTGCTGGTTTGGTGAACATGCCATCAACCCTCACGGACGAATAGCTTTTAAGGGCCACGCCGATATATAGGTAGTATCTGAAACATGCCCAACACGAAAACGGTGGCAACTAGTACCATAGATCCACTTCGAGACTTATTTTACTTTTTTGAGAGAACGAAAAATCTGAACACAGTCTTTATCAATACAAGTGGGGCACATAAACCTCCTCCCCAAACCTGTTCTTGAAACGGGTTTGGCATAAGGAAATAAGAATGTAAAAATGTCGTTCGTCATACTTAACTTACACAGAGTACACATGATAATGATGAGGCACAAACAATGGAGTTTGCACTTCCCGAATTAAATCACACAGGCGCTGGTACAATATTTTTTCATCGGCTAAGGTTCACTCACAGTCTTTTTGGACTACAGAATTAGAACACACTTTCTTTTTACAGCAGAAACGAACTTAGCAAACTTAAACATGCAAACTGCTAATAGTCAAGGATTAGTCAAAGCAAAAGCATTAAATAGGTTCAGTACATGCAATAGACGCTCGAATTGGGAGACAGGCTTAGACTCAACAGACTGACAGACTAACATACTCGAATAAGAAATACATGAATCGTAAACAGAGTATGAAATACAGAATGAAACACATCCGAAAACATACAAGTAAGAAGCCTAAAGCAGATCAAAACTCGAAACACCCCTCCCCAAACTTGAACTCGTGCTCGCCCTTGAGTAAACACGTGAAAAGAGAAAAGGTAGAGAGTTGATAAGACAGAGGCTTCCCTGATTGAAGGTTTCCAAGATGCGTAGAAGGTTGAGCAGATGACCCGAAAAGAGGAAATAAGAAGACTATTGATCCCCATCATCATCATCCTCTTCTGGCTGGCGTGAGCTGCCAGCCAGTGACTGCCAAGCCTGCATATCATGATGCCAACCCTGCATATCTATATGCCATCCGTGCAGCTCCTCGTATTGGATGGTCCAACCCTGGGCAAAAGTCTGCTGCAGCTCATAATAGCTCGACAGGGAGGATTGGGCTCGCATAATCTCGGCATGTGTGCTCGCTAGCTGTGTATATTGTCAGAAAAAGATCGTGACTCTGAATGGCCCTTTCTTTGCAAAGGTGATAGCATCCAGTGTCCCGAAATCGAGTGCCAAAAGTCGTGAAGCGACTGTCAAGATAGTCCTGCATACATCGGAAGTCAAAAATGCCCGCATCATGTGATGTACCTGCAGTGCGTGATGGGCGTGCTGGAGGCTCCTCGTCGGAACTAGATGAGTCTACACGCCTGCCAGGGCAGAAAGTTTCTCAACCGAAGACATCTGTGCCACGATGGTCTTCCTGAAGGACTCGGGAGTCAAAGGGGACTCCATAGGATCAGTGATGTCCACTATCACTCCAGCTGCACTCCACATAGCAGTGATCACACATGGAAAAATTAGGCAGCCCTTCTTTGTCTTCCACTGATCTCTGAATTCGTCGTAGAGAATCTCTCCAAGGATCACCAACTTAGGTGGACTAGATAGCATGGCCTGCATAGTGTGAGCCTGGTGTCCACGAACATACTCTTCATTCTTGTAAGGGTACACAGTAGTTGCTAGCCGTTTCCAGACCAACCTAGCTTTGTTTGTCAAATCATGTCGATGGATCTTCCACTCCTTATGCTTGGGGAACTCAGCATACTGATGGGTAAGCAGACGGGCGGCCTGAGCAGGAATCTTCAAAGTACTGCCCCTCTCATGCTGAATAGAATCGCTCCTACTGGGAATAGTCAACCTCAGGAAGTTAGAGATGGCTTCGGGACTAAAGTCGACTGTCTGCCCTCGCACGTGGACAAGTATATCTCCATCTCCATCCTCGTCTATATCCTCAAAATTCACATAGAACTCCCATACCAAGGCTGCATCAAAACCGGGGTATATCCTGTTCACTCTGAGCCACTTCTGGAAAGATAGAACCCCGTACAGATCCTTTGTATTACTTCCTGTTGCTGGATCGTCACCCCAATGGATCTCGCGCTCATCTATGAAGCCTCGTGTTGCGACCTTATAGTCCACCTTATACGCATGTGCAGCTCTCGAGGGCTTAAGAAGACTCAATTATTGCTCAAAATCGAAAATCCCCAAATTGTAAAAAGTTAGGGTTCTTGAGAATTTGCCTTGAATCCGGATAATGAATGGATGAGATGAGTTTTTGATGCCAAATTCGTGTCCTAGATGATGCAAGCTTCACAATGGTATGTAGAATGCAAAGTTTGGTGGAGAAACAAGAGAGAATGAAGTTTTGGAGGGGAGAGGTCGGTTATGGAGTTTGAGAGGAGAAGAGAACGATGAAGAAGAAGTGAGGGGAAGAAGAAGATGAAACGTTAAACAAAAAAAAAAAAAAAAAAAAAGAAGAAGAAAAAAAAAGCGTGGCGCCCGCCAAGTGCAGGTTGGCGCCCGCTAACCTACACTGGCGTCACTTGGTGGCACCCGCCAACCTTCCAGTTTGCACTGTAGCGCCTCTTTTTTTTTTTTTTTTTTTAATGCAACTAATTTAACGGAATAAGACGTTAATGCAATGCAAGCTAATTCTCACATCAAGTTTATCCAACATCAATTTTTTTTTTTTCTGTTTAACGTTTTATCTTCTTCTTCCCATGACTTCTTCTTGATCGTTTTCTCTTCTCCTCTCAAACTCCATAACCGACCTCTCCCCTCCAAAACTTCATTCTCTCTTGTTTCTCCACCAAACTTTGCATTCTACATACCATTGTGAAGCTTGCATCATCTAGGACACGAATTTGGCATCAAAAACTCATCTCATCCATTCATTATCCGGATTCAAGGCAAATTATCAAGAACCCTAACTTTTTGCAATTTTGGAATTTTCGATTTTGAGCAATAATTGAGTCTTCTTGTGATATTTCCTTCCTTGGGTGAATTTCATCCAGTACCCCTTTTAGATGTTCTAATTACACTTGGGTACCAGTTAGATCAACAATAACATGCAAGTCCTGATCGATATAAATCAATTGCATGTAGGTCCACGAATTTGACTTTTGGCGAATTAAAACTAGGAAAAGTCATTTTTACCCCTGCTTAAATATCAGCTTTTAGTTTTAGCCAAACAGGCTTAACTTATTGATGACGTGTGGACTTGGATGTAATTGATTTTTTTACATATAATTTATATTTAAACCTATTATTAATTAACTTGTATATTAAGATACCTTAATTAGTGGTTGTATGTAAATGTTCAGGAGGGTCCCATTTTGATTTTTAAACATTTTGGAGGTTTAATTTAAATTTTCACCTATCAAACATATAAATATAAAAAGGTTGAAGGATAGTTTACAATTTCTAGAACTTCATACTTGTTTTTAAGACTTAATGGCATCTATTTAAATAATGAGAACTTCTAAATTACAGTAGTGATCCCCAGGGCTCATCTAATTCTTAAAAGGATAGCCCTTTCAATTTTTTAAGACACTCAATTAAGTCCCTGTAATATCCCAAAATTTTTAAAAACTTTGTAAAATTCCAAAATAAAATCATTCTTACACGATTAGGAGGGCATGGAGAGAGATCAGTCCAATCATGATTGCTCTTCCTATTCTTCCTATTTCAAATAATAATATTTATAATTTATTAATTTTTATTTAACTTTATTGGAAACTCCATGGATGAACTTCCATGGCAGGAAGCACGGAAGCTCCGTCGGAGCTTCCATGAACGTGAAAGGGATAAAAAAAATTTAAAATTTTAAAATTGAAAATATGGGTTAATTGATACTGTATTTTTATTTTTTTTCATTATTTTTAAACACATTTATGTTTTTTTTTGTAATTTTTAATTTTTCAATGCCTTTTCAGTTATCAATTACTCCCTCCATTTCAGAGAAAGTGTTACAACTTTCCGTTTCCGGCGTTTCACTAAAAGTGTTACAATTTCCATTTATGGAAACTAGTTAAATAATAAAACTCCCTACCTTTCACTTTTATTACAATATGCCACTCAGTTAATCTCTAAAAATCAGGAGGGCCACTTGTACTTTCTACTTTTTCTTAAAATTGGTGCAAATTCAAATTGTAACACTTTCTCTGAAATGGAGGGAGTATTTTTCAATACCTTTTTTAAAATAATTTTTCTGTTATTTATTTATTTTTCGTAATTTTTTATTTTTTAAATTATTTTTCAGTTTTTTTTATTTTTCATAATTGATAAAAATTTTAAATTATTAATTAGTTTATATTTATTATTTTTCACTCACATATCTCTAACAAATCACTTTCACCTTCCTGGAATGGATGGAGCTTCCATGTAAGTGAAAGGAAATATGTGTTAATTAATGTTATATTATTTTTCAAATTTGTTTATATTTTTATTTTATTTTTCATAATTTTTTATTTTATAAACATTTTTATGTCATTATTTATTTTTCAATTTTTATTTAGTAATTTCTTTTTTATTTCTTAAAATCATTTTTGTATTTTTCATTTTTATCCAAAAAAATTATTTATATATTATTTATTTATTTTCATATTTTTTTAAATAACTTTTCTAATTTTTATTTATTTTTCAAAAAAATATTTTTAAAATATTTTTTTCTGTTTTTTATTTATTGTTCATAATTTTTTATTCGACCTAAATTATTTTTCCATTTTTTATTTATTTTTTGGACATTATTGTGTATTAAAATCGAAAAGGGGGTAAAATAAACTAAGGACATGTTTGTTTGTCCACTAAGGAATTTCAACTTATAAGCTGGTCAACAAAAAACCAGCTTTTTGGCTTTAGATGTAATTGTTGAACTAACTGGTGCTTAGATGCAATGTCCCTATCTAACATGGGGGTTTATGTAATAACCCCTTCATTAGTACTTGTTGATCATTGAGCATGTTCTAAGTAGTAATTGTTGCCAGTTTTATCGATTTCCTTGATTTTTACAATTTGTGAATTGGGCAAGAATAGTAGTATCTTGTTGGATTGATTTGAGCATGTTTTGAGTATTCTAGCAGTAATGTTGACTTGATTCAAGTGCCACTGAGCTGATTATGACTCGTTTTGGTCCATCTTCCATTACATTAAACTAGCTAGAATACTGTTTTTCTGCCAATTATGCTAATTGTTTGGTTGGGATGTTTTGGGCACTATGGTTTACACTCTTATCACATACGCTAAGACCTTATTAATCTCACTAACACATAGTCCACTAACCATTCATACTCTCTGCTGTGTCTCCTCTGTCTTTTTTGAATTTCAGATAATCATGTCTTGCCGAACAAGAGGAGGCAAACGTTCCCGTAATGAGAAAGGATCCTCTTCCAGAGCCGCCTATAAGCCCTCGAGAGCTGCACAAGCGTATAAGGTGGACTATAAGGTCGCAACACGAGGCTTCATAGCTGCGCGCGAGATCCATTGGGGTGACGATCCAAAGGAAATGTGAAGTACAAAGGATCATGACGGGTTCTATCTTTCCAGAAGTGGCTCAGAGTGAAAAGGAGATACCCCGGTTTTGATGCAGCCTTGGTACGGGAGTTCTATGTGAATTTCTAGGATATAGACGAGGATGGAGATGGAGATATACTTGTCCACGTGCGAGGGCAGACAGTCGACTTTAGTCCCTAAGCCATCTCTAACTTCCTAAGGTTGACTATTCCCAGTGGGAGCGATTCTATTTAGCACGAGAGGGACAGTACTTTGAAGATTCCTGCTCAGGCCGCCCGTTTGCTTACCCATAAGTATGCTGAGTTCCCCAAGCATAAGGAGTGGAAGATCCATCGACATGATTTGACGAAGAAAGCTAGGTTGTTCTGGAAATGGCTAGCAACTATTGTGTACCGTAGCAAGAATGAAGAGTATGTTCGTGGACACCAGGCTCACAGTATACAGGCCATGCTATCTAGTCCACCTAAGTTGGTGACCCTTGGAGAGATTCTCTACGACGAATTCAGAGATCAAAGGAAGACAAAGAAGGGATGCCTAATTTTTCCATGTATGATCACTGCTATGTGCAATGCAGCTGGAGTGATAGTGGACATCACCGATCCTATGGAGTCCCCTTTGACTCCCGAGTCCTTCAGGAAGACCATCGTGGCACAGATGTCTTCGGTTGAGAAACTTTCTGTCCTAGCTGGCAGGCCTGCAGACTCACCTATTTTCGACGAGGAGCCTCCAGCGCGCCCATCACGCACTGCAGGTACATCACAGGATGCGGGCATTTTTGACTTCCGGGGTATGCAGGACTATCTTGACAGTCGCTTCGCGACTTTTGGCACTCAGTACTCCGGACACCTGGATGCTATCACTGCTCAGCAAAGGGCCATTCAGGAGTCACAGTCTGTTTTACAGCAGCAATATAAACAGCTAGCGAGCACACAGGCCGAGATTATGCGAGCCCAATCCTCCCTGTCGAGCTATTATGAGCTGCAGCAGACTTTTGCCGATGGTTGGACCACCCAATACGAGGAGCTGCACGGATGGCATACAGATATGCAGGGTTGGCATACAGATATGCAGGCTTGGCAGTCAATGGCTGGTAGCTCACGCCAGCCAGAAGAGGATGATGATAATGGGGATCAATAGTCTTCTTATTTCTTCTTTTCGGGTCATCTCCTCAACCTTCTGCGTATCTTGGAAACCTTCAATCAGGGAAGCCTCTGTCTTATCAACTCTCTACTTTTTCTCTTTTCACTCGTTTGCTTTAGGGCGAGCACGAGTTCAGGTTTGGGGAGGGGTGTTTCGAGTTTTGATCTGCTTTAGACTTCTTACTTGTATGTTTTCGGATGTGTTTCTTTCTGTATTTCATACTCTGTTTACGATTCATGTATTTCTTATTCGAGTATGTTAGTCTGTTGAGTCTAAGCCTGTCTCCCAAGTCGAGCGTCTATTGCACATACTAAACCTGTTTAATGCTTTTGCTTTGACTGATCGTTGACTATTAGCAGTTTGCATGTTTAAGTTTGCTAAGTTCATTTCTGCTGTAAATAGAAAGTCTGTTCTAATTCTGTAGTCCAAAAAGCCTGTGAGTAAACCTTAGCCGATGAAAAAAATATTGTACCGGCGCCTGTGTGATTTAATTCGGGAAGTGTAAACTCCCTTGTTTGCGCCTCATCATTCTCATGTGTACTCTGTGTAAGTTAAGTATGATGAACGACATGTTTTACATTCTTATTTGCTTATGCCAAACCCGTTCGAAGAACAGGTTTGGGGAGGAGGTTTATGTGCACCACTGGTATTGATAAAGACTGTGTTCAGGTTTTTCGTTCTCTCAAAATAAAAAAATAAGTCTCGGAGTGGATCTATGGTACTATTTACCACCGTTAGTCGTGTTGGGCACATTTTAGATACTACCTATATACCGGCGTGGCCCATAAAAGCTATATGACCGTGAGGGTTGATGGCGTGTATACCAAACCAGCATGCCCAAAAGTGCAGACTTTCGGTAAAACAGACACTACCAAAAAATTGAGACAGAAAAAAAAGGATATAAGCATATGGGTCATATATAAGACTGCAAAAAAGTAGTATGCAAAAAATGAAAAAATTGGAACAAGAGAGAACGATTGCCTTTTTATAAGTCTACTGCTGATTGTTATAGAGCTATGAAAAAGTTCCTTCTGACTTAGCTGATTGAGTACATTGCTTGAGGTATTTGAGGCATCTTTGTGACGCAAGTCACCTTCCTTATCTCTTTATATTCTTGAGTGACTACCCATATTGGACACTTCTAGGAGTGTGAGAGATTAGATGCATATGATCCACTTGTGAGGGACTACTGTTTTAGACTGAAGTTCTATTTACTTTGGAAATGAACTTTTTGAACTTGAGCATGTTATTCTGTGAATGTTAGTGTGATGTCAAAGCCTCTGCATTTCTTGGGCTTAATATGTGCAATCGTAGACTCGGTAGCTTGGGAGCTAGACTTTATTTTGTGTCTATGTGTTTTTTTTTTTTTCCTTTTTCTAGGTTTTTTAGAGAGTCCGTTGCTTGAGAGCAAGCAAGAGTTCGATTTGGGGAGTTTGATGAGTCGGTTTTACATCTTCTCATCTGGTATTTTTTACTGTCATTTTGTTATTATTAAGTATAGTTTTAGTAGTTTTACTAGAGTCTTTTTACTTGTTTTGTTCCTTGTGGATTTTGCAGGTATTTGGCTAAACCGAGCTAATTGAAGGCTAAAAGGTTGTCTTTTATATGCATCTACAAGATATGGAAGTCCCAATGCCTCGTACGGTTCCTAGAAGTGGAGCGGGGAAGTCAAAATACCGAGAATCGGAGTTAAAAGGAGCAAAGATCGAATCATGGCTCCCGCCAACTTCTATACATGGCGGGCGCCGTGTATGAAGTTGGCGGGCGCTAACTCATCGCACAGGTCGCGATTTTGTCCTCAGTTCGCCCGTTTTCTTTCCTTTTCGGATTCAGACTTCGTTTTCCTTTCTAGCTATTAGTTGGGAACAGACATTTACTTTTCATTATTATTCTATTATCAAGAACACACACTTTGCTCTATAGCAAGACCTAGTTTCAAAGGCAATTACCCGATTTGAGGTAATTGAACCGTTTTCTCTTGTAATCCGACGATTGACGTTGATTGGGAGATTATCTACACAGCTTTAGCATGATTCGTTTTCGTTCTACAATTCCTACCTAGGGTTTGTGACAAGGAAGGGTAAAATTGTATCATTCCACTCGAATCTCTGTTTTGTGCTTGAGATTATGTTTATTGTTAGTATGATTATGCTTTCGCTTGTCATGTGTAGCTAAACACCCCTATTATAGGGTGGTGACTGATTCAATGCATGCTAACTAGGGTTTATGTGATTCGAAGTGCATCGGAATTCTACTACTTGTGCCATTCAGATTAATTACTATTCCTGCTATCGCGTTTGATGATCTTCTAGCCAAAATCACTGTTAGATTAGGCATTTAAGCCTTGCAAACCAAAATGTCTTTCGTCTTGCTTGATCTAACAGTTAGTTGCAAACGATGATAGTAGGTTAGTCAAATTGATTGTAGCCTAGTGAAACTAACGCCTTCATTAGTGCTATTCGTTTTTGAACTCAAGACTGTGACAACTTGCATAGTCAATTCCGTGAATCACATGTATCCTGATAGCTAGCTTGTTGGCGTTACCACTCCATAATTTCCCCCATTCATATTTCAATCTCGTTAGTGTCAAATCGGTTTCTAGTAGTTGCAAGTAGTTGTTTACTCTAGTCTATCATCTCGCTGCCGAAGCAAACAAACTTTTACTGCTTTTCGTATTGTTACTTTTATTAGTAAACTGAAGCTCAACCTAGGTAAGACCCTAGAGACCGACCTCGGGGTTAACTTCACGGCACTATAGGTTTTTGTAGTGTTGAGAATTAAATCTTTTATTTTAAACAAATTTAGAACTTTGGTTTGACACATCACAAGGTTATGCCCTTTGGACAGAAAAATGCTGGAGCAACTTACCAACGTCAAGTAAATAAAATGTTCAAAGAAGAAATCGACAAGACCATGGAAGTATATGTTGATGACATGTTGGTCAAGAGCAAAACAAAAGAACAACATATTGAGCACCTCAACAAGTGCTTCTCGATCTTGAGAAAGTATGGGATGCGACTGAACCTAGAAAAGTGCGCCTTTGGAGTGAAAGGGGGTAAATTTCTCGGTTATATGGTCACAGAAAGAGGCATCAGTGCAAATCCGAAAAAGATCAAGGCTATTCTGGACTTGCCACAACCAAAGACCATCAATGAGGTTCAACTACTCATAGGACGAGTGATGTCCCTAAGCTGCTTCATTTCTAGATCTGCAGAAAAGAACCTACCTTTCTTTAAGATACTGAGGAAAGGAGATAAGTTCGAATGGACCAAAGAATGTGAAGAAGCCTTTGACAGCCTAAAGAACTTTATTCGGAAAATAGAGTACGCTCTAGAAGAAAAACTAGACGAGTATTACGCTTACCTAAACTTTGGCTGTATCTAACATATTCATACCTAACGATTTTCCACAAAGTGGTGACGAAACGTATTTCTGTGAGTACTCAGAATGGGATGATGCCAGAAAGGATTTTGATCCAAACATTAATCTTGTAGCACGTGTGTCGCCCAGGGCATAAGGGGCATGATGACTTGACGTCATCCTCACCTTCCTCCGGTGCTCTCACCTCCACTCTTGTCCAAAACAGTGGAAGGAGAGCCTCTCTACTTATATCTAACTGTCACAAATGAGGCTATGAGTTCTGTGTTCGTCAGGATCCAAGCCAATGACCACATGCCAGTCTACTACTTGAGCAAGGCTCTCGCTAGTGCTAAAACCAGATATGTCCATATTGAAAAGCTAGCTTTTGCGCTAGTTTACACCGCTCGGAGACTGAAGCCGTACTTCAAGTCACATAGGATTGTGGTTCTCACCAGTGAACCTCTTAAATAAGGCTTAGGGAAGCCAGATCAATCAGGACGCTTATCTAAATGGGTGATTGAACTGAGTGAGTATGATATTGGATATCAAGCTCCGTCAGAAAAGAAAGCTCAGATCTTAGCCGACTTCTTAGTTGATTACCTGAGAAGGATGATGAAAAAATCGATGATCAACTGAAGGAAGTCGAATGCCTAATGATAATACAATAGGCAGATCCCTCAGAACAAGTGAGAGGTGTGGAGAAGGAAGCAGAATGGAAAGTCTGTGAGGACCATCTTCATAGGATATCCCCAATAACCTATGACTGACTCTCTAAGAGTAAGACACATGTTTCTCTTGGATGAAGTCCCAGACACTCTTACTCTTGCATCCTTAGCCAAGAAGCAAGAAGAGATTCCTGAAGAACAAAATGGTGAGAAAGGGGCAGAAACTACGGTTCTCACTCCTGAAGCTAAGAAACAAGACAGAGATACTTTGACGCTACAAGTGGATGGATCTTCTACCGATAGACAAGGAGGAATGGGTATTCACCTTAAGAGTCCCTAAGGCAATGAGTTGGACTACGCTATCTCACTTGACTTCAAAGTGACCAACAATGAAGCTGAGTATGAAGCGCTTCTTACTGGACTCAAGATGGCAAAATCACTCCAAGTGAAAAGAGTCGAAGCTTACACTGACTCACAACTCGTTGAATCTCAGTTCTCGGGGTCTTTTTCTACTAAAGGACCAAACATGATAAAGTACTTGGACTTGCTCAAGAAAAATGTGGAACACTTTGAAGATTTTACACTGGAAAGGTTTGACAGAGAGTGGAATGAGAAAGCTGATGCACTTTTGAAGTACGCTTCAGCTTCGGGAGCACTCGACACAAGAAGCATCATTCTACCGACTCTGAGAACTTCCTCACTAATGAGTCCAGACTTACAAGTTTTCCTCTTAAGTACCGAACGAAGCTGGATGATGGACATCTTCAATTACCTTATGGACGGGTCTTTGCCGTCAGATCTTAAAGAAGCAAAAAGAGTCCTATGCCGAGCCAGCAGATACTTTATCCTTGGGGAGAACCTTTACAAGAAGTCCTTCGGTGGCACTCATCTGAGATGCCTTAGACCTTAAGAAGCTATAACTATTTCGGAAGAGATTCATAGTGGAAGTTTTGGGAGTCACTCAGGAGGTCGAACTTTGGCTCAAAAGGTCATAAGACAAGGCTACTACTGGCCAACAATTGATAAGGATGCAGCAAACTTTGCTCGAGCATGTGATGATTGCCAATACTATGCCAACATCTTTCATCGCCCTACTAACCCTATTATTCCGTCAATCATAGCCTGTCCATTTGACCAGTGGGGAATAGATATAGTTGGTACGTTTCCCCATGGTACTCACCAAAAGAAGATCCTCATTGTTGCTGTGGAGTACTTTACTAAATGGGTTGAGGCAGAAGCCGTATCTACCATCATTGAAAGCCGAGTCAGAACCTTCATCTGGAAGAATATCATTTGCCACTTTGGTTTACCTAGAGTTATTATCTCAGACAACGGAGCTCTGTTTTCCGGAGCTAAACTTAAGGAATGGTGTGAATCTTTCAAAATAGAGCAACGATTCACATCAGTTGGCCACCCTCAAGCTAATGGTCAAGCTGAGTCAACAAACAAGACAATTGTTAAGATCCTAGAAAAGATGTTAAGGACTTCGCAAGGAAGTTGGGCAGATGACTTGGATGGGGTACTTTGGGCATACCGCACTACAGCTAGAACTGCCACTCAAGAGACACCCTTTGCGCTAGTTTATGGCACTGAGGCAGTCATCCCTTCGGAGATCGCAGTGGAAATCTAAAGAATCCAGCAATACCAGACTATTTAGAATGAAGTGGCAAGGATCTATGACTTGGAACTACTTGAGGACAAGAGGTTCACCGCACTGGCTAACATCCAACGCTACCAAGCGACAGTCGCCCGAGCCTATAACAAGAATATCCATACTAGAGATTTACAAGTTGGCGATTTGGTTCTCAGGAGAGCAGACATTCTCAGTAAGGTGGGAAAACTTAAGCCTAAATGTGAAGGACATTACAAGATCATTGGAGCAAGAGTCAATGGGAGCTATGAGTTAGAGGATGATCAGGGTAGAGTCTTGAAGAGAACTTGGAATGCCAAGAACCTTCAGAAGTTTTATGCTTAGGACTACTATTCAGAGACTACGTCAGTTGTTTACTTTTGCTTGTTTTGCTTTTGGCCTTGAAGCCCACCAGTTGTACTTGCATTTACGTCAAATCAACACAATTTCTCTTTTTTCCAGTTACATCTCTCTCAGGTCCGACTCTACTCTTCGGACTCAAACTTCCCTCCGAACCATTGACTTACTTTGCAAAAAAAATTGATTGATCAAACAAACAGAAGTTTATCTTTCATTCATACGAAGTTCAGGAAACAAAGACTCGGACACTTAAGTCCGAGACAAGGAATATACCATCAAGTACAAGACGTAATAATCGAAAAAACAACCGATCCGAACCACCCTGTCCGAAGTAAAGAATTTCTTTAGACAAAATCTTTGGAGACATCTGAACCCAGGTCTCCGAATCAAGGCCTCCGACCGCTCTGATACATCTTCTCTTCTCATCAATGAATAGGTCTGAGTGGAGCGTTTTCCAAAAGATCATCGGACCATCTACCTCTTTAACCATTACCATTTCCGAGTTAACAAAAAACAATCACGGAAAATGGTAAATGGTGGAAGAGACGGACAGGTCAAGGAATTGACCCTCCGAACCAATTATCTGGTGAATCGAAACAAATGACTTCGATGAATCAAACTCATTGATCCTTGTGAAGATCCGCCCGGCAACAGCCCCTCGGATTCAAAGAAGCTCCAACAGGGCAGATCACGCATAGGAACGTCGAGTTCGATCCAGTGGGAACAAACGTCCGAATTGTCTATTCTTGGGGGACGGAAATGATACAAAAGGCCGTACAATATATGTCTATTTATAGAAGCTATAAACCAATCGCGATGCGACACGTGTAAAGGAATGGCTACTCTTGGGCCGATCTTGGGCCATTGCTATTCGGCTTTCGCTCACACGATGATAGTCTTTTATCATTTTGATTGAGGATACAAGGTCTGAACCAACCTTAAGTGGGTCCGAACCCGTTCCTTATGAGGAGCATATATATATATATATATATATATATATATATATACATATATATATATATATATATATATATATATATATATATATATATATATATATATATATATATATTCCTTACAAAACAGGATGATTCGGACTTATAGGCAACACATAATCTTTTAAATGTTCGATCAAGCTCAAGGATTTATTACTCGGACTATACTTGTTATGATTGATCCGAGGTGCTATCACTTGAAGGATAAATCCGAACTGTAATATCAGGTTAACGTATTCAAGGAATCGAGACCTCCTGTTCGGACCACCACTTTGGCAATCCGAGCCAGTTTTCTGACTCTTATCACACGACACACAACCACAAGTCTATGTTTGTGAGTTGCCTCGGACTAACTCCCCGGCGATCGAACTAAGGATACTTGGGAAAGTTGTATAGAGATTACATATATTAGGTCCGAACAGATGTGAACGCACAAAAGGAAAACGGACTCATAAGTTAAAAAGAGAATTATCCGAAGAACAACACAACTCTTCAGATTGAAAACAAGTATGGATCAACAATAAATATCCGCGACAAAATGACAATTGTTTAACGACAAAACAACAAGTTCAAATTGTTTGAAGGTCGAAAGACCACCATTACATCATCTACGGGGCATACCCCGCCTTCAACGACTCTGACCTCCAGACGGATCGGCCTGGGACTCCGGTTGTGAACGGTCAGGGACACTCTCCGGATCATCATGCTAAGAAGCCTGGTGCTCGAACAACCTCTTGGCTCGTTCTTCTTTTTTCTTCCGGATGAACTCCGGGCATTCCTCGTACAAATCCATGTTTGGGTCATGGCCCAGCACCGGACTAGTGATCTTCAGCCACTCACTGTTGTGGTCCGCATACTCCTCGAACAGCACGAAGACATGGGACATCAGGACATCCGGAACGAAAGAAGGCAAGTACGGACCACCATGATTGTACATGTTCTCCTCGTTCTCCTCACACACAAGTTCAATGAACTCGGACTGAAATAGAACATCGTCCTCCACATTCTCCGAGATAAAAGCAGACCCATCCAGTGCATTGAAGGCCGAGACCCCTTCATCCTCCAAGTTGTAGTCCTTCGGAACAAGGCCCTTCTTTTGGAGTTGGTCCACTGCTGCATTGAACCGGTCTTAACGAGCCACATCATACTTGGTGTCCAAATGGAACCTATGCTCGTCCGACTTTAAGTAGTCCCAGACAGCCTCGGTCCGGACCGTCAGCAGATGCTCGATCATGCGATCCTTGAAGTTCCAAGAGACCGCAGTGAAATCGCTCATGCCCTCCCTATATACCTCCAAGTCCATCTCCAAGTCTCGGATAGCACTCTTCAGCTTCTCATTCTCCGACTGGGCTTCCGTCAACGAAGCGAGTGTCTTCTTATACTTCTCTTTATAAGCCAGGGCCTTGTTTGCCTCAGCCTCTCTACTCGCCTCGAACTTGGACAATTCCACTTCCAATGTGGCCCTCCGACCTGCCACCTCGGAACAAGCTCGGACAGTAGTAAGCTAATAAGAAAAATGGAAAACTCCGAATCAATAAAAGATATTGAAAAATTGAGGAACGCATTCGAAACGAATTGTACCTTCCGGTGAGCAGCAACAAGTTCAACAATCCTTTCCAGCTCTGGAAGTGAAGTCAACCGACTCACCTCAGACTCCAGGTCTGAATCCTCAACCATTATCCCCTTAACCTTCTTGGCTGGGGGGATCGGACCTTCAGACAAGCGCTTCTGCCCGTTCGGAACACTAGCCCCACTCACCGAGGTTTCCTTCGGAACAGCTCTCAGAGGTTTCTTTGCCCCTTTACCAGTGTCTACTTTTCCCTTGTCCGGGGTGGGCATAGTCTGCTTGCCTTCACCAGCCGCTACCCTTCGAAGATCCTCAGCTCGGAACGTAGCAGCATTCCGAGGCTCATCCATCGGGAGTGTAGTGGACATCTTGATTAGCTGGTCCCGGATGCCTTCTTCCATTTCCTTCTTCTGAGCAGCATTTTGCTTCCTCTTAAGTGCTCTCATTGTCGACATGGTGTAATCGAACCAAAACTCTACAAGGTCGAAATAAGTACAAGTTAAGTCCGAGTCACTTAATGAGAAAATGAGAAGTTGATAATGCAAGTCTGAAGCAACACAAGTTAGATCAATAAAACAGGAAAACAAGCTATTGCCTCAAACTAAGAGAACAATCCGAGTCACTTGCACTTACTAAAATCTTCGTTCCCATCACAGAAGCTTGGCCCTGAAAGGCCTGCTAGGAATGGAAGTGGTTGGAAAATCAAGCCCCGAAAGAAGTACTTCGTAGGCTCCTGGTTTCGGTGGAGAGCTTGCATCCACAACGGTATGTTACGGGCCGTGGGCCTCCAGTCCGGAAGCTTTCCCCGGAAGAACTTTCTGTTGAAGTCCCATTGGACTCTTTGGGCCTCGGACTCCCTAGGTCTCAAGGCAGCTCGGACGAAGATGTATTTTTACCACCACTTGATCCCTTTTGACGATGTCGGATCCTCGAAGAAAGTGTAGGCTTGCCGAACCACCAGTGTATAAAAATACTGGTGAGTCTTGCTCGGTATGATGGAGAAGAGTTTGCAAAAATTATCAAATGTGATCGGAATGTCCTTGTACTTGCAAATGACTCCGAAGCACATAAGATTTCCGAGCGAGTTCGGAATCACCTAGTGAGGACTAAATCCGATCCTCTTCAAAACATCTAACAGCTCGGACACCACCGGAAGACGCCATCCACAATGCAACGAAGCTTCATGCACACATATATCCGGGAGGAGGATTATAAAACGCATGAGACTTGTCCAGAATCAAAATCTCCACAGACTTGGGGATCTCATACCTTCTCGGATCTCTTCCACTTCCTCTGGCGTGATGATCGATGGACATTTTGGCAAAATATCGTCCATGTTCAAATCACCATGGGGGTTCAGATGGGTTACTTGCACTCGAGTCCGAGGGTAATTGATGCGTACCACATCTTCCCCTTTCTTGCTTCCCTCGGACGGCTGCGTAACAGGCGCCCGACTCGATCCTTGGGCCGAGCATTCTCCACTCAGACGGCTTACGCCCGGACGGTCGGAAAGCTTTATCCGTTTCAATGGAGGAACAGCCTCCTCCTCATCGTCATCCTCATCTTCTTCTTCTTCTTCTTCTTCCTTATTTTCCTCTTCTTCTCCTTTCTCCACTTGTCTTTCCTCCACATGACTTTCTTCAACTTTTTCGTCTTCAGACGACGAATCCAACTCCAAGACTGTTTGAAGAGGAGCTACGACTCGGACTGTATCTTCATTACCAGACTCGAACATGCCCAACTCCTGGAGAGGCTCCGAAGTGTCGTGCACTTCCTCAACGTTGATCTCCTGCGGGTCCGGGATAAAGGGATGTGATTAGGATTAATCCTAGTGTTATAACCTAAGTTTCGACAAATGTTTTGGATTTCTACCGGGAGTTCAGATTCGTTGACTGTTCGACGCGGGCGCGTATTGCCTACCATCCGAGTAGCTGTCTCGTGAACCGTCATGACATCCTGCACATGTGAAGACTCCGGGTAATCTTGCCTATTCGGATACTTCGAATCGGAAACAATTAATCAAAAAGACGGAGAGCTCACCTCGGATGCTTCACCACCCCGATTCGAAACTAGGTCAGCTCCTCTCTAATCTCCAATATCACCAATGTCAACTTCCTCGGAAGTATCAGACCAAGAAGCCGCTTCGGACGCATACCCAGCAGCCTCGGAACGGTTTTGACTATCACTCTCGGACATCCTAGGGAAAGAAAGGAATTCCTATTAGATTTAAATTTTAAAGTCCGAGAGTCTGTTTATTTAACTTATGTTAAAGTCTATAAGGGTCTCGAAGGAAAGGACCACGCGTCGTTGGACGTAGTTCGCCCGGAGTTAGTACGAAGTTAGTAGAAACTACATAGAACTTCCGAAGAAACTTACTACACACGTCCGAACGGACTACAGACGACACTAAGTCTGAACAACCAAAACTTAAAAGTTTTACTACTAAAGGCAAGACGAACAAAATACTTACTTGTCAAATACAAAGGTTAGATTGAAGGCAGCTGGATGCTTCAGACACTTCTTAGGTTTTCCTCTTCGGAATGTTACAAGACACTTGCTGCGGACCTTCTTTCGCTTCGGATCGCCTAAGATTGCTTCGGAATCTTTCAGATTGCAAAATTTCTCTGTCTAAAAGTGACGAAATGAATGTGACTGGTGGCCTATTTATAAGAGGATATTTTTGGAAGCTCAAACGTCACATCACTTCGGGATTGAATCTCGGCCGTAGATCAAAATTCATCCAACGGTATAGTTCAAAATACTAGGTGAAATGACGGATCCGTCCAAAATATTTATTTCACGACGATTAAGAATTCCAACAACAATTGGAACGTCGGACATGGCACCCGTCCTCTTTCGGACGGTTGGACCATCACAAGCACACGGACTCTCGTCCGTTCGGATGTCCTTACTTGGACCATCCCAAAAATCGATTATTAACAAAAGATAAAATTCCATCTACCGACGAATGATTTATCTTAAGCACACGGACTCTCGTCCGTTCGGATGTCCCTAATCGGACTGTCTCGGAAAATTTTGATTATTATGTATCATGGACTCTCGTCCGTTCGAATGTCCTTACTCGGACCATCCCGAAAATCGATTATTAACAAAAGATAAAACTCCATCTTCCGATGGATGATTTATCTTAAGCACATGGACTCTCGTTCGTTCAGATGTCCCTAATCGGACTATCTCGAAAAATCGATTATTAAGTAACACGGACTCTCATCTATTTGGATGTCCTTACTGAGACCATCCTGAAAATCGATTCTTAACAAAAGATAAAATCCCATCTTCCGATGGATGATTTATCTTAAGCACACGGACTCTCGTCCGTTTGAATGTCCCTAATAAGACTATCTCGGAAAATCGATTATTAAGTAACACGGACTCTCATCCATTCGGATGTCCTCACTCGGACCATCCCGAAAATTATTAACAAAAGATAAAACCCCATCTTCCGATGGATGATTTATCTTACGAACACGAACTCTCGTCGATTCGGATGTCCCTGATCGGACTATCCCGGAAAATCGATTCTTAAATAACACGGACTCCCGCCCGTTCGGATGTCCTTCCGCGGACCATCCCGATTTTACCACTAGCAAAAAGTATTCCTTTCCTACGCCTCTCGAACTTACACTTAATCTCCCTTACAAATACTCCTTTGGAACTTACAGTCCGAGACCACACTCTCAAACTGTAAGAAAAGGGGGGGGGGGGGTGGGGTGGAGAGAGATTAAGATAAGGACCTCAGAAGGCATTGACTAAACACCTTTTTCTTCTTATGAGGGACGGATTGAAGGAAAAACAAAAATGATTTGTCCAATTTAAACTATAGTTCCACAACTATCTTCTACTAAGATATTTGGAAACTAGAGGGACATATGTTGATACAGAAATATGTTCAATCCGTCATAGACAACTTTGGAGCATATCCTAAGCCGTATCAAACTGTCTAAGGTCAAAAGGCTCAATGTCCGACCCAGAGGTCCGACCCGAAACCTTCCAGGAATGAGCAATGAGAACCTTGACCTTCAAGACAGATGGTCCGACCCAGACCATGGTCCGAGCACGATGAGGGTCCAACCTGGAGAGGCTTGATTCAGACGTATGACTCGGACCTCATAAGGAATCAAGTGAACTGGCACCAAGAGAGAGGGCAGGGTCCGAGGTTGGTATGATCCGAACCACAATACTTTAGAAAGTTGTTTAAGTTATCTTACTTCCAAGTGAGTATCGTTCGGACCATTGCTCCGGACCTACCATTTTGGACGAAGGTCCGAAATGGACATCAAAAGCCTCTAATCTCGTGAGGAAAGACTAAATTACCCCCGAAAGCCCAAAAGAGAATGGATTAAGTCTGGTTAATGGGCCATGGGCCTAATAGAGCATTGTTGGCGCAATCTGAGCCTTACACTTGGCACGATCCAATGGAGCCCTTCCTTTTTGGGAGATCTCTATACAGAGTAGATCTCCAGTCTCTCTCAAGTAAAGTCTCTACTCGGTTTGACACTTAGCAAACCGGGTCTACGGTTCTAAACCCCCCCCCCCCCCCCAAAGTTATTTGTGCAGGTTCTTTCCCACTAGTTTTTTGGAGTGCTTTGAACCTTTGTTTGCTTGGGACGCTCTACAGTGATTTCGACTTGGACGACTTTGGAAGAACTTATTAAGTGTTTGGGGACCTCAACCAGCTCAGGTAATTACTTACTCTCCTCCGTTCAATTAATGACTTCCTAACTTTCCATTTTTGAAATTCCATTAGAAACTTCCTAACCCATAAATGGAAAGTTTTTACCCCACTAACTAATTATTTATTATTTCTCTACTTTATAATTACTTTGTTCAATCTCTCTTACTTTATCACCCACTTACAAATTTGCCAATATAATACCTCACACAAACTATTTTTAATGCATATTTTTTATTTTAAGGGAAAGTAGCATGCTAGGAAATTTTTAATGGACCCGAGGGAGTAACTGTTGTGTTCTTTATCATTTGAATTGCAAAATCTGTGTGTTACTCTTCTTACTAACTAAACTTTTTTCTTATACATTACATGCCTCCTCCCAGGCAACATGTTCTAAAGGAAAAGGATAAGGAAAAACGAATGGCAAGTGATAGTGGACAAGCAAAGACAAAAGGAAACAAGAAAAGTGAAAGTTCAATGCTCTCAAGAAATACCCAACTCTCACTTTAGTCAGGAGTAAGACTGCCTTAACCTGTTGGTTAAGCCTTGTTTTGGCCTTGAATATGCACAATACTTTTGTTTTAAATATGCTATGTTAGGTTTGTTTGGATTATAGTTAAAATTTATTTTGATTTGGATTTGTCTAGATTGGCAGTGTGTACACTGCTATTGTTTTGCAAGCTTGACTTTTGATTATATATTGCAGTTTCATTGAAGGAAACTTTGCATTTCATAGATGAATAGTGTACATTACATATCATTGATAAAGATTGAATCTATACATATCCTACTCCCTAAGTAAGGCCTTCACATATAGAATCACACATAATTTGTTGATCTGATTATGCCCTTCTTGAAGTCTAGCTTGTTGTTGGCTAGTAGCAGTCATCTCTCTTAGAAGCATGTTGGTTGTCTTTTGAAGAAAGTGCTTGGTTTGACTTGATCAAGTTGGTTAGTAACATGTTTGTATTATTGTTTTCATGACCCGTTGACGCTACTTGATCCTCACCTCCATTCTCAACTGTCTCCTCTCCCTCACACCAATGTGAGAAAATATGCAGTGGACACCGGTTGTATTTTCATCTGGCGTTCACATCGGAACGAGACTTCCACACAATAGTTCTCCTTTGACAGTTCACACAAAATTCCTCTCTTTCACCATGAACTGCTCCAGAACTTCCACTAGATGTAGCCATGACGGATTGGTAGATGAAAGGAACCAAAATGATATGATTTTCTGATTTTTTTTCCAAAATTAAAAAAGCCTTAAATAGAGGGAACAAATAGCTTCCAACGGCTATATTTTCAAATTCAGATCCATAACTTTATTACATAATGGCCTTCCATAAATTCTATTTCGGACCAGTCCAACGGCTAGTACAATGAAAGTTTGAATCTTCATCCATCCATATATATGTTAAAGAGGAGTTTTTATTATAAAGCTTAGATGGTCTAGAGACTCAAAAAGCTGATGTGGAATTTTGAGTCTAATTATTTGCAATTTTTATTTCCATATATTATATGTTCGCCAAGCAATTAGTTGTATCATTGCCGTATCAGTTACATTGTTTAATCAGTGCTAATTGTAATTAATGCAATTAAGTGGCTAATTATATGTTACAGAATTTGAATCTCTCCCTATCATTCCTAAACCGTCTATATATAGACATGACACAATATCCCACAAACATAGCTCATTGATTAGCAACTTTTCCCCTATTAAAATCGAAGAGCTCTCAGTTTCTGTTTCATCATAACAGTCCAACCATGAAATACCGAAAGCGTCTAGTTGGCATCATGGAACAAGGATACGAACAGAGTAGTAAAATCCGACGCATCATGAGTTGTCTCGAGATTCCATTTGCTACATACCTTCCTAGACATTACGGTCACTATTGATGGAAATGAAAATTAAGGAGGCACCCTATATCTACCGTAGTTCCTAGGTTCTGTGACCCCAAGACTCACTCCAGAAGCAATAAGAGATACATGAATCGTTCTTATGCTTTTGGAAGGACTAGACGCTGCAAAAGATGCATTGCTGATTCGGAAATAAGGAACATCAGATTGAAGTATGTTATACACAGTTAAAAGTCTATATCCCGTCTCCAAATACAGATGTTTTCTTTTATAGAATAAATGTATGTTATATTCGTGATCTGTGGTCACACATCATAGTAATCGTATCTTAAGTTATTGAATTTACAAATTGCTCACCTCATACCACGTCCCAATCTTTTTTTGATTTCGTTTGACTCAAGTTTCGTTAACCATCCTAATTGTTTAAGGTACGAACCCCCTTTTTTAGTGCAGTGATCATGCTTTTGCGATTCAATCAACTCGATTTAATATGCTACTGATTAATCACTCAGATTAATCACCGAAACATTTGATCATCTGCTCAAGTATATGCCAAAACTTGTGGACAATGTTGTTGTTATGCAATGTTTTCCTGCTGACATTTAACTCAACTATTTTGTTTTCTATATTTCTACCTTTTGAAATATGTAATGCAACTCAATTATTAATATCTGAGATTTGTTAATCTACAAAAGATCACCTATCCACAATTTGAGAATAGCTAAATACTAACTATGTACATTTATCAAATATTCCAGCCACTGACTTTCATTACTCTAAATGATATTGAAATTATATAAGATGTGAATATAAATACTCACTTTTCAAATTTTCAACAGCTTAAATTTTTATAAGTTTACGAAATGTTTAAGGATTAAATATTGTGACATTTTATGTTTCATATTCATATCTAAATGAAAAACGTCCGGACACATTTTACAATAGAGATCTGGGGTTTTTATTTGCGTAGTTTCAGTCCGATTAGTCTGGATTTATAGTATGCGAATTTAGTCTATTTCACTATGTAAATTGTTGGGAAATTTGTTGGGAAATTTCTTGAGAAATTTGTTAGGAAATTTGTTAGGAAATTTGTTAGATATTTTGTTAGAAATATCTGTTTAGATTTTGATCAGCAACATGATGACTTATCTTAGTCTCAAAAAGGTGATTAGTACTCTTGGTTCACTTGAACATTGTAAAAGAGGAAACTCACTAAGTATGATAGTCTAGCTAATCTTGTATAGGATGTTAGGTCTCAAAATGTAATTTTTATTTTATGAAGAGAAGACCAAGAAGAAGACATCCAGGCAGAAAGCTCAACGACATTGAAGACTTGAAGAAAACTGCACAAGATTACTGAAACTATTTTTCAGATACCTTAGCCAGATATCTTGAAGACACGAACAGTTTTAAACAGACTGTGTCACAAGAGATATTTGAGAAATAAAAGGCCTATCTGAAAACAAGGAAAGTGTCCACAGATATCTATTCTCAGATACCTTGATCATTAACCACATTTCTGAAAAAGAAATATATATATTGCAAACAAAGTTGTTTCAATAAATAAGTGGTATCTGAAGATTGAAGATAAGGACGTGCAAAGAATCAGATAACACTAGTCTCTGATACAAAGCATAGTTCCGTTGACACTACAGGACAAAAAGTATAGTACAATGCATTTAATGCACGGACAGAGATGTCTGAATAAAAGCAACTTCAAGAAGAAGACAAAACACCATAAAGATTATATACAGATATCAATAGTTTGAATTTGAGCCTAACGGATACTATTCAAACGGCACTCAAATTCATCTATAAATATCAACACTTAGACTGCTTGAGAAGATACCTTAGACACACCTTGAACTGCATAAAAATGCTGAACATCTTACTCAAAGCAACTTACTTACTCACAAAGCTTTCTGTTGCGACCAAAGCATTTGATCTTGAGTAACACTGAAGTTCTAAGTATCCTGATCCTAAACAAGCAAAGCTATCTGTGAAGGAGTTGAATCAAAAGATCAACTATCTGAGATTCATTCTCTTGAACAGATATCATAAGACTTGGGTCAGTAAAATCGAACAAGATACCATACGCTGTAAAGTGTATTAAGTACCTTGATTCACAGAGCTATCTGAATAACTGAATAAGTTATTAAAGAAGCTCATCTGACAACTCAAACCAAAACCAACACCATAACTGGCGTGGAGTACAGGAAGTACTTAGTTTGAAAAATCAGGGAATAACTCCAAGGTTACCGGAGTATAGGAAGTACTTGATTTGGGAAACTAAGGAATAACTCCAAGGTTATTGAGTATAGGAAGTACTTAGCTTGGGAAGCTAGGGAATAACTCAAAGGTTTCTGAGTATAGGAAGTACTTGGCTGTGAAAGCCGGGGAACAACTCAGGGGGAACATTTGGTTGGGAACTAATTGTTAAGAATCTTAGAATAGGTTTATTGTAAGGTGAACTCAATTATCTGTTCTAGTGGATTCTAGGTCTCTGACAGACCAAAGTGGATTAGTTGGAGGATTACGCCACCTCCAGATACCACTATACTTGCTGTGTTATTTACCTTTCTGTATTTACATTTCAGCAACACACACACACACACATTAACTGTTTCTGCACTTATCTTTATTAAGTCTTCCGTGCTCTGATTCTAAGTATTAGATATCTATTCAGATATCTGAGAAATAGTTTTATTCGACAAAAGTTTTAAAAGACTATTCACCCCCCCCCCCTCTAGTCTTTTACTTTGCCGTTATCTGGACCAACAAGTGGTATCAAAGCAGGAGGTTCACCAGCCTTCTCTGAACCTAGATCCCCAGATAGGTGAAGGAACTTTGTCCACTTTTGAGGACTATTTAATTTGTGTGTTAAGTGTGCAGGTATGTCTCTGAGTGATGCACCCGTTCTCAAACCAGAGAACTACGAGAAATGGAAAAATAACATGATGCTCCACCTTGAAGCCATAAGTGACGAGATGATCGAAGTAATAAAGAATGGTCCAATAATCATTCAACAACTTAAGCAAGTCATGGAGGTTTTGAGTGGAAGAGACAGAGATCAAAGCGAAGGATCTTCACAAACAGATGTGTCAACAAGTGGAAGATCTACTGGTCAACTTATTTACGAACCAAAGCCCAGAGAACTCTGGACATCGGAAGATCCCAAGAGAAATCGTCTGGATGGTCAAGCTCGTAATATCATCATCAGATCGACACCGGAGCACATACTGAAAGCGTGGGGTGCTAAAAGCAATGAAAGTTCGCAACCGATTGAAGAAATACGTCGAACTGAGAAAACCAAGGAAAACAAGTTCAAAGTTCTAAAGTTGAAATTTCAAAATTTCAAACAAGGTCCCACTGAAACTCTAGAAGAACTTGATTTCAGATTTACCACTCTCATGAGTGACATGGACTCTTGGGAAAGCAGAGATACTCCCGTCGTAAAAGATTAAGACCATTGTCAGAAGTCTTAACCACAACTGGGAGCATACCAAATTCTTTTATTTTAACCAAGGAATGCCAAATATCACTCCAGTGGAACTTTTCTCTCATCTTGCTACTGTTGATTATGAGACAACTCAAAGAGAACACACAACTGAAAAGTTGCAAAACGTTGCTCTAATCACTCAAGGAACTTCTGAAAAGAAGAAAAGCAAGGAAGAAACTGAGGATGCTCTTGCTGCAAAGCAAATGAGCAAATATATCAGTCGAGAAATTGAAAGAAGAAAAGCCAAAGAGAAGCTGAAAAAGCATCTAGGCTCAAACTATCACCAGTACAAAAATATGCAAAGCTCGCTGAACAAGCCATCTCAGAAAGCATCATGTACTGAGGAAGCAGAAATTGGAAACGATATCTGTTTCTATTGTCAGAAACCTGGCCACTTCAAGAAGGATTGTCCTGCCCTCAACAAACTAAGGACAGGTGACAAGAAAGAGAGGAGAATCTTCAGAAGAAGCCAGAAAGCTTTGTTAACTGAAGAAAGAAAGAAAATCCAAACTCAATTGGATGCACTAGACATTGAGACAGATTCTGAAGATGACAATTCAGATGACTCAACCTTACCATCACCAGAATTATGTGGAGTTACTCATGATATAATCGACTTCGGCCTCAAGAAGAATGAAATGTGTGGAGTTGCTGAAATTGACGGTCCAGACATCTCCAACATAGAAAACTGTCTTATGGCTGATGAGGTAACACATACTTCTTATACTTATGAAAGTGATGAAGAGGAAATAAAAAATCTAGAAAATCTCAGGAAAGAACTTGATATCTATGAAAGAGAATTTCTAATGATCCGAGCTAGAGTCGAAAACCTTGAAGAAGAAAAGAATTCTCTTGCAAAGGAAAATTCTCAATTAGTTAAAGTATCTGAGAGAAAGGATGCTGAAAATGCATTTCTCAAAGCTCAGATATCTGAGACTGAAAAGTCACATAAAGAAGCAATGGCTGAATTACAAAAGAAATATGAAGATCTTCTTTCTGAGAACAAGGAACTCAAGAAGAAAGAATTATCTTTTCAATCTTATGCCAAAGCTAGTGACACTCTTACTGAAGTACAATCTTACTTAAGAGATCCTTCAGAAGAGAAAGGACTTGGGCTGAATACACAGGCAGATTGTTCTATCACTCTGAATAAGAGTAAGGAGAGAAGAACATTTGTAAGTACTCAGCAAGACGGTTCCCATGCAATCTATAACATCGGTGAGAAGACAAAGATTGTTGACAAAGAAAAGGCAGTTGCGACTAAACCTTTGTGGGAAAAACAAGTCAAAAACAAAACTGTTGGGCACGTCTCTGAAAAGAAACACAACACTGAAAAGTGTAAACACCCACAGTGCTATGTCTCTCAAAAAGGTAGAATTGCAGGAGCTGGCAAATTCTCCCATGTCACTTTTTCTGGAAAGAAATTGGACCAACCAGACTAGCAAAGTCGAGAAAAGATCTCAGATAGCTTCAAGTGCTCAAAACGGTATTGGCTACAAAGGCATCGGAAAACAACTTGCTCATGAGTACAAGCAGGAGCAAGAACGATGGCTGAAAGCTAGAATTGCTCAAAGCAATTATCAGAAGTGGAAGTTAAATCAAGCCATCGAAAATCAATGCTGTGGCTAGAAGAAATCGGCAAGGAAGGCTAAGTTCTTTGAAAAGCAAACTCGAAACTGACAGTATCTGAAAGCATCATATGGAGCACCTAGGAACACACCAAGGAAGAAAATAATTCTTACTAATGATAACATTCATTCAAATAGAATTCCTCAGACAAAAGCATATTTCAAAGAAATTCATACAAAATGGATTCCTCTTGGTAGAACTTTTAATTGACGGTTCCAACAAAGATATGAGAACCTAATCTCCTGCTTCTGTCAGGTGCGTAATGCTTCGGACTAAAGCACAATGGCTATTTGATAGTGGATGCGGAAAGCACATGACAGAGACATATAAATCTGGTTGATTACAAAGCTTGCAACACGGACCGGATATCGATTCTTTGAGGAGAATTAAATCCTCTCTCGGATTTGGCGTCAAATTGGGGACTTTAACAATCACCGACGTATTACATGTTAAGGATTTGAAATATAATCTATTTAGCATGAGCCAGACAAGGGTTTTACTATAAAATTCAAAGCTAAATCGCAAACTAATTGACAATGAGTCAAAGCGAGGTCTTAGTTGGTCGTGAAAGGCGTCTTTATGTTGCCGATTGGGCATCCGCCACAATCAAGAATGTCTCATGGTGAGTCAATCTGTTCACGTAAGAGCACTTGGTTATGGCACAAAAGAATGAGTCACTTGAACTTCAAAACTCTGAATAGACTTGCAAGAAGGAGTTAGTGGTTGGCCTTCCCGAACATCTTCGGAAAGGATGGTATCTGCTCACTGTCGGATGGGAAAACAATCTAAGATCTCTTTCAAGTCCAAAATCGACACTCTAGTGTTAGACCACGCAACTTTTACACATGGATCTTTTGAATCATCTGTAACTAGTTATGCAGAAAGAAGTATGGTCCGGTTGTTGTAGATGACTTCTCAAGATTCACTTGGGTTGTCTTTCCGAAACACAATCGATGCCGTGGTGGAGATACCAAACTTCTTGAAAAAGCTTGAAGTCATGAAAATGACAAGGTATCGCAATCGTAGCAGACCATGGTATTGAGTTTGTCAACCAGTACATAAAGGAGTTTTGTACCTGCAAAGGTATACAACACCAACTTTCCTCTGTAAGAACACCTCAACAAAATGGTGTTGCAGAAAGGAAAAACAGAACCCTTAAAGAAGCTGCAAGGACAATGCTAGCTGACACTGAAATAAGTGAAATTTATTGGGTTGAAGCTGTAAACACAGCTTGCTACACTCAGAACAGATGTTTGATAAACAAACACCATGACAAGACCCCCTATGAAATCTTGGTTGGTAGACCCCCTAATATCAAACATCTGAGAGTATTTGGTTGTAGATGTTTTGTTCTAAACAATGGGAAAGATTATCTGAGAACATTTCAACCAAAGGCAGATGAAGGTGTTTTTCTTGGCTATTCCACAAACAGCAAAGCCTACAGAGTTTACAACAAAAGAACAAAGAAAATTGAAGAATCAATTCATGTTGTATTCTATGAAGGAAATAAGAAAACACCTCCTATTGATGAACTCTCAGAAAGGTTCAAAGAACTATTACTGAGGGATTCTAAAGAAGAATCCTCAGAAAGGAGAAACATCATTATGGAAAGTGAGGATGACTCTGACGTAGAAAAGCTTGAAAAGCCTAGTAACAACAAGATGACTCACAGACATGATGAGGAATTTCCTATGAGTTTTCCAGAAATGGAACAGGTTACTGAGAACCTTCATCATGAAGAGGTATCTGAAAATAAGAATGCTGAAATGCATGTTCCAGATATCTGTAACACTGAAAAAGTGTCAGATATCCATGACATTTCCCATATGTCAGATATCTCGAATCGAAAAAGTATAAAATCAAAATCTTAGTGATTCACATTCGATTACTTGGATATTGATCCCATCGGCACTAAACCTATGATGAGATGGATCAAAGATCATCCTACAAAGGATATAATTGGACCAATTAATCGAGGTGTTAGGACTAGGAGAGCAATAGTCAAATCGCTAACTCTCTCTTTGGATGTTTCATCTCGAATATTGAACCTAAAAATATAGAAGAAGCATTAGGAGACCAAGATTGGATCTACGCAATGCAAGAAGAGTTGGATCAATTTGAGAGAAACAAAGTGGAAACTAGTTCCATTTACGGAAGGAATATCGTGATTGGAACTAAATGGATTTTCGAAACAAGATGAATGAATCGGTGAAATAACCGTAAACAAAGCAAGATTGGTTGCCAGATTTACCTGCATGAAGGCTTAGACTTTGACGAGTCATATGCACCAGTTGCGATTGGATGCAATAAGACTCTTTCTAGCCTTTTGACTCATAAAGATTTCAAAGTTTATCGATGGATGTCAAAAGTGCATTCTTAAACGGTGAACTTGGAAGAAGTTTATGTTGAGTAACCACGGCTTTGAAGTTTCCTCGAAAGTAGAATGGTCTATAAACTATGTAAAGCTCAGATGGATCAAACAGCTCCAAGAGCATGGTATGACACTTTGGCCAAGTACCTTCGGAAAGTGGTTTCAAGAAAGGTGAAGTTGATAAAACTTTATTTACCTTAAATCATGACGGAAACTACTCTTAGTTCAAGTATATGTTGATGACATCATATTTGGATCTAAGGACAAGCAACTTTGTAATGACTTTGCAAATCTCATGAAAAGCAAGTTTGAGATGAGCATGATGGGAGAAATGAATTATTTCCTAGGATTGCAAGTCAAGCAACTCAATGATGGAATATTCATTAGTCAAACAAAGTATGCAAAAGATATGCTCACAAAATTCAATCTTAAGCCTTCGAAAAGAATGCTAAGATACCTATGAGCATTGGAACCAAAATGACCTATCTTGAATCGGATAAGAGTGTTGAAGAACATAAGTATAGGAAATTGATAGGTTCACTACTTTACCTCACCGCAAGTAGACACGATATTCAATATCTTTGTTGAGTATGTGCTAGATTTCGAGACAAATCCAATGCAAACACACTACAACATTGCTATGAAAATATTAAGGTATGTAAAGGTACGATAGATGTAGGATTGTGGTATCCTAAAGAAAGTGGATTGAGTTTAATGGGGTACACAGACGCCGATTATCTTTGGATCATCGCTGATAGGAAAAGCACCTCAGGAACTTGCCAGTTTCTGGGTACTAGACTTATCTCATGGTTTAGCAAGAAGCAAAACTCAATTGCAACTTCTACCACAGAGGCTGAATATATTGCTGCTGGTTGTTGTGCAACACAAATTCTGTGGATACAACAACAACTTAAAGACTATGGACTCGATGAGAAGAAAACTCCCATTTTTTGTGACAAGACAAGTGCTATTGCGATTACACAGAATCCTAAATTTCATGCCAGAACAAAGCACATTGATGTTAGACATTACTTCATCAGAGACCATGTTGAAAAGGGCAATATAGAGATACTCAAGATTGGCACTGAAGACCAACTTGCAGATATCTTCACTAAGCCACTACAAGAAAGTAGATTCTTAGCCTTAAGACATAGTCTTGGACTAATGGAACTACCAATGAACTGAAAGAGTTCAGGTATCTGGAACGGGCATCCAGAGAAGAGGTATCTGGAACGGGCATCCAGAGAAGAGGTATCTGGAACGGGCATCCAGAGAAGAGGTATCTGGAACGGGTTTCCAGAAAAGAGAAAAAAGAAAACTGGAACGGGTATTCAGAAGTCAAAAGGGCTAAAAAGAAAAAAGATAGCTTAAGATCTCTTAGACGGGAACTCAGATATATGAATCAATCTGCAAACGGAGAACACAAAGGAGAATAGTACAACTATCTGCAGTCAACTACTCTCTTGAAATTCGCATTGTTTCTATCTTGATGAAAAACTTGGAAAAATCCTAAGTATAAGACAGATTCAGATGCAAACAGTGTTCTTGGTCATACAAAGACGCGATTCAGATAGCTAATAGCCAAAATTCATTAAATGGGCACAATTACACTTGTTGATTGTGATCATTGCTGAAGAAGCAATGGTGACCCTTGATGAAATTAAGCGATTGATCTGTACGGTGGAAATTAATTCACAGTAAATAGTGGACTGTTGAAATTCAGACATGGCCCACTAAGCATTTAACGCCGAACTAGCTTTTGCTCACGCCTGCTTGCAAATCACAGATACGTACACACAAAATCAATTTGTATGTATTTGTCTGTTGGGATTCAACTGCTATATATATAGGATTTTGGCAAATGAAATCACTTTTGCCTAATCCGAAAATTCATCTTGCACAAAAATAGCAAATCCTTCTCTTGATTCTCTGCAAACCCTCTACAATCTCTGGAAATCAAGATTAAGTTTTTCTGAAAAGAATCACTCAATCAAATCTCTTTCAAACACCAATTTCAAATCCCTACACTATATAAAGAGATGGCCTCCAAGAACTCTTCAACACTGAAATCTCAATCCTCCACTAGTACTGCTGAAAAGCAAGCACTAGAGTTGGTTATTGTAAACAACCGACTGTTAGGAGATTTTAATCCTGACCATTGGACTTCAAGTCACAGAATGATTTGGGGTGGTGCCATGGTTGGGGAATACCTCACGGCTGGAATAGAGAACCAAACTGACAGAAAATGATTCTTGACATGCTTGAAAAGGCACAAATCAAGGGTTTTCTATCTGCTCGCCCTAGTGGAATTTCATCACTCGATGTGTTGGAATTCTACAACAACTCCAGGATCATTTCTTGTGTTTCTGAAGGCACTGAAATAGTGTCTGTTAAAACCTCAGTCCAAGGAAAGGAAATCCTTCTGGAAAGGATTTTTAAATAAACACCAAGGATGAGGAACTCCTTGAAGGTATTAAAGAACTTTACAGTGACGTGTGTGATCTTGAAAAATCAGATACACCCACTGAGTTCAAGCTTGCTGACATCCGAACCAGACATCTAATGGTTCACTGGGATGTACTGGCTTGCATTCTTCACAGATGCTTTGATGGTCTACAAGGAGGTGCTGACCAGATAAGCCAAGAACGGTGGATGATGATGTTCTTGCTGAATCAACAAGACAAAAGGCTGGAAAACCCTTTTAACTGGGGAAAGTACGCCTTTCTGAAGTTTGTGAAGAAGATTCAAGGCTTCGAACCTAAGATTACCAAAGGACTAGCTGAGCCAAAGGCCACTGTAGGATATGGTCTGAAGATATGCTACTTGCTGGAAAAGCTTGGCATTGAGCTCAGAGAGACGGCTGAAATAGCCAACAGTAACTTACTCTATAAATATGAGTATACAAATTTGATGAAAAAGGTTACTGGGTCTCAGAAAGGTCCTAAGAAGCGAAAGTCTGAAAGATATCTCAAGAAAAGGTTGCGACCAAGAAGCCTGTAACTTCAAGAAAGAAGTCTGCTGGCAAATCAGAAGACACACCCAAAGAGGTTGTCGATTCTCAGATATCTGCAGGCATTGCCGATGAACTGATAAAGGCAGATGAACTCATCAATGCTGAAAAAGAGTTATCAACTACTGAACAAGTAGACTCAGCAAGAGAAAGTGCTTTCAGAAATGTTGCGACTAATGCAGAAAGCCTTGCTGATGAACTCATAAATGCTGCCAAAAGTGGTGAAAAACACCAAGCCCTATCTGCAGAAACCGCAGGAATAATGGACCAATCAGTTCCCAATGCTGATGAGAGCTCTGACGATGAAGATGATGAACTAGTCATCTCTCAAGTCCTAGAAAGAACAAAGAGGGCTAAGGTTACTGAAACAGTAACTGGTGATAAGGTATCTGAAGAAGAACCTACACCACAGGTTGCTGAACCTATAGCAAAGGTTGTTGGTGCAAACACATCATCAGGGAATGTTTCTCTTGCACAACTTCAGAAAGCCCTGATGAGTGGTATTTTAGTGCTGGCAGATGCTGATGGAAATGCCACATCTAAAAATCTGGAAGAACATTCTACTGATCAATCTTCTTCTTCCTGCAAATGAGCAGGTTCCCCAACTCACTGAGAGGGATCAAACTGAGACATCTACTCAGAATGATCAACCAGGGGAGGCAACTGAGTTGCATACTCAGGAAAGGTGTGAAGTACCAGAAACTTCAAACAAAGAAACTGCACAGGGAGAAGATGACCAATGTATAGAAAGGTCACAAGTTCCAGAGACCAATCAGCCTGAAACTGCTCAGGTAACTGACTGGTTTAACTCTTACCTTGTGAAAAATTTTATGCTTATAAATCTTGTCACTCATATAATTTCTTTGTTACAGGCTGAGTTAGAAACACAGAAACAAGAGGAAGCTGAAAAGCTTACCTCAGAAACTGAGAAGGAGGTTTCTTCAACCTCGCCTCTTAAGATATCTTAGCCTGTACCACAGGTAATAATTGATTCTTAAGATAACACTTCTTCAGTTATCTGTTTATGTGCTTAACCATTAAGTAAATATTTCTAACAGGCTCCAACTGAGATGGAAGAAGATAAGGCAGAAATGCCAGAGACAAACCCAGAGACCAACAAGGTTTCTGAAGAACACATCACTGAGCCTTCTAACATGAAGGTATATGACAATCAAGTGACAAGTATTCTTCATCTTGGGTTATCTTTTATCTCTTTTAATATTCAATACTTTCTACTTACAGGCTATTTCAGAAGTAGAAATGCAAGGGGATAAAGTTGCGACTTCCCCTGCATCAATGGAAATTGATGAAGCCCCCAAGGCAACATCACTCGAAAGAACACCAGAAACTGCACAAGTTTCTGAGAAAAATGAATCTGAGCTTCCTTTTGAGGAAGTAAGTAGCACAAATCAGAATTCATTAAAAGCATATATATGCATAGATTCTTTCAAACTATTTCCTAAGTATTGTATTCCTCTCAGGTTCGAGAAAGAAAGGTTGCTGAGAACCAGACTTCAAAGTCTCCACCTCACAACAAGATATCTGAGACACCAATTGTCTCAGTAGAACAAGTCTCTGAGCCTGAAGTACTTACTCAGGTAACACAGAAACTAAACTACACTTCTACTCAGATATCTACAAAAGTTTTGAAGCTCACTCAAAACTCTTTCTTTCAGGCTCAAACAGATGCAAAGCAGGTTCCCATTGAAGAAACAAGGGACCTACTTCACTTCTTCAAAGCTCACACCCTGCCAAAGCATATTCAATGCTTCAAGAAATGGCAGAAGTTAAGGTGCTCTGCTCTCTCTGAAATATTCAGAATCACAGATCAACTAATCAGACGAGCACGAGCTCTTGACTTAGGGACATATATCCATGCAATGTTCCCTACCGAACAGTTCACAGTTGCGACCTTATTGCATAAGGATTTCTCCAAAGAAGTGGCGCATAGTTTGATGCATGCCTTTGAACAGGCAGATGGTCAGACAAAATTACAGATGGCATTCAAGCCAGTCCTGCCCCAGACTCTGCAATTTATACATTCTGAACAAGAAGAAGTTAATGGGCAGAAGATCACTATCCCGGAAGTGATCAATCTTGTATCTGAAGATGATGAGGAGGAAGAAATGAATGAAAATTTCTTTGATGAATCTCCCACTGACCATCACCAAAAGGATGATAATGACAAAAAGGATGATGATGATGCCCCTGCACCAGGGACCGGAGGAATTTCACAGAGAAACAATGCCTCAGCTGCTGAAAAGCAAACTGAGAAGACTTCACAGAAATCTCCGTCTCCATCTCCTCAGAAATCTACTCATCCATCTTCTAACCAACACGCAGTTACTACTGGACAAGTAGTTGAGCTTTCTGAAGAAACCAATCAGAAAATATTAAACACTCAAACCAGAAGTGCTCAACTCAGACAACTGTTGGAAGAAGAACAACAGCTCCATCTTCAACTGGAAGATCAAATAGCTAAATCCAGAGATAAGATTGATCAACTACAAGATCAATACGTACAAGAAATGATTGCTTACTCTGAGGTTAAAGAGCTAAGGGATGTTGTGCATGATATCACCAAAGAACTCGATACAGAAGAAGTATCTGAAGACAAGCATGATGCTAAGGCTGCATCATCTTCAAAAGAAGTACCATCCTCCTCCCAGAAAGGAAAGAAACCAATCTCTGAGATGGTTGCTGCACTCGATACAATCGATGAAAATGTCCAAGAGGATGAAGATCACCGGCTGATTACTCGGATGATGAAGAAGACAAGACTTTGGCGAGAACACCGCAATGAACATTTAGCGGTTTCTCACTTGAAAAGGAAGTGATTGCTCCTACAATATTCAGCAAGCGCCAAACGTCCACTCCCATGAATACATGAACAGTGTCAATCTTGACCTGACTTAAAAAGGAGATGTCTTCACAAGGAAGTAATTGCCTCCGTCCCCTCTGAAATGAGGAAGTTCACTGAACTCATCACTCAGAGAACCACTAGCATAGTCATTGCTCAGAAAGACCTGGGAATGATAAGGGACGATGATGCGTCTTTAGCTGAAAAAGCTTTCCAAGAGGCAAGTTACATCTGGAAGCGGATGCCATCCTAGGCCCATTGGCAGAGCTCAGATAAGGACAATGGACTTATCAAGCAAAATCAGAGCTCAAAGCCGAACTTGAAGTTGGTCACCGCTATAATTATTTACAAGGGCACTTCAACTCTCTCTCAGATTCCTTTATGAGATTGAGTCAGCCAACAATGACTAAGGGGGAAAGAATGTACAAATCTTGACCTCAAAGTCTGGGGGAATAGGAAGAAGGAGAAGCAAACAAAAAGAAATGGAGTCAGTGCGGCTCGAAGGAAGAAGAAAACTTCCCACCACTCGTAATCAATGAACCCTCCTCAAGCCAAGCTTTGCAAATAGTAGCTTCCCGTAAACCTCTTGAAGGAACCAAAATGATAACAAGGGCCATGGCACAGAAACCTCCAAGGAGTACCAAGGCTCCAAGGAGAAGACAAGTTAAAGGGATTGATGAATCTTCTTCTGAAGAAGAAGAAGGTCAAATCAAGTCCCTAGGCAATGAAGAAGGTCAGAAAACTCTCACAAGATCTAATCTTGATGATGATGAGAAGCGATGAAGATGAAGCTCCTCTTCACGAGAAAAAGGAAAATTGAAAGCCTAGAGCCCATAGTTGCAAAGCCCTAGCGGCTAAAACACCCTCGGAAATACCAAGTCTATCCGGTGGTGGTTCTTCAAACAACCCCAAAGAGAATTCAAGACAGAGAAGGAGCAGTGAGGCTGAGCAAAGACAAAGTCAACTTCCACTCGGGCGGAAGAAGCCAAAATTGAGTATGTGAAGTATGACAATGATTCCTCATCTCTGTGTGCATCAATCAGAAAAGTGGCTATTGGATTCTGGAACTTAAGCATCTATTGGTAAATTCAAGATTTCCAGAACCAATCCATAAACAACTTTTGGCATGGAAAAAAGAAAAACCTACCTTGATCAACACCAATCACATCAAAGCATGGTTGGATTTTGAAGTTGTCAAGAGAACTGAAGCCATGAGAAAGGACCTCTCTGATGAATGTCCATATGGAAAGCCAGATGATGTGCACAGAATTCTGAACATTACTGGAACAGGCACAAGAGCAAGACTCGCTGTGGAACCCTATGAGTCGTTCTATCTGACAGAAGATCAATACAAGGGTGACATCAGATATCTGAAGATTATCTATGAATACTTCAAGCTTTCAGATATCAGAATAGAGCATGCCTGGAAGTCGGGAAAGTACCTATGGGTCAAGCATTTTGCCAAGAAAAATCCTACCAAAACCTACAAAGAGTTCTGTGGATTTGCCAGAGACACAGAGATGCTCGTCAGAACTCTTCTCTATGACTATTCTGATGACATCAAAAGGTTTGGAGATAGGAAATTTGCTGACTGATCCACAGAAACACTGTTGAAGACTTGAAGAGTTGAAGACTAGTTTATTAGGATGTTAACTTGGAGCTTGGTCACTCCTGTTGTCCTAATTTACTATGTAGTTTTGTATTTTTGCTGGCTGAGCTTAACTGTATCATGTATTAAAGTTATCTGTAATCTTTAGCTGTAACTTATCTGAAGAACTTAATCTCAGATAGTATTCTATAAAAGATAACTTGTCAGCAAAGATCACACCTTGTGATTTGGTTGATGTCTACTTTCTGCACTTAATTAAATAATTTGAAGATCTTAAGAAAATATTAAGTGTTGGATTGTTCACTCATCCAGATTTGTAATAGGTAAAGATAGTCATCGTTGACTGATCAAAAAGGGGGAAATTTGTTGGGAAATTTCTTGAGAAATTTGTTAGGAAATTTGTTAGATATTTTGTTAGAAATATCTGTTTAGATTTTGATCAGCAACATGATGACTTATCTTAGTATCAGAAAGGTGATTAGTAATCTTGGTTCACTTGAACATTATAAAAGAGGAAACTCACTAAGTATGATAGTCTAGCTAATCTTGTATAGGATGTTAGGTCTCAAAATGTAATTTTTATTTTATGAAGAGAAGACCAAGAAGAAGACATCCAGGCAGAAAGCTCAACGACATTGAAGACTTTAAGAAAACTGCACAAGATTACTGAAACTATTTTTCAGATACCTTAGCCAGATATCTTGAAGACACGAACAGTTTTAAACAGACTGTGTCACAAGAGATATCTGAGAAATAAAAGGCCTATCTGAAAACAAGGAAAGTGTCCACATATATCTATTCTCAGATACCTTGAGCATTAACCACATTTCTGAAAAAGAAATATATATATATTGCAAACAAAGTTGTTTCAATAAATAAGTGGTATCTGAAGATTGAAGATAAGGACGTGCAAAGAATCAGATAACACTAGTCTCTGATACAAAGCATATTTCCGTTGACACTACAGGACAAAAAGTATAGTACAATGCATTTAATGCACGGACAGAGATGTCTGAATAAAAGCAACGGCAGCTTCTGAAGAAGAAGACAAAACACATTACGATTATACACGAGATATCAATAGTTTGAATTTGAGCCTAACGGATACTATTCAAACGGCACTCAAATTCATCTATAAATATCAACACTTAGACTGCTTGAGAAGATACCTTAGACACACCTTGAACTGCATAAAAACGCTGAACATCTTACTCAAAGCAACTTACTTACTCACAAATCTTTCTGTTGTGAGCAAAGCATTTGATCTTGAGTAACACTGAAGTTCTAAGTGTCCTGATCCTAAACAAGCAAAGCTATCTGTGAAGGAGTTGAATCAAAAGATCAACTATCTGAGATTCATTCTCTTGAACAGATATCATAAGACTTGGTAAAATCGAACAAGATACCATACTGTTGTAAAGTGTATTAAGTACCTTGATTCACGAGCTATCTGAATAATCGAATAAGTTATTAAAGAAGCTCATCGACAACTCAAACCAAAACCAACACCATAATCAAGTGGAGTATGTGAAGTACTTAGTTTGAAAATCAGGGAATAACTCCAAGGTTACCGGAGTATAGGAAGTACTTGATTTGGGAAACTAAGGAATAACTCCAAGGTTATTGAGTATAGGAAGTACTTAGCTTGGGAAGCTAGGGAATAACTCAAAGGTTTCTGAGTATAGGAAGTACTTGTTGTGAAAGCGGGAACAACTCGGGGAACATTTGGTTGGGAACCAATTGTTAAGAATCTTAGAATAGGTTTATTGTAAGGTGAACTCAATTATCATTCTAGTGAATTCTAGGTCTCTGATAGACCAAAGTGGATTAGTTGGAGGATTACGCCACCTCCAGATACCACTATACTTGCTGTGTTATTTACCTTTCTGTATTTACATTTCAGCAACACACACACACACATTAACTGTTTCTGCACTTATCTTTATTAAGTCTTCCGCGCTCTGATTCTAAGTATCAGATATCTATTCAGATATCTGAGAAATAGTTTTTATCGACAAAAGTTTTAAAAGACTATTCACCCCCCTCTAGTCTTTTACTTTGCCGTTATCTGGACCAACATAAATTAAGCGACTTTATGACAATTCGCTGATCCAATTTAAACTGATTGATGAGCTATTGAATTTTGACTAACAACACTTTATAAAAATATTAAAAAAATTCTATTTATGACAAAAAAGTATTTCCACAATTCAATTAAAATTTAAATACTATTCTAATTTGAATAATAATTATAAATGTTTCCTTTTAATTAATCCATTTTTTGTGTTTTATCACATGTGGATACAAATGTGTACCCGAAATTTTGTATTATTGACCATAGACTATACAAATTAATCGTATGTTTGGAATCATAATTATATTTGTGTTCTTTTAAATTATATGTTTAATGTGTTTAATCACACGTGGATACGGTGCACCCAAAATGTTGAAATATAGAAGGTTGTGCATAGGTTGATGAGGAGAAGGTGGTTTAAATTTCCTGGTCTGGAATGGAAGAGTAGATGTTGTACTTGATCAAGGTTTTTCAAGGAATTATTCTAAAGCATTTTGGGCCAATGAGAGTGGTATAGGATTGCATCTATTGGGTCAGGTGAGGTCAGGTCCATAGTAGTTTCGGTTTGTATTGGGTCTGGGTGGAGTAAATGGACGCATATGCGAAGTAACGTAAGGTTTAGGTGGAAGAATTACATGTAGATATCCGATAGAATCACTCTAACAAATTGTAAAACTTAATAAAACTTATTTCAAAATGTTAAAAATTAATAAATATTACTATAAAAAATTCGATAAGGTTTCATTAAAATTGGTTAAAAAATATAAAAAATTAATAAAATGAAATAAAAGTAAGGAAAATTATATTAAAAAAGCATCCAAAATGGTTCAGAAATTTATAAAAATTGTTGTAACTATTAAATATTTAAAAACTAATAAACAATTATAAATATTATTTATAAAGTTAATTATCATTAAATAATTAATATAAAAAATTGTCACGTTTCTCGACTAAGGCTAGATTGGAAGTATCCCATTAATTAAAGGTCCCATTGAGCTGCATTACAAATGGTGAAGTATCGCATTAATTAAAGGTCCTCCACACCTACAAGTTTTTTTTCCCTACAACTTATAAAAATCATATTATAACAGCCCACACCATGTCCTATTATCAAGCATCTATGCATAGTAATATTCCCTCGTGCTCGACATCAATACCTACAAACCCAACAAGAGGTAATCAAGTTTATTTTTTAACGCTACTTCATTGTTTAAGATAATCATATATATCATCGAGTTAATGGCATCATTTTGTCTTTGAATTCACAGAACAAGTGAGTTTGGCATATAAGATTGTGACTACATTTAATAGGATGAATCGAAGAGTTGTTGGGGCCACCCGACGGTATTTGAAGCTAAATCCAACAAGCTAAATCCAACAAACTAAATCCTCAATACTATAAGTTTTCATTTTATTGATTCTTTCATTAGTTCATAGCCCTATATGTACAACGATTTGAAGATAACGCAAAATTTTCTATTGTAGGCATTTTTGTTCCTCCTGTGATAGAATATCAAATGTCTACTGCTCAAAAGTGTATTGACGGATTGCTCGACACATACACTCTCCAACTAAAAAGTGGATCAATGTAGATGTCCCAGAATCATCCACTTATAGAAATAGAAAGAATGCACTTAGGTCAAGGCATGCTAAGATTGACATGATTGCAAAAAGAAATCTCAGCCATGAGATCATAGGTAATTTTATAGTTATTTATATTGTTAAGATAAAACAAATGTTACTTTGTCAAAATTTGTTGAGACGTTGGGTTCTTTTTTATATGATCACAGCTTACAATGACATTGGGGATCCCACTTATCCATGCTCCTATCGCGGTGATCTCATGTGGTTTGAAGAGAAAGTTAAAAAAAACCTCTGCAAACCAACCTGAGTTTTCAATATGTTGTGCTCGTGGCAAATTTCAACTCCCACTTTTGAAGCAGCCTCCCCGTCTCTTACAGGATCTTCTTGGAAATAGGCATGTCAAGAGTCGATAATTTTTGTGGGATATACGTGCGTATAACATGATGTGTGCAATAACATCTATGGGAGGGATCTAGGACAACAATGTGAATAAAGGATGAGGGCCGTACTCATATAGACTTGGTGGACAGAATTACCATCGTCTTGGTAGTTTTGTCATGCCCCAAAACCAAAATAACGATTTTCGACATTTTGAAAGACGCGACCGGCCGTGTGTCATAAGATGGTCTTACGCCAACACGAAACCTCATAAATAATAACATAAGAAGAACAAAAGCAGAAATAAAGACTTTAAAAGTTGTATCAAAAAGTACAGTATCAGAGCGACTCTAAACTGGAATAACAAAGGACTGCAAAAACTACAAGTCTCGAAACTCAAAGAGAACTAAACAGCCAGGTCTGAACAAAAGGAAAATCTTATAAAAGCTAAACTCGAAACTCCAAGCAAATGTCTAACTTTACTCGTCTTGCTGGTCGTCTCAAAAAAAGGGTGTAAGGGTGAGCTCCTAGCACTTTTAAAGTCTTTCATATTCCAGTCATAGTGTACCTTTGTTTATGAGGTTCTAAATCTATGTATTTCAAGAATTCAGTAATAAATAAATGTTCTGGCCTTTGCCAACCCGGATCAAGCAGTACAGTAAAACATACGTATATATATATATATATATATATATATATATATATATATATATATATATATATATATATATATATATATATATCCAAAAAGTCATATCACAGTGCATTTGACAAAACAGTAACATAATTAATTTAGCCCAGTCAGATCTACTCTAGGCCACTATTAGATCCCGTGGCAGGGAAGATGACATACATAATGGTAACAGTAGGTTTCGTCAACAGGAAACAATAACGGTAGGTTCCCCCGTGGAAAGGAACAATAACAGTAGGAAGTACTTCTATGCCAAATAAACCCTCAACAGAGGTTAGTACAGAGCGTAGGTAAACGGAGAGCTAAAACAGTACATTTATCAACTTGAAGTAACATTTTCCACACATATCACATGCATCATAAAATCACTTTAGGGATTTACATACTTGATCCGTTTTGAATAGACTATTATAGCAAGTCCCATATCTTGATATAATAACCATAAGTTATTTGTTCAAATCTTAAAACATACATATATATTATAATACAGAAAATAAAAGTAAAAGTGTCAAGAGTTCCCCTTACCTTGGATGACCTAACACGGTTGCTCGAAACTCACCAAACACGATAGACTGGTCTACTCGATATCTAAAAGTTAAACAAAGTACTATCTATTAAACTACTAGTACTGCCACCCCTATATGCATTACTAAACTAAACTAATTCGTGATGAACTAATACATGATGATGATGATGGCTAGCAAAAAAAAAAAAAAAAAAAAACCCACTAATGCACCAAGTAATCACGTGAATGGCAAAGGCAAGGTACTTAAGTGATTTTTGTTCTTTTCTGTGAAGGATAAAATTGTTGTGCCCCTCGGCCAATCATCACTTTTCAAACAAAATTACAATTCAGAGGCTTTCTATGTTTTGGGAAACATTGTCGAACAAGACGATAGTGACATGAATGAATTTGTGATACTGAACAATACAACAATTCCATTCTTTAGGTCAATGTAGCCTTACGATAGTAAAAGAAAAGGAATGATCATGCTTTCTTTGGATGAGACTTAAACAAACAAATCATCACTGACCTTTCGTAGAAATAAAGAGCAGATTCAGTCAAAAATCAAGAAGAACCAGAAATGAGAGCTAGCGGCACCAGGAAGGGAAAAACAGAGAAACCTAATTTTCTTGTGGACTTAATTGGGCTGAGAGAAAGACTTATATAGGTTAGGGAAAAACCCAAATAAGGAAAACCACCCTTTCCCACTACTTTTAGAATTATACTTTAATTACTTTTAGGAAAATACATAATATTAAATTATTAAATTAATTACAGTAATAATAAAATTAAAATAAATTCTTGGGTTTTGCATCCTTCCCCCCTTAAAGGATGTTTCGTCCCGAAACTTTCAAAATAAAAACTAAAACGCACCTTCATCTTCGAAGAGATGGGGGTAAGACTTTCTCATTTCCTCCTCCAACTCCCAAGTTGCTTCTTTAGGTGAGTGGTTTGACCACTGAACTTTCACAAACGGTATCGAACACTTTCTTAGATCTTGCACCTTCCGATCAATTATACCAACTGGTGTCTCCTCGTAAGACAAATCCTCTCGAACTTCTAGAGGCTCGTAACTCAAAATGTGAGTAGGATCAGGAACATACCTTCTCAAAAGAGAAACATGAAAAACATTATGCACTCTAGATAGGTCTGGCGGCAATGCCAACCTATAAGCCACTTCACCAATTCTTTCAAGAATCTCAAAAGGTCCAATGTAGCGAGGACTTAGCTTCCTTCGCTTTCCAAAACGCATCACTCCTTTAGATGGAGAAATCTTCAAATGAACTGAATCACCCACATTAAACTCCAAATGTCTTCTTTTCAAATTTGCCCAACTCTTCTGTCTGTTCTGAGCTACTTCCAGTCTTTTCTTTATCAACGGTATCTTTTCTTCAGCGACTTTAGCCAACTATGGACCTAATAGTCTCTTTTCACCAATATCATCCCAATGAATCGGAGACCTACACTTTCTCCCATAAAGAGCTTCATATGGAGCCATGCTAATGCTACAATGATGGCTATTATTGTAAGCAAACTCTACCAACTTCAAATGTTCATCCCAACTTCCTTTAAAGTCCATAACGCAAGCCCTCAACATATCTTCCAATATTTGAATCGTTCTCTCTGATTGCCCATCAGTATGTGGATGGAAAGCGGTACTAAACATCAACTGTGTGTCAAGAGCACTCTGTAGACTCTTCCAAAAATGAGAAACAAACCTTGGGTCACGATTCAAAACTATGCTCACTGGCACACCGTGAAGCCAAACTATATTCTTCACATACTTCTTTGCCAATTTATCCAATGAGTCGGACTTCTTGATTGGCAAAAAAAGCACTGATTTAGTAAGTCAGTCTACAATTACCCAAACCGCATCGTGCCTCTTCCTTGGTGTAGGTGGTAGACCGGTAACGAAGTCCATAGTGATATGCTCCCATTTCCACTGAGGAATTTCCAAATTCTGCAATGTACCTCCAATCCGCTGATGCTCAATTTTCACTTGCTGACACGTAATGCATCTAGCCACGAAGTCTGCTACATCGCGTTTCATGCCCTTCCACAAAAAGTGCTTTAGCAAGTCTCTATACATCTTAGTGCCACCGGGTGTATAGAAAATCGAGATCTGTGAGCGTCGGTTAGAATCTCTTCCTTCAATTTGACATTGGATGGAACACATACCCTATTTCCATACCTCAAGGAACCAACCTCGTGCATTCCAAATTTCGGGTACAACCCATTTGCTAACCCTTCGATAATCTTGACCAAATCTGCATCTCCCTTTTGTGCTTCCTTGATGCGGTCAATCAACAATGGCTGAGCTATTAAACTAGCAATCGTGCTGTTGAAGTCACTACTCACCACTTCGATATCCAGTTCTTCCAACTCCCTCAAAATATTTCTCTCTTGGGTCAACATGGATACCACCACCGGTGCTTTTCGACTAAGTGCATCAGGAACTACATTAGCTTTTCCAGGATGGTAATTAATACCCAAATCGTAGTCCTTGAGTAGCTCCAACCATCTTATTTGCCTCATATTCAATTCTTTCTGCCTAAATAGATACATGAGGCTCTTATGGTCTGTATAGACTTCACATCTCACCCCATACAAGTGATGACGCCATATCTTCAAGGTAAAAACCACTGCTGCCAACTCTAGATCATGAGTAGGGTAGTTTCGTTCATAAGGCTTCAACTGTCGAGAAGCGTAAGCTATAACTTTGTCGTTTTGCATCAAAACACACCCTAAACCAACCTTTGAAGCATCACTATAGATGACAAACCCATCAACATCATTGTGAAAACTCAGAATAGGTGCAGAGACCAATCACTGCTTTAATTCTTCGAAACTCTTTGTGCATTCATCAAACAATTCAAACTTCACTCCCTTCTGTGTCAAACGAGTCAACGGTAAGGACAATACTGAGAAGCCTTGAATAAATTTTCTGTAGTAACCTGCAAATCCAAGAAAACTTCTGATTTCACTCACATCAGTCGGATGAGGCCAACTCACTACAGTTTCGACTTTAGACGGATCAACAGAAATTCCCTCGCCAGATACTATATGTCCCAAAAATGCAACTCGATCAAACCAAAACTCATATTTACTGAATTTTGCAAACAACTGCTCATCTCTTAATCTCTCCATCACCAGTCTCAAATGCTCCGCGTGCTCTTCCTTGCTCTTTGAGTAAATCAGAATATAATCAATGAAAACCACTACAAATTGAGCTAGGTATTGCTTAAGTACCCTATTCATCAAGTCCATTAAAGCTGCAGGTGCATTGGTAAGACCGAAGGACATAACAACAAATTCATAATGGCCATACCTAGTCTGGAAAGTTGATCTAGGCACATCTTCAGCCTTAATCTTCAGTTGATGGTAACCGGACCTCAAGTCGAGCTTCGAGAAAACCTTGGCACCTCGCAACTGATCAAACAAATCATCTATCCTTGGAAGAGGATACCTATTTTTCACGGTGACCTTGTTCAACTCTCGATAGTCGATGCAAAGGCGCATACTCCCATCCTTCTTCTTCACAAACAAGACAGGTGCTCTCCAAGGAGATACGCTCGGTCGGATAAAACCTTTGTCAAGTAGTTCCTGTATTTGAATTTTGAGCTCTCACAACTCTGCTGGTGCCATCCTATACGGTGCCTTAGATATCGATTCGGTACCCGGTGCAAGTTTAATTTCAAATTCAACATCCCTATATGGGGGTACTCCAGGCAAATCTTCAGGAAACACATCGGGAATGACAGAAATATCGTCGAGCTTGATACCTTCCTTGCGTGATTCCATTGCATATACAATGAAGCTTGTACAACGCTTTCTTAGGGCCTTCTGAGCTTTCAATGCTGAAATAACTGGCACACTGAACTTTTTCTTAGAAATCGCTCCTTGGAATTCAAACTCCGGTATCCCTGGAACTTGGAAAATAATCTTCTTCTCGAAACAATCAATTTTAGCATGCTGGGGAGCCAATCAATTCATTCCCAGAATCATGCCGAGATCGAACATGTCAAGTACTACTAGGTCTGCACTAAGATCATTCTCACCTATGCGAACTATGCACTCCTTACAAATATCATCACACACAACCAGCGATTTTAAAGCAGTAGATACATGCATAGGGTCTATAAGTTTAGAAAGCATAAAGTTCACCGACTTGACAAATTTTCTGGAAATAAACGAGTGAGAAGCTCCAGAGTCAAATAACACAAAGGCATCTACAGAATGAACAGGAAGGGTACCTGTGACGACGTCCTCTCTAGCCTAAGTGTCCTCACGGCTAATGGAGAACACTCTCGCATTAGTCCTTGCTTGGTTTGGAGCTCGTCCTGCAGACGTTTATGCTGGTTCCTTTCCTTGCCTACTCATCGAGCAATCCTTCACTTGATGGCTAGTATCACCACATGTGAAGCAACCCTTAGTCTTCCAACGACACTCACCATGATGCTTCCTCTTGCAAAATTCACAAATCTTTCCTGTGTCCCGACATCCATCACTTTTCACAAATTTCTTGTTACTTGAACTGTTACTTCCCCGAAAGTCGTTAGGCCTCTTCAAATCCTTCCTCGGCTGTGGGTTCTTTGGTAGTGTTGCCTCCACCACTAAAGCACGGTTAAAAGAGTCAACAAACTTCTTATCCAAATGAAGGAAGAACACTCATTCGGATGTCCTCCCTTAAGCACTTACAGAACAGGCTGACTTTTCTGGCTTCCGACTCAAAGTATGCTGGACAGAAGCGACCTAACTCATGAAACTTATCTGCTAACTGCAATACTGAGGAATTCCATCTGCTTTGCCATCTTGACTGACTCTAGGAAGTAGTGATCGAGAAATAGCTCCTTAAATCGACCCAGGTCATTGACTCAGCATTGGTCCCTTGTGAAATCTTCATCGTGTCCCACCAATACTTCGCATTTCCAGTCATATGAGGGATAGCAACCCTCAGCCACGCTTCCTACGGGAACTCCAATGACGTAAACTTTTCCTCGACTCCCACGATCCACTTCTCAGCCTCCAAAGGATCCATAACCCCGGTGAACATTGGGTAGTTCACCCTCTGAAACCGCTCAAAATAAGAAACTTGGGAAGGCTGACGCTGCTGCTGCTGCAACAAGCTAGTCATAGTAGTCAAGGCTCTAGCAATCTCGCTCTCAGTTGACGGTGGACCTCGTGCCGGTTCCTCGTGATTAGCCCTTTCATCGGCTGGTCCTCCTAAAGCGTCGTTAACAATCCTACGGCCTCGACCACGACCTCTACACTTGTTCGATGCTCCAGCACGTTCCATAACTCACACTGTAGCAACGTAATGCTATCAGGGTAAAACAAAAAAGCAACAAAACTTTAAGGTCATACAGAAAAACAAAAACAAACCCTCACAATAGAAAATAAAGTTCAAACGTCAAACACCTAACAAGGTCTAGACTCCCAAAAAGACTCAAACTTGGCTCTGATACCACTTTTATCACGCCCTAAGACCAAAATAACGATTTTTGACATTTTGAAAGACGCGACCGGCCGTGTGTCGTAAGATGGTCTTACGCCAACACGAAACCTCATAAATAAGAATAAAAGCAGAATTAAAGACTTTAAAAGCCGTATCCAAAAGTACAGTATCAGAGCGACTCTAAACTGAAATAACAAAGGACTGCAAAAACTACAAGTCTCGAAACTCAAAGAGAACTAAACAGCCAGGTCTGAACAAAAGGAAAATCCTACAATAGCTAAACTCGAAACTCCAAGCAAATGTCTAACTTTACTCGTCCTGCTGGTCGTCTGAAAAAAAGGGTGTAAGGGTGAGCTCCTGACACTATTACCCGGATCTAGCAGAACAGTAAAACATACATGTATATGTATATATATATATATATATACAACATATATGTAACATATCCAAAAATTCATATATCACAGTGCATTTGATGAAAAAATAACATAATTAATTTAGCTCAGTCAGATTTGCTCTAGGACACTTTTAGATCCCGTGGCAAGGAAGATGCCATACATAACGGTAACTGTAGGTTTCCTCAACATGAAACAATAACGGTAGGTTCCCCCGCGGAAAGGAACAATAACAGTAGGAAATACTTCTATGCCAAATAAACCCTCAACAGACGTCAGTATAGAGCATAGGTAAACTGAGAGCTAAAACAATACATTTATCAACTTGAAGTAACATTTTCCACACTTATCACATGCATCATAAAATCACTTTAGGGATTTACATACTTGATCCATTTTGAATAGACTATTATATCAAGTCCCATATCTTGATATAATTACCATAAGTTATTTGTTCAAATCTTGAAACATACATATATATATACACTATAATACAGAAAATAAAAATAAAAGTGTCAAGAGTTCCCCTTACCTCGGATGACCTAACACGGTTGCTCGAAACTCACCAAACACGATAGACGGGTCTACTCGATACCTTAAAGTTAAACAAAGTACTATCTATTAAACTACTAGTACCGCCACCCCTCTATGCATTACTAAACTAAACTAATTCGTCATGAACTAACACATGATGATGGTGGCTAGCAAGAAACAAAAAAAAAACCCACTAATGCACTTAGTAATCACGTGAATGGCAAAGGCAAGGTACTTGAGTGATTTTTGTTGTTTTCTGTGAAGGATAAAATTGCCGTGCCCCTCGGCCAATCATCACTTTTCAAACAAAATTACAATTCAGAGGCTTTCTTTGTTTTGGGAAACATAGTCGAACAAGATGATAGTGACATGAATGAATTTTTGAGACTGAACAATACAACAATTCCATTGTTTAGGTCAACGCTGCCTTACGATAGTAAAAGAAAAGATATGATCATGCTTTCTTGGGATGAGAGTTGAACAAACAAATCACAACTCACCTTTCGTGGCAATAAAGAGCAGATTCAATTAGAAATCAAGAAGAACCAGAAACGAGAGCTAGCGGCACCAGGAAGGGAAAAACAGAGAAACCTAATTTTCTTGTGGACTTAATTGGGCTGAGAGAAAGACTTATATAGGTTAGGGAAAAACTCAAATAAGGAAAACCACCCTTTCCCACTACTTTTAGAATTATACTTTAAATACTTTTAGGAAAATACATAATACTAAATTATTAAATTAATTACAGTAATAATAAAATTAAAATAAATTCTTAGGTTTTACAAGTTTACTCCCCAATTATGGAAACTCCGCCAAATTCTCACAATTATACATGTTTTGTGGAGAAGATGAGACCCTATAGCGTATTGATGTTGTAAGGTGTGTATCTTAGTTCATTGTATTGACTAATTATGAAATTTCTTTTAGCCTTATATTTAAGTTAATAGTCCGCTATATTACTGTATTTGTTTCACAATTTTAGGTCGAAGAATCCTGCAACCATTGACCCTTCAGTTGTTACCAGCCTGAGAGTGATGATTGACGAGTATAATCCTATAGCGAAGAATTTTTGAATGGCCGCCAAGAGTTTCAAAGATAATAATGATCAAAATGCCAAGCTTTGTCTGATAGGAAGGACATCCCGTGATGGCACTCATAGTGGGCAAGAAAAATTAGACACAATTAGAGTATTATATCAATTATCTTTGTTTATAATTTAGATTAATAAATCTAGCTTATAAATTTTATAATGCTACAGGTAATAATGAATTTTACATGGACAAGAGAGATATTGTCTTCGATGATAGGTCTGGAGAACTCAGACGTATATCAGATTTGCACCCAAGCTATCTGCCTATGCAATACCAACTGTTGTTTCTATACAAGGAGGATGGATACCATACTGAAATTCTACATACCGATAAGTATGTTGGAGTGAGACACAATCTTACCATCAAAGAGTTTATGTCATTCCGGATATTCGATCGGGTGACGAAGCCACCATGTTATTGCATAGTCGGTAGTTATTCCAGTAGTTCTTGGTTGATGGCTATATGATGATGGAGGCACAAAGACTTACATTTATAATAAGAAACCACCCCCTTCTATGGGCCAATAATTACAAAAAACTAGATGATGCAATTCGCCGTGGTGAAGCTGAAATTGATTATGCCACTGGAACTGTCGGCAGAAGAATCGTCCTTCCATCTTCATTTGTTGGTGGTCCTAGGTACATGATTCAAAATTTTTAGGATGTCATGGAAATATGTCACATGTAATCCTAAGTGGCTCGAGATAGCACGATTCTATGAGGAGAAGGGATTGCGTCCTGAGGACAAACCAGATATACTATGTCGTGTGTTCAAGATGAAGTTTGACCTACTCATTAAGGACCTGAAGAATGAAAATATTTTTGGAAAATGTACTGGAGGTAATCTTTTAGTTTTAGTAATATTACATAAGTACTCATAATTTTTTATCTTATCATTATATTATACACCTTTCTCATATGTTAATTTTATTAGGTATTGTAGTGGTATATACTATAAAATTTCAGAAACGTGGCCTTCCACATGCACATATTCTGTTGTGGATAGATAGAGATGAAAGGAACATGATCGTTGATGATATTGATAAGGTCAAAAGTGCAGAGATCCTTGATAAGGAGGAGGTCAATACGGAATCATATCATGCAGTTTCAGAGTATATGGTCCATGGTCCGTGTGGACTATTGAAGCCCACATCACCGTGCATGCTTAGTGTGAAGAAATGTTAAAATAAATTTCCAACGTCTTTCAATGAGCGTACAACATTTAATGGTTATGGATACCCAGTGTACTTGAGGTGTGATAATGGCAATACTATCGATAAGAATGGGGTTACCATTGATATTGGGTACGCCAACTTATAAATTTATTAAAAAAATACTATGCATACGAATTTCAATATACTCATGTTAAGTCTCCTAAAATAGAATTTATCTTAATTCTAAATACACACTTTATTCACGTGTTGCCTTAGTACATTGTCACATACAACTCATATATGCAATGCTCATATAAACGTTGAGTGGTGCAACAAAATTAATTCGATCAAGTATTTGTTCAAGTATGTGAATAAGGGGATTGATATGATTGGTGCTAAGATAACCGTTGACAATGAGGTCAAAAGATTATGTGGATTGTCGATAAATATCTGCATGTGAGGCGGTGTGGCGTATACTTGGATATGATATTCATTATCGTGATCCAACTGTTGAGCAGTTGCCTTTCCACATGGAGGGTGAGCAGACAGTATGCTTCAAAGATGGTGACTACGTAGAAGACCTCATGGAGAAGACAACAGTTTCACAAACAAAGTTCGTACAATGGATGGAATTTAACAAGCATCACCCAGAAGCCCGTAAGTATTTGTACGCAGAATTCCCAAGGCATTATGTGTGGGGTGCCAGGCTTAAAGTGTGGAAACAACGGAAGCAGCGGTTGAATAAAGTTGGTAGGATATATCACATCCCACCATAGACTAGACCCATATATTACCTGAGGATCATGTTAAACCATATTATAGGAGCAACCTTCTTTGCCGATTTGATGATTGTTGATGGAGTTGTTCATAAGATATACCGTGATGCGTGTTATGCTTTGGGCTAGCTAGATGACGACGGCGAGTACATGGATGCTATCAAGGAAGCAAGCTTTTGGAGTTTAGGTCAATATCTACGATATTTATTTTGTATGATGTTCCAATCAAATAGCCTGTCACGACATGTTCATCTATGGGAGTTTACCTGGGAGTATCTATCAGATGATATTCCATACAACCTACGCAAGAAGATGGACAATCCTGGTAAATTTACGTCTAATTTCATATCAATATATTTGAATTAATCACGATACATTTTATTTTTACACCATTCAAATTTCATTTATATTATTCTTATATATATTGATGTATCAATAGGTTTGGAGTTGAGTACATCACAAATAAAGAAATTTCACTCTCGCCGAGATGGAATATCTATTGTCCCAAAATGGATGTAGTATATCTCAGTTTGAAGGTATGCCAGTACCAGATAATGTAGAGCTCAATAATGGGCAAAATAATCTAATAGTTGAGGTGTTATCTTATGATGTGGTGGAGATTGAAGAAGAGTTCAACCATTTGTATCCGTGTCTTACATACGAACAAAGGGATGTATATCACAAGATTATAGATGAGGTGTTAGCAGGCAAAGGACGTGTATTCTTCTTATACGGATATGGTGGGACGGGAAAGACTTTTCTCTGGAGGACATTGTGTTCAACATTACGTGGTAGCCGTGACATAGTCCTTCCAGTTGCTTCAAGCAACATTGCTTCCCCACTTCTCCCTAAAGGTCGTACAACTCATTCTAGATTCAATATACCTCTTATCATTAACGAGACGACCATGTGTACCAGACTTACTCCCGGCAGCAATCTTGCAGGTATTATTTTATACTAGTATAGGATCTACAATAAATAAGTAAAAACACAAGTTGAAATCATATTTTGTATTAATAACCATATCATATCACATGTCTACTAGCGAACACCAAGCTTATTATATGGGACAAAGCCCCAATGACTAACAGGTTTTGTTTCGAGGCACATAATCGAAGCATTCGAGATGTCATTAGAGGTTCCAATGGCAGACCATCTAATTTGCCCTTTGGTTGCAAAGTCGTCGTATTCGGTGGTGACTTTAGACAAATCTTACCCGTTATACCAAAGGGTAGTAGGAAAGATATTGTGCACGTTTCATTATGTTCATTTATGATATATGGAGTCATTGTCATGTGTCGCAGCTGACGAAGAACATGCGTTTAGAAGTTAGTACAAGATAAAAGCAATTTAGTTGAATTTACTTTTTCATTGTTAGTGTTTAATTCATACTTTTTCATCGTCTTCATGTATTCATTTAACCCTCTGGTGCTCAACTTAAATTGACAATACTAATTTTATGAACATATATTCTAAAATGGATCTCCATATGAGGTTGAGAGTATTAAGAGAGTTTGTCGAGTGGTTATTGCAAGTTGGGGATGGTAGTATTGGTTGCCAAAATGACGGCGAGGTTGAGTCCAGATTGCCTGACGACATACTTATCCGCGATTCATCGCATCCAATTGCACTATGGTCAATAGGACATGTCCTTCACTCATAGATCACATTGGCGACGGTCGATACTTCCAGGATAGAGCAATACTGCCCCCCCACGAATGAGATTACGCAAGAGATAAATGACTATGTGATGAATCTATTGGTTGGCGATGCCACTGCGTTTACGAGCCCAAATGCCATATGTCCTGATGAAGATGAGATTGTCAATCGTGAAGATGTCTACTTTGTTGAATTCTTGAATACAATTTGGGCATCAGGCATACCGAATCATAATATTCGGTTTAAAGTTGGATGCCCTATAACGCTTTTAAGGAATATTGATCAGTCGGCCGAACTTTGTAATGACACCATGTTGGTTGTTACTGCTATTGGAAAACAAGTCATCGAAGCAAACATGATTATGGGAAAAAATGTTGGCAATAAGGTTTTAATACCTCGAATGGTGTTGACCCCATCCGACGATATGAAGTTTCCTATAAGGTTTCAGCGAAGGCAATTTCCCATATTCGTTTGTTATGCAATGACTATAACAAAAGTAAGGGACAATCACTCGCTCATGTTGGACAGTATCTACCTAAGCCAGTCTTCATCCACGGACAACTCTATGTTGCCCTCTCTAGAGTCACCAACAAGAAAGGTCTCAAAGTCATGATATTAGATGAAGAAGGTCAGTGCACGGATACAACAACCAATGTCGTGTACAAGGAAGTGTTTATTAATCTGGGAAATGTCGGCTTTTGAAACTTATGGTGTATTGTTCGACTCAATACACTTTTTTATACATTGTTATTTCATATATTTAACTAAATTTTGATTTTTCCAGTTTTTATATGTATATCACACTATTATTATTAAAAAAAAACTATTCCGTGGCATCGCCGCGGGTTAATACTAGTTTTATTTAATATTAATCCAACTACCAGATTAATTAGAAAAGGAGAAATTCAAAAAAAAGGAAGAAAATCATTGTAGAATAATCCACGCCATTTTCCCCCTACCACAGTGGATACTCTGGTTGATAATGTTATTGATTTTTATACATTGTCGTATTCTATTATTTGTCTTGTCCTCAAGACAGGGGAAAATCTGGGAATTGAGATTGTATGGTAGCTGAATTGTCCCAAGTTGCAGCATCTGGGGGAAGATGACTCCACTGAATTAAGAGCTCCTCAATAGTACAGTTACGTAGTTTGAGAACACGGCGATCAAGAATCTTGATCGGTTGGATCTGAGGTTCACTAGTAACAGACAATTCCGGCAGAGTGGAAATAGGTGTGAACTTCGATTTGATTTGTTTCTTGAGGAGAGAAACATGGAAAACATCATGCAAACGATTTCCTTCAGGAAGATCCAGTTGATAAGCCACAGGGCCAATACGAGCCAACACAGTGAAAGGACCGCAGTATTTGACGAAGAGCTTAGTACGCCGCTTTAGGAAAGCCTTGCCATTACTGAAGGGATGAATTTTCAAGAAAATCTTATCACCAACATGAAATTCTCGTTCAGTACGCTTCTTATCTGCGTTGAGTTTCATGCGTTCCTGAGCTTGGCATAAATTTTTCCTTAAGTGCTTGGAGCATTTGTTGCCTGGTTTGAACGATGGAGTGAGCTGGGTGTTTGGATGTTTGGAGGTAAGGACCAAGAGCTAGTTGTGGAGGAGAGTACCCATATTGTGCATTAAATGGTGATGTCTTGAGGGAGTGGTGGTAGGTGGTGTTATACCACCACTCTACCATGGCTACCACTATGACCATTTACCCTGCTAGTTATCAATCATACACCTGAGGTATGTCTCCAAACAACGGTTGACACGCTCCGTTTGGCCATCACTCTGGGATGGTAAGCCGTGCTCATGTGGAGCCTGGTGCCCAATAATTTAAAAATTTCGCGCCAGAAATCACTAGTGAATGTTGCGTCCCTGTTACTAACGATACTAGCAGGTAGCCCATGGAGTTTATGAATTTGTTGGAGAAATATCTGATCTAACACCTCTGTTGTGTATGGGTGGTTGAGAGCAATGAAGTGAGCGTTTTTTTTCAGACGATCGACAATTACCCAAATGACCTTTTTGCCTTGAGAGAGTGGAAGTCCCTCAATGAAATCCATTGAGATACTAGATCAGGGTTAGCTAGGTATCTGTAAAGGTTGAAGTAATCACGGAGATGCAATAATCTCTCTTATACTGTCTGCAGATATCACAACTCAAGACAAATTGCTCAATGTCATTCTTTAATCCCTTCCAGTAAAACAAGGATTTAGCTCTCATATAAGTTGAGTGAATACCTGAATGTCCACCAATAGCAGAGGAATGGAAAGACGGGAGGATATTTGTTCTAATGTCACCATGAATGCCCACCACTATCCTTCCCTTCCACCTGAGAATGACCTCTACCACAGTATAATCACTTTCTCTTGTATTGCTCCTGCCAATAATGCTGCTACTTCTGTGTCACCTTGATAACTAGATATAATCTCACTAACCCACTGAGGTTGGATTTGAGTTAGGAGAGCACATGTACCCTGATCCTCTTCACTCGGAGATTGTTCAAACTTCCTATATAAGGCATCTGCAGCTAAGTTGTGTTTGCCTTGTTTGTACTCTATGACAAAGTCATAGCCAAGAAGCTTGTATAACCATTTCTGCTGCAAGGAGTAGACTATTTTCTGCTCCTTCAAGAACTTAAGGCTGGCATGATCCATCCGGATAATGAATTTAGAGCCCACCAGATAGTTTGACCATTTACTGACAGCAGTAAGGATGGCCAAAAGCTCCTTCTCATAAGTGGAGAGAGCCTGGTTCCTGGGACACAATGCCTGACTGAAATAAGAGATTGGTTTGCCATCGTGCATCAACATAGCTCCAATGCCTGACTGACAGACACCAGTTTCAATCACAAATGCCTTAGTAAAATCTGGTAGAGAAAGGAAAGGTGCTTCTACCATGTGTTGCTTGAGCAACTTAAATGCAGACTCAGCTTGCTCATTCCACTTAAATCCTCCTTTCCTTGTGAGATCTGAGAGTGGTCCAGCTATTACCCCATAATTATCTATGAATCTTCTAAAGTAACCTGTGAGACCAAGGAATCCTCTTAGCTGTTTGATGTTTTTAGGAATTGGCCAATCCAACATAGCACTGATCCCAATGGAATCAGTGGCTACCACCATCTCCACTGATAATGTAACCAAAGTAGTCTCATGATGTAATGCAAAAGCACATTTGGATCTCTTTGCATACAACTCATGATTTCTCAGAATTAGCAGTACTCTAGAGAGGTGTTTGCAATGTGATTCCACATCATGACTGTAGATGAGTATGTCATCAAAGAAAACCAAGACATACTTGCGCAAAACTGGAGCAAATATATCATTCATGAGTTTCTGAAATGTAGCTGGGGCATTTGTTTACCCAAATGGCATTACACTAAACTCATATTGACCATTGTGGGTAACAAAGGTAGTTTTTTGTTTGTCTACATCTTTCATTCTAATTTGGAAGTAACCCTGCCTTAGATCTATTTTAGAAAAGATCTTAACTCCATATAGTTCTGATAGTAAATCCTCAATGACTGGTATTGGATATTTGTCCTTAGCTGTGCTCTCATTCAACTTCTATAGTCAACACATAGCCTCCATGTTCTATCTTTCTTCTTAAACATTAATATAGGAGAAGCAAATGGACTACACTTGTTCCGAATTTGGCCAACTTTAAGCATTTCTGCAATCAATGATTCAATCTCATCTTTGAGTGTATGAGAATACCCATAAGCTTTATGCTGTATTGGTTGAGATCCTTCCTTCAATGTGATAGAATGTTCTATGTGTCTGACTGGGGGCAAGCCTTGCAGTTCCTAAAATACATCACTATATTGCTGAAGTATCTTCTCAATGGGAGGTAGCAGGCATTCCTGTGCCTGCTCAGCTGTTACATGGAAGATCGGTGCCATTATACCATGTGCTGATTTGTTGAGAAACCTCTTAAGCCCTTTCCCACTCATCATACTGACATATGAGTCTGTTTCCATTCCCTTAAGCTTGACCCTCCTACCATTCTCGGAAACCACCATGAAATTTTCATTCAAATGAAAAGCCACAGTATCACACTGCCACATCAAGTCATACGCTAATATAACATCACAACCACCTAGAGGAATGATCCTCATCTGCATTTCAAATTCATGACCATGTGTGTTCCACTTAAACCTGGGGCACTTTTCCCTGCTAATTAATCTCTCCCCATTAGCAACAGTAATCACCCAAGGTGAAGTGATATCAATATTTCACTGGAACTCCACATCAGTTGAAGAATTTGGGTAGTTGTGAGTGCTGCCACTATCAATAAGAATTGAGATAGGCCTCTTGTTGATAGTGACAGTGATTTTTAGAGATTTCTTAGTTCTACATCCATGCAGGGCATGTAGACTAATCTCTCCATCATATTGTAAATCCTCAATCTCATCTTGATGTGGAATATCCCCAGCATCATCTTCATCTCCACCCAGTATGATTTGGAACAACCTAGCACACTTATGCCCAAATGAGTACTTCTGATTATAGTTTAAACACAATCCCTTCTCCCTCCTATTGTTATATTCAGCCCTAGATAGTCTTTTAAATGGCATAGTAGTGTTCTCTCTGCTTTCTCTACTCATTGGTTGGGTAGTTTGAATTGGCTTGGGGTTGATGAATGGTGTAGGACTCACTTTAGCACCCACCTTCCCCTTCCTAGTCCAAATCTCCCGTGTGTTTTCCAACAACCTAGCCTAACTCATTTTTGCTGTAAGATTGCATGGTCTAAATAGTTGAACAGGAGCCCTAATCTCCTCCTATAAGCCCTTTAAGAAACAAGACACATAGAACTCCTCTGTTATGGCAGGGTGTCTTGCTCCGACTAAGCTTTTGGCCTCCTCAAACAACTCAATATAGGAATTAACATCACCCCTTGATGAGTCATTTTTTTAAGTCCTTTTTACCGTATTTTGTTAAGTCCTTTAGCCTTTTATTAGTGTTTTTAGTGCTTTTTTACGTTTGGGTGTCTTTTGTGTTTTTGTACTTTTTTAGGTGTTTTTAGGTAAAAAGGCAAGGAATTGAAGGAGCGTACGCGACTTGAAGCCCGTTCAAAGCTTCTAGAAGCACACAAGGCTAATAGTGGGCCACTACTCTAAGGAGGTGACATGGAGGTTGAGAAAAGGGAGTCAAATAAGGAGAAAGTGGGGAAAACCAACTCTTTTCCGGAGGAGGAGCTCACCGCGGTGAGACATTATGCAAATGGGCTCACCGCGGTCAAGAATGGCCAGAGAATTGGGAAATGTTTGTGACCGCAGTGAGTATCACCTTCACCGCGGTGGGACCTGTTCAAACCACGATTTCTGGCAGTTTTTTCCCATGATTTTAAATTTGCACTTCCTTGATTCTATAAATAGGGCACTTGTAACTCGTTTTTTAAATATATCGTTAGACCTTCCTAGTCTATTTTCTTTAAATTTCAAGCATTGTAAACACTCTAGAGATTCAATCTCTCTTGCAATAGAAGCATTAATTCCTTTCAGACGATCTCTTGTCACTGATATATCCAGGTATCAATCGTGCAACTACTATTTAGCTTGTACGTGACAGGTTGTTACCTCTGATCACGGAATCTTGTTGTATCAGTGTGAACTTGTTAGTATTTAATCATCCATTAGGCTATATCCGTACGATTGCATAGCTCGTGACAGGCTCTTTGTAGTGATTACGTACTTATAGCCCTTATTTGGTTGTACTCTCAATAGCAAGGTGATGAACTGCGATTAGTGTATCCTTAATTGGTCATCTTCGTATCAGCACACTTCATGAAAGGATTTATTTAGCTTCATTGTTTGTAGAATTGCATGACCTAGGGTTTTACCTTGACTTGTGCATGTTAGGTTTTATTCTAGGACTGAAGTATCACTATCCACACTATCTGTTTACAACAAACACAAGCAAGTCTATTCTGTAGAACTAGCTTAATGAATTTCTCGAGAGTACGACCCTGTGGTTTAAGCCTTGTCTGTCTATAACAATCGCTTTACTACTTGTGTTTTGATAAGTATTAATTTTAAGCGCACCAAAATTTGGCGTCGCTGCCGGAGAATTGATTCCTACGTTCTTTTTTAGTAGGATCAATTGTGTTAGTTGCGTATCTTTTATTTGAAAAAAAAATTAGAAAATATTTAAAAGACAATTTTTTTTACTTTTCATGTCTTTTTTATTTTCAATTGTTTTGGCGGAACTACTCCTGGTTTCTTGTTTTTGTGTGTGTAGGGTAATATGGATGACTCTTACTGCGAAGTGTGTGACAATGGAGAATATGGGCACAACGAGAGATAATGCATTGCCAAGAGGTATCTCTTTCACTTCGAGCAAGAAGAGGATGAGAAATTCCATGATACTTCGTACAGGTATTTGGAATTTCAGCTGGAGTGGCCGGACCATGATATATCGGAGGAGTGCATGATGTTATATTTCCGCAAGAAGCTGAGAGGGGAGAATAGGAAGATAGTGGAAGTTATTGCCGGTGGTTACATTGAGGGTGTGGATCTAGATCAGCCAAGAGAGTTATTTGAACTGACTACTTATCTGACTAGGTTGCATTCCATGGGGTTCGTGCCAATGTGTCTGCTTAGAAGGGAACTAGTTGAGTCTGAAGTGATGGAAGAAGAGACGTCAGATTCCATTACTACGCCAGATAAAGATACTTCTTCTTTGTTTGATGATGGAGGCATGGATACCCCAGATTTAGAAAGCACTTCCATGCCACTTGAGTCCATAGAGAGCACTTCCATGCCACTAGAGTCCATAGAGAGCCATGTGCCTCATCACCCCGACACCACACATATATCATTACCCGATGGGAGTTTTGTTGATCCTTTCTTCCTTTTATCTTTGTTTCCTGTTTATGAGTGTTATGTGCTTAAATTTGAACATATTAACTCTCGAAATACTCGTTTGCACGATTACCTGAGTATTGTGGGATCAACACACATTAGAGCAGAAGGTATTCACTGGAAGCTCCAAGTAGGCTCGACGCCTGCTCAAAATTCGTTCCCGTATGAGAACGGATAACGACAATCTACAATAGTCGAGCCAATGACTATAAGAAAAGGCGCTTCCCGGGAGGCAATCCGGGGGTTTAGGAATTCGAGCTTGAAGAGTACCCATATAGTGAAACGGAAGAGTCGAGCACACGACTATAAACCATTGCGACTTTACTTCTTTGCATATAGATTAGATCATTTCATTGCACATACAATGCATTGCACTTAGATTTAGGTTGGATACATGCATCTTTTTATTGAAATTAAAAAAATGAAAAAGAAAAAAATTTTAAAAAAATGTACAGAGCTCACCGCGGCGGGTAAGAACCCCATCGCGGTCAGCCAAAAACATAAAGTTTTCTGTATTTTGCTGACAGCGGTGAGTTCTGACCTCATCGCGGTGAGCCCTGGATTAAGAAACGGCTAGTAGCAGATTTCTCTTCATTTCCACCATTTTCCCTCTTCTACTCTCACACGTTTTTCTCCCTCCAAAAACATCCAAATCCTTCATTTCTTCACCAAAACACTTGTTCTTGGTATCTTTACGAAGCTACAAGTGCACTCTCTTTGATTCAAGCATCAATTCATCCCTCAATCCAACATTTGCATCGAAATGAAGGTAATTCTTCTAGAACCCTAACTTTGTACAGAATTTGGGGATTTTGGAATTATATATGTCTAAATGCTTAATTGTTGTTCCACTATGTCAGGTTGAATTTGTTTATTTCTATTCCACCTTGATTTGAATTACATCGTTCATTGATGTGCTCAAATTAATACTATGTAAACAAGTAGTAAGCAGTTGTTGTAGACAGACAGTGCTAACCACAAGATCGTTTGCTAAGGAACCAATTAAGCTACCACAACGAATTGAAAGCAAATATGTACATGTGAAAACATATTGAATGATTTAGGTTTTGAATATTTTCTAAACTAGAAATCAGAATAAAGCAAGTAAACGGTTTAAATCAAAGAGATAGAGAGAACACAGTAGTTATGATCGAGGAATGCTAATTCGCTCTAGGAGAATCATTCATACTTGTCACACGGTCGATGTACATAAATTAGTCAATCCAATTCAACCAATCGTTATTTGAATGTTTTGAAATAGAGAAATCATGGGTCGTCAATCCACGATCTTTAATCGGAAACGATTTTGAAAGTCTTAATCTAGCTTATTGGATTGAAGGTTTTACGAAGATTTAAAGATAGATGAACCTATATGAACGAATCTAAACCCTAGAAGCGAATATTCATAACCGTCACATAACTACCATTCGGAGTGGTTTAACTACTCATGATAGAAGCAAGGATCAAAGAATTCAAGATATTGCTCATGCTAAACATAAACAGAATGATAATCGCATGCAAGCTCATACAATTCGACAAACAAGAATATGAACGAATTGTAAAGAGATAAACAATAGAGAATTACCACAATAACCAGGAATTCGGTATCAATCCTTCAATCAAAGATAAAACCAAGCTCCAATGTAGTTCAATCTCAAGAATAATGTCTAGGAGCTTTCTTCTAAGAACTAGGTTTTTATCTAGGTCAAAAGTGTGTTTTTGACAATAGAATCAATATCTAATATAAAACGTCCGAAAAACTAAGTCTGGGCGAATTAGGAAACAAAACGCAAAAAAAAAAACGGCGAAAAGAAGAGCGCATCGCTAGCTTGAAATCAAGCGTCGCCATTAATCAAAACGGCATCGGCAGGTCTGCAGACGGCAGAGGATTCTTGGCGACGCCGCTTTGATAATGGCGTCGTCGATTGTTTTGTTTTTCCGCCTTTTTCGCTTCCTTTAACTTCGATTCTTGGTATTTTGGGCTTCCTGCTCCACTTCTAGCATCCATACGAAGCATTGGAACTCCATATCTTGTAGATGCATGTAAAATACACCAATTTGCCTTCAATTAGCGCATTTTAGCCAAATACCTACAAAACACACAAAGAACAAAACAAGTAAAAAGTCTCTAAGAAAACTACTAAAACTGCACTTAAGGATAACAAAAAGACGGTGAAAAAGACCTGATGAGATGATGTAAAACCTACTCATCAAACTCCCCAAACCGAACCTTTGCTCGTCACCGAGCAAACAAACAAATTAAAAACAAACTAGACTCTAGACTACGACACATAATAACACACAAACGAGTCAATCTTCCAAGTGACCGACCTCTACCATTGTACGCGTTAAATTCACAAGATGCAAAAGGTTTGCACTCAACTGATCTTGACAAAAATAGTGTACAAAAAATCCTGCAAGAGAGTTTCTCAAATAAATAGCACTTAAGCCTAACTCTCCAATCCCTCGCAAGGAAATCCTACACTATTCCCTGTCACACTCTTTAAGTGTCCAGTGGGTTAAACACTCAAGAACAATAAGAGAAAAGGAAGGTGAATTTCATCACAAAGGTGCCTCAAATACCTCATGCAATGTACTCAATCAGTTAAGCTAGAAGGGACTTTTTCCTTGCATATATCAGCTTGCCAAGGCATACAACCAACTTCCATGAACCACGTATTTGCATCAAATGAATTAAATTCTAATCAATTTGGCCACTATGGACTCTTTTAGTCTCACTTTTTTGGTAGTGTCTGTTTTACCGAAGTCCGCACTTTTGTGCGTGTCAGTTTGGTGTACGTGCCATCAACCCTCACGGACATATGGCTTTTTAAGAACACGCCGGTATATAGGTAGTATTTGAAACACGCTTAACACGACTACGGTGGTGACAAGCACCATAGATACACTCCGAGACGATTCAACTAAGTAGGGGGAATACATATTACAAGATTTGAACAATAACATCATAACACAGCAGATTTCTTCTCCCCAAACCGGTTCTTCGCAATGCACTGGCTTTCGACAAAATGAAACATGAAGAGCATGCCGTTCATCATGCTTAACTTAACTGAGTACACATGAGAATGAAAAGGCACAAACAAGAGGGTTTGCACTTCCCGAAAGGATCACACAAGCACCGGTACAATATTTTTTCATCGGCTTAAAGTTTCTCACCGGCTTTTTGGACTAAAGAGTTAAACAAACTTGCTATATACAGGAAAAACAAACTTACGAGATCTTAAATCCACTACACTATCTAAGCTCAGAATCGTGCAAAACGTAAGCAGCAAGCAGATTTAACAATCACAATAGAAGTTTTCGTAACTTGGAAGAATGACTCATGAAAGACTCTAGAGAAGAAAAGAAAAATGACCAAAAAAAACAGAAAGTAAAGGACGAAAGACTCTAGAGACTCAGAAAATAGAGAAAATGCAGACAAGACACTAGAGAGCACATTCCCCCTCCCCAAAACTAAACTCATGCATGTCCTCAAGCATAAAGTAATAGAAGAAAAAAGAATGGGGTCAACAATGACTTGCCTGTAGGTGTACCTTTAAAGTCATGTACAAGACTCTTCCGCATTGGCTAACGGGTACTCTGGAAGTCCTTAGCTCTTCCGGTTGGTGCAGCTCTTGTTCTTCCTTGTTGATAAGTATGTATATATAAGGGTCCAGTGTGTGCTCCTATGAATTTCCTGCGAAACAGAATATAATGGAGCATAATAGGCCTTCAGTTCGCGTGGCTTGTCTTGCACCTCAATTGTGCAGGTTCGGGCATGTAAATTCACCACCATGAGAGTTGAGCGGATAAAGGGTCTCCCTAGAAGTAGCATATCTTTTTCCATTTCATTCCCCTTCACCCTCAGCGATTCCACTACCACAAAATTTGTCATCACTGTTATACCATCCAGCTTAACCGAAACATCTTCCACAATCCCCATGCATCTGCTTCGGGTTCCACCAACAAGAGTCATAAAGCATCTGCTCAACTCCAATCCTTTTAAGCCTAAGTCTTCATAGGTGTCAAAAGTCATCAAGTTGTAACTAGCACCAGTGTCGACTATTCCGGTAACCTGAGTTGAACACCCAATGCCTACCAATAGATCAAAGCTATTGGAGTCGCTTATACTCTTTTCCGCCTTAGGAATGACTATGATGGGGGGGGGGGGGTCGGTTTCAGGAGTTTCTTGCTCCGCATTTGCCTCCACTTCTGGAATCACGGAGCTCGGTTCCTCGACCTCATCCCCCGTTGATACATCAGTGGCTACGTCTTTAGTACATTCATTTGTCGATTACATGGGTCACTTGAGCTGCTTTGGAGTTCCTAAATGCAGTGCAGAGTTCTCAACCTCATTGGTACATGTGGCAACAATAGATGTAACCTTCCCTGGTTCTTCAAAATTTATCTCAACTGCCAGAACTCTAATGTTTTCTGGGACTGCTGGGTGTCTACCTTTCTCCATGAGCTGTAATTTCCCAACCAAGTCACCCAATATCTGTTCCAGCCTTCTTTGCGATTGCTCAATACTGTCAAACCTCTAGTTATTATTTTCCTGAATTTTCTGCGCCTCAAACCAGTACCTCTCAGACCTCTCCATGTGGTTCCTGATTTCTTTTTCTAGTTCGGTAATACACGGCCCTGGAGTCTCTTCCACTGCTCTGGCTGCCACTCTCCTAGCCTTATCTCTTGCTCCCTTAAGCTACGATGCTGCTGCCAGCTTCTCGAAAACACTGTTCAATTCATCAGCGGATGCTTCTAGGAAGGAGTTTTTACAGCTCACATCGACCACATTTTGATATTCCCAATCCAGGCCTTCATAAAATCGAACACATAAGCTCATATCGTCTATCCTGTGGTGAGGGCATTGGGCCAATAACTGAAAAAAAAGGATCCCGAGCTTCATAGAAGGTCTCATCATGCATCTACTGAAACTGCATTATCTGGGCACGAAGTTGCTGCATTTTCTCGGGAAGATAGAATTTATTCATGAATGCCCTATAGAGCGAACCCCAAGTCAGCAGAGAAACCTCAGGTTGGTTTAACAACCAGCTCCTTGCCTTGTCCTGCATACAGATCGGAAATACCTTCTTCATTATCTCCTCGTCAGTAATTGTCACCCTTTCGACTGTCAACGGAATCCCTGAAATCAGTAGTTCGAACTCCTTGACGAACATTATCACATCTTCATCAGCATTTCCGTAGAATTTTGGAAGATTGTGGAGGTGGTGAGCCTGGAGTTCAAAATTCCTGGCCTCATCAAATAGAACGATTGCTGCTTTACCAGCCTTAACCACACCAGCTGCATGTAGGCTCCATAGGTGAGCTGAGCCATCGAAATGTCCTTTTTCATCAACCTGTTGTTAGAGCTACACAACACGAAAACCTCGAAATATCCTTAGTTTCTATTAGTGCACTAAACTTCAGGTAAGTTGGAAAACAAGTATAGATTTGCAATCAAGCGCTACAGTAGGAATTGATTCCCCGGTAGCGGCGCCAAATTTGATGAGCTCAAATTAATACTTAGTAAACAAGTAGTAAGCAGTTGTTGTAGATAGACAATGCTAACCACAAGATCGTTCGCTAAGGAACCAATTAAACTACCACAACGAATTGAAAGCAAACAAGTACTTGTGAAAACAGATTGAATGATTTGGGTTTTGAATACTTTCTAAACTAGAAATCAGAATAAAGCAAGTAAATTGTTTAAATAAAAGAGATAGAGAGAACACAGTAGTTATGCTCGAGGAATGCTAATTCGCTCTAGGAGAATCGTTCATACTTTTCACACGGTCGGTGTACATAAATCAGTCAATCCAATTCAACCAATCGTTATTTGAATGTTTTGAAATAGAGAAATCACGGGTCATCAATCAACGACCCTTAACCGGAAACGATTTTGAAAGTCTTAATCTAGCTTATTGGATTGAAGGTTTTACGAAGATTTAAAGATAGACGAAGCTATATGAACGAATCTAAATCCTAGAAGCGAATATGCATAACCGTTTCATAACTACCATGTTCGGAGTGGTTTAGGTACTCATGATAGAAGCAAGGATCAAAGAATTCAAGATATTGCTCATGCTAAACATAAACAGAATGATAATCTCATGCAAGCTCATACAACTCGACAAACAAGAATAAGAACGAATTGTAAAGAGATAAACAATAGAGAATTATCACAATAACCAGGAATTCGATATTAATCCTTCAATCAAAGATAAAACCAAGCTCCAATGCAGTTCAATCTCATGAATAATGTCTAGGACCTTTCTTCTAAGAACTAGGTTATTATCTAGGGCAAAAGTGTGTTTTTGATAATAGAATCAATATCTAATATAAAATGTCCGAAAAACTAAGTCTGGTCGAATTAGGAAAAAAAATCCAGAAAAAAACGGCGAAAAGAAGAAACTGGCATCGCCAGTTTGGTCTATGAGCAAGTAGAGATTCTTGGCGACGGGCTTGATAACTGGCATCGCCAGTTCTTTGTTTTGCCCTTTCCGCTCCTTTTTGCACCTTTTAACTTCGATTCTTGGTATTTTGGGCTGCCCGCTCCACCTCTAGCATCCATACGAAGCATTGTAACTCCATATCTTGTAGATGCGTGTAAAATACACCAATTTGCCTTCAATTAGTGCGGTTTATCCAAATACCTACAAAACACACAAAGAACAAAACAAGTAAAAAGACTCTAAGAAAACTACTAAAACTACACTTAAGGATAACAAAAAGACGGTAAAAAAGACCCGATGAGACGTTGTAAAACCGACTCATTATTCATGCCTTTTTGCTTGATTCTTGCAAAATATGAATAGTGGTTGTGTAAGACATGGCTTGGTTTCACCCTTGATGGTATAATTGGTTAATGAATGATTGCTTGTTTGAATTAATTGAGTTGCCAAAGTTCATTTTCATCGATAACGCACTATGAATTGATGGATTATTGCATAGGATAAGGCGTTTCGATTTTCATGCTATAATGAAGTTTGGTTTGGGGAAGAACACTTGTTGATAACAACTAATGCACTATGGATTACATGCTTATGTGTTAGGATAAGGCATTGTTGTTATTTGTGAAGTTTTGGTTTGGGGAATTTTGTAAGAACGGGGCTAACATCTCTTTTTCTAGGAAAATGTCTAAGAGAAAGACGATTTTCACCCGAAGCAAGAGAGGAGATGGAGAATCGGGGAGTGGAAGTAGACAAGAAAGGGCGGATGGGCCTCAACCAGACGCCTATGGTTTTGTACAATCTTCTGAAGGAGAAAAAATTCGAGTTCGGAATTTCTCCCAACCACGTAGCATTATAGCTGAGAGGGGAATATCATTCCCCCGAGCTATGAACGAGGAGTCTATGTGGATTTGGTCGAGGATAGACGAGCTTGGATTGAAGGCTCTTACAGAGGTGAAGCGTCCTTATGATCCAACTCTTGTCAAGGAATTCTACATCAACTACGTAGAGCGTAATGTGGATCAGATTGTCCGGGAACGAGGGAAGAACGTTGTGTATAATGCCAAGATGGTGAATAAACTTCTTGGAGCTCGTACACAATTCGATCCAACGTTGGATGACACGACATAAGGAGAGTTCTTTTCCGAGGCTGACCTAAGGAGAGTTCTTTTTCGAGGCTGACCTAAGGAAAGTGGCAACTTCTCTACTTCCGCTTTCAATGGATATGAAGAAAGTGGAAAAGAAGTATCTTCTCCCCAAAGTTCGCATTCTGTCCCATTGGCTGCAGTACTCGGTGATTCCACTGAGTTATTTCACGTGGATGTCAGCTTCGATCGCAAGGTTCATTGGCGCATTCATGAGTCGTGAATTCATTAACATCGGAGACATTATTGTGACATAGACACTTGCCCATTGCTATAAACCGAAAGGGCTGGCCTTCCCATGGATTATAACAGAGATATGTGCAGCACATAAGGTGCCAGGGATTATAAGAACCGGAGTAGCCAAGGCCCCATTTACTGAAAGAGACGTGACAACAATAATGAAAGGGGCAGCGAAGTGTCTTCAAGGTTTCGAAGACACTAATGTGGTGGATGAAATGGAAGAAGAAGAAGAGCTTAACCCCAAGGACTATGGGTCAGAAGATGAAGACCATAGAGGACCACACGTCCCCGATACAGTCGAAGAGGCACAGCCCAACACCGAGAATTCTGGCTACTCCTTGTACAATGATGAGATGCAAGCTCACTTCGAGCAATGGGCAGGTCCGAGGTTCCACGCAATCGAGGAAAAACACGATCATTTGCGCATCCAATATGGCGAACTCCACACTAGCTACCAAAACCTTTCAAATGAGGTAGCACAAGTGCACCAGTACGCCAATACCCTCAATTAGAGGATGGATAGTTGGGAACAGAGCAGCTCCTCGAATTTGGCAGCATTGCGAGAATTGGAGAAAGAGCAGAAAGGAGATTGGAGCGAGAAGAGAACCTATGGCAGCAATACTTTGGTGGAGGACCATCTTCCGGACCCCAAGGTCCGCCCTCCTACCATTGATCATGCCAACCGAAGCATACGGGCGGTAACTTTACAACTTTCTCTTTTAATTTATTCTTTATGCTAGGGTCTAGCTATCGAATAGGTTTGGGGAGGGAAGTTGTGATTTCATATGTTTACATGCCTCGGTACATTCTTATGCGCTACCTTGTATATATGTATATATGTGTTCATTTGTTTTTCAATTTTTAGTTTGGTGGTGTTCAGTGGTATGTTAGCCACTCTTGTGATTATATGGGGTGGTATGTTAGCCTCTTTTGCGTGATTATTGTGAGTCGTCTTTTGGCCTATTTAAAAAAAAATTGTGATCGAGTCTGAGTTCTTTTGACAAGTTGGTTATCTATTGCGAAAGATAAGCCTTTTATGATGTGATCTTTGATGGCCTTTAACTAGTACTAAGAAATTTTCAAAAATCATTTTAGTCCGTTTCACTTGTAAATAGAAAGTCTTCCTATTCAAGTAGTCAAAACCCGGTGAGAAGCCTTATTTGAGCCGATGAAAAAATATTGTATCGGCATTTGTGTGATTCTAGTTGGGAAGTGCAAGGGTAAGTCCGCGCCACTTCATATACATGTGCACTCTTTTTAAAAAAGGTATGACGAACGGCATTTCGACTTGTTATCTAGATTCCCAAACCCGTTCCAAGGAACAGGTTTGGGGAGAAGGGTACTTGTTGCTTCATACTCAGGCTCATTACATTCTTTACCTTTGAGCATATGGTCGATTTTCGAAATTTGTTTTGTATAGCTTGATACCGTTCTAAAATAAAAAAGAAAAAAGAAAAATCTCGAAGTCTTTTCCCATGATCCTTATGATCTTTCAAGATCGTGTCTGGCATTTCAAAATACTACCTATAAACCAACGCGGGGCTGATTGTGCGTATGCTGTGAGGGTTGATGGTTCTGTTCTCAAAATGCATGCTAAATACTACCTATAAACCAGCACGTGGGCGGTTCTTGTATGTTGTCAGGGTTGATGGGGTGTACTCCAAATCGAAACACACAAAAATGCGGATCTTTAGTAACCTATTGGGATACACTTGCAAAATTGAGATAAAAAAATGAAAAATATGTGCAAAAAGAATAAAGCACAAGAAAAAATGAAAAAATATGTGCAAAAAGAGCAAAGCACAAGAAAAAAAACGTTATGCTATTTATCTTTTATATTGATTTCGACCTTTCCAAGAAAAGTCCTTTCTGATCCATTTGATCGAGTGCAAATGCATGTAATATTTGTGGCATCTTGTGACGGTTGTTGTCACCTTCCTGAGGTTAAGTCTTGAGTGATTACCCCTTTTTACTGGACACTTCCAGGAGAGACTAGAGTTTCACTTATATTATCCTTGTGAGGGACTGCTTGAGTAAATCGAAGTTCTATTTACTCGTGAAACAGAAGACTATGATCTTTGTGAAGCTACTTGCCAACGTTAGATGCGATACAAGTTTACATCAGTTTTAGGCTTGACGCTTGAAATAGTTGTTCCAGTAGCTTGTCATTTGAACTCTTCCGTGTTGTGTTTGTCTATGTGTTTTTCTTTTCTAGGACCTCTTAGAGTTTTATTTTCTCGAGCACGAGCAAAGGTTCGGTTTGGGGAGTTTGATGAGTCGTTATTTTAACGCCTTTTTTATTCCTTTTTACTATATTTTGTCAAGTCCTTTAGCCTTTTATTAGGGTTTTTATTACTTTGTTTATGTTTTGGTCTCTTTTGTGTTTTTGTACTTTTTTTAGGTGTTTTTAGGTAAAAAGGCAAGGAATTGGAGGAGCGTACGTGACTTGAAGCTCATTCAAAGCTTCTAGAAGCACACAAGGCTAATAGTGGGCCGCTACTCTAAGGAGGTGACATGGAGGTTGAGAAAAGAGAGTCAAATAAGGAGAAAGTGGGGAAAACCAACTCTTTTCGAGAGGACGAGCTCACCGCGGTGAGCCATTATGCAAATGGGCTCACCGCGGTCAAGAATGGCCAGAGAATTGGAAAATGTTGGTGACCGCGGTGAGCATCACCTTCACTGCAGTGGGACCTATTCAAACCAGGATTTCTGGCTGTTTTTTTCCATGATTTTGAATTTGCACTTCCTTGGTTCTATAAATTGGGCACTTGTAACTCATTTTTTTTTATATATCTTCAGACCTTGCTAGTCGATTTTCTTTCAATTTCAAGCATTGTAAACACTCTAGAGATTCAATCTCTCTTGCAATAGAAGCATTAATTCTTTTCAGACGATCTCTTGTCACTGACGTATCCAGGTATCAATCGTGCAACTACTATTTAGCTTGTACGTGATAGGTCGTTACCTCTTAATACTGAATCTTGATGTATATGTTGAACTTGTTAGTATTTAATCATCCATTAGGCTATATTCGTATGATTGCATAGCTTGTGACAGGCTCTTTGTAGTGATTACGTACTTATAGCCCTTATTTGGTTGTAATATCAATAGCAAGGTGATGAACTGCGATTAATGTATCCTTAATTGGTCATATTTTTATCAACACACTTCATGAAAGGATTTATTTAGCTTCTTTGTTTGTAGAATTGCATGACTTAGGGTTTTACCTTGACTTTTGCATGTTAGGTTTTATTCTAGGACTGAAGTGTCACTATCCACACTATTTGTTTACAACCAACACAAGCAAGTCTATTCTGTAGAACTAGCTTAATCAATTCCTCGAGAGAACGACCCTGTGGATTAAGGCTTGTCTGTATATAACAATCGCTTTACTACTTGTGTTTTTATAAGTATTAATTTTGAGCGAATCACCCCGCTGCATATGTTGTGTGAATTCTATATTCACTACCCACCATTAAAAACTTCTCTAGCAACATATTACAAAAAAACTTCCCAATGCATATTCGATCTCCCCTCAATATACTCATAGTACCAAAGATCAGCTAGCCCACTCATATAATAAGATGCGTGAAAAACTTTGTTTAGATCATCCATTGGGTTAGCCTGAAAATACATGTTCGCACGGCGGATCCACGATAGGGGATTTTCGCTAGTGAATTTCGGAAACTCCATTCATTGGGCTGGTAGCATCATTTGACTCCCACTTCTCTGACCAGTATGAAACTCCGCGTAGTGAATCGCTGATGCAGGATTTTGTAGGTGTCCTTCTTCCTCATCGATGATTCCTCATCATTGAGGTCCTTCTCTTTCTCCTTTCTCCTAACATCCTTCTCCATCTGAGCAGTGACTAACATTTTGATTTGCAACTTTAATTCCCCTAACGTCTAATCCATCGATACCACCTTGTTTCTCACCGCCTCCAAATTCTGGTTAACACCCACAAACTCTGCATCGTGTTTCTTAGTGATATCTGATGAGGCATTTTTAGAACACCTCATCGGGTTCTTTTTACCTTGTTTTTACTAACTTTTAGTTTAGTTTTTCCTTTATTTGTATATATTATGTCTTTTGTTTGTGTTTCTTGTGATTCCACCTTGATTCCAGGTTTTAGGTACTTTTCATGAAGAAAATGAGTTAAAATGATGCATTTCAATGCACTTTGTCGGAGATCACAAGCTCCAAGACTCCAAATAGGTGCCACGAATGTTCCAGGAATGCCAAACGGGTCAAGGATGGACGAATAAGATGCGAATCAAGCTCGAAGGAAGCGGGGCGTTCGCCCGGAGCTCTGGACGCGGCCACAGAGGGCCACATTCCAGAGACGGAGCGGGCGATCTCTCCATCCGGGCAATCTGTTGGGGCAATCGTCCGCTCTAATATGTTCCTTTTTCCGGCGTTACTTTTGTCGATTTTGTCATTTTAAACTCCAGATTTTGTAATTCAAATATCACTTTTTCATTTCACACAACATTTGGGAGTTTTTGAGAGTCTTAAGGTTCCAAGAATCATCCATCTGATCAAGTTGGAGTCTTGGTTAACCATTGAGTTTGATGATTTCTTCCTGTAAACTGTACTTTTCACCATTGATAATCCATTGGAGCTTGGTAATTCGTCATTTAACGGTAATTCTGTATCGTTTCTGATTTCTTGCTTCTTGTATATGTTTTTTTCTATGTTTATCATATCTCTTGCTTGTGACAACATGAGTATGAGTAGCTAAACATAATCCATGGGTTGGTGGTGAAATCTTAAGCATCCTAGTATAGGTCTTTGGATGAATTTACACTATTCTTGGTTTGCTGAATTCTTGCGAATCGTTTGTAGTTCAATGCCTTACCAATCATTTCTTAATACCAAAAATCCACAGGGGGGATTCGCACGGTCAAGGTTACTTACGATTTGAGCCCAACACATTCGACTACAAACGCTGACTAGTAGAATTGACGACTCTACTACGTTGATAAAACGTTTTCACTTTCAAAAGTCGTGTATTCCATTGAATCCTTATACTAGCTAGCTCTTGATGAAACCACCACCCATGTCTCCTTTAATTGATTACAAAATCCGTGTTTACTGTTTAATATTTGTGTGATTTGTGAAAGAAAGAATTGGAGGTCGTAAGATGCAATTCTAAGACAAACTAGTTCTTTAAAACACTGATAAGCTTAGTTAAGTCCTTCGAGAATGACACTCGAGGCAACTTATCAACTCACTACGTGCTTTTCTAGTGATCCTTGATATTGCTCTTGGCTAAACAAATTAAGGACTTGATTTGGCGCATCAATATCGAACAAATCCTTCATACTTAGTATCCATGTCTCTGGGTCACTCACAATAATCACAACCTTGGCTCTAGATACCAAATGTTATGACCCAGTTATAACCTAGTTTATAACGAAAGAGTAGTACACAATAATCGATCAAACAGTAACAAAATCTTATAATCGGAAAGCAACGAATACAAAATAGGGAAAGCCACAACCACGATCCATCGGAACACCTGAAGAATTAAGATCGGATTAGACAAGATGTTTGATGATGAATTGTAGAGAGACGGCGATTGAGGAAATTAGCTCCATCACTCGCATAATGATCCAGCTGCTTGCTCGCGCACATATGAAGGAGAAGCAGCAAAAGCGAATATCACAGAGCCAGTGTCCAAGTATCTCATGTGTTGGTTGTTATTCTAACTATTGATACAGATATATGTCCAATCCGTTAAGGGCGCCATAGAGCATGTCCTAGAGCGCATCAAGGTCAAAATAGCCAATTCAGTACTTGTCCGACCTTGGATAGTCCTCCTTAAGGAAAACTGTTGGTCCAGATAACGGCAAAGTAAAAGACTAGAGGGGGGGGGGGTGAATAGTCTTTTAAAACTTTTATCGATAACAAATGTTTCTCAGATATCTGAATAGATATCTGATACTTAGAATCAGAGTGCGGAAGACTTAATATAGATAAGTGTAGAAACAGTTAATAAGTGTGTGTGTGTTGCTGAAGTATAAATACAGAAACGTAAATGACACAGCAAGTATAGTGGTATCTGGAGGTGGCGTAATCCTCCAACTAATCCACTTCGGTCTATCAGAGACCTAGAATTCACTAGAACAGATAATTGAGATAACCTTACAATAATCCTATTCTAAGATTCTGAACAATTGGTTCCCAACCAAATGTTCCCCCTGAGTTGTTCCCTAGATTCTTCAGCCGAGTACTTCCTATACTCAGAAACCTTTGAGTTATTCCCTAGCTTCCCAAGCTAAGTACTTCCTATACTCAATAACCTTGGAGTTATTCCTTAGTTTCCCAAATCAAGTACTTCCTATACTCCGGTAACCTTGGAGTTATTCCCTGATTTTTCAAACTAAGTACTTCACATACTCCACGCGGTTTTGGTGTTGGTTTACATTTGAGTTGTCGGATGAGCGTCTTAATAACTTTCAGCTTATTCAGATAGCTCTGTGAACTAAGTTACTTAATACACTTTACACGTATGGTATCTTGTTCGATTTCTTGACCAAGTCTTATGATATCTGTTCAAGAGAATGAATCTCAGATAGTTGATCTTTTGATTCAACTCCTTCACAGATAGCTTTGCTTGTTTAGGATCAGGACACTTAGAACTTCAGTGTTTACTCAAGATCAAAAGCTTTAGTCGCAACAGAAAGCTTTGATAATAAGTAAGAAGCTTTGAGAGAGTAAGATCAGAGATCGTATGTTTCAGTGTATTCAGTGTTCTGAGTTGTGTTCCGTGTGTTCTCTCAAGTTGTCTAAGTGTTGATATTTATAGATGAATTTGAGTGCCGTTTGAATAGTATCCGTTAGGCTCAAATTCAAACTATCGATATCTGTGTATAGTACTGTAGCAGGTTTTGTCTTCTTCTCAGAAGTTGCCGTTGCTTTTATTCAGACATCTCTGTCCGTGCATTAAATGCTTTGTACTATACCTCTTTTTTTTTTTTTGTCCTGTAGTGTCAACGGAACTATGCTTTGTATCAGAAACCAGTGTTATCTGATTCTTTGCACGTCCTTATCTTCATTCTTCAGATACCACTTGTTATTCATTGAAACAACTTTGTTTTCAATATAAGTTTCTTTTTCAGGAACGTGATTAATGCTCAAGGTATCTGAGAATAGATATCTGTGGACACTTTCCTTGTTTTCAGATATGTATCTCATTTCTCAAATATCTCTTGTGACACAGTTTGTTTGAAACTGTTCGCGTCTACAAGATATCTGGCTAAGATATCTGAATAACAGATTCAGTAATCTTGTGCAGTTTTCTTCAAATCTTCAAATGTTGTTGAGCTTTCTGCTTGGATGTCTTCTTCTTGATCTTCTCTTCATAAAATAAAAATTACATTTTGAGACCTAACATCCTATACAAGATTAGCTAGACTATCATACTTAGTAGGTTTCCTCTTTTACAATGTTCAAGTGAACCAAGAGTACTAATCACCTTTCTGAGACTAAGATAAGTCATCATGTTGCTGAACAAAATCTAAACAGATATTCTAACAAAATATCTAACAAATTTCCCCCATTTTGATCACTCAACGATGACTATCTTCCCTATTACAAATCTGGATGAGGAAACAATCCACCACTTAATCATTTCTTGAGATCTTTGAAATCATATAATTAAGTGCAGAAAGTAGACATCAACCAAATCACAAGGTGTGATCTTTGCTGACAAGTTATCTTTTATAGAATACTATCTGAGAGTAAGTTCTTCAGATAAGTCGCAACTTAAGATTACAGATAACTTTAATACATGATACGCTTAAGCTCACCAAATAAAATACAAAAAACTACATAGTAAATTAGGACAACAGGAGTAACCAAGCTCCAAGTAAACATCCTAAAGAACTAGTCTTCAAGTCTTCAATCTTCAGGTCTTCAACAAGATTTCTATGGATCAGTCTGCAAATTTCCTATCTCCAAACCTTTTGATGTCATCAGAATAATCATAGAGAAGAGTTCTGACAAGCATCTCTGTGGCTCTGGCAAATCCACAGACTTCTTTGTAGGTTTTGGTAGGATTTTTCTTGGCAAAATGCTTGACCCATAGGTACTTTCCCCACTTCCAGGCATGCTCTATTCTGATATCTGGAAGCTTGAAGTATTCATAGATAATCTTCAGATATCTGATTTCACCCTTGTATTGATCTTCTGTCAGATAGAACGACTCATAGGGTTCCATAGCAAGTCTTGGTCTTGTGCCTGTTCCTGTGATATTCAGAATCTTGTGCACATCATCTGGCTTTCCATATGGACAATCATCAGAGAGGTCCTTCTTCATGGCTTCAATTCTCTTGACAACTTCAAAATCCAACCATGCTTTGATGTGATTGGTGTTGATCAAGGTAGGTTTGTTCTTTCTCCATGCCATAAGCTGTTTGAGGATTGGTTCTGGAAATCTTGAATTTACCAATAGAAGCTTAAGTTCCAGAATCCAATAGCCATTTTTCTGATTGATGCACCTGTAGACAGAGGAATCATTGTCATACTTCACATACTCAATTTTGGCTTCTTCTGGCCTGAGTGGAAGTTGACTTTGTCTTTGTTCAGCTCTCAGTCTGTTCCTTTTCTGTCTTGAATTCTCTTTGGGGTTGTTGCTTGAAGAACTACCACCCTGGATAGACTTTGTATTTCCAGAGGGTGTTTTAGCTGCATGTGCCTTTGCAGCTATGGGCTCAGTTAGGCTTCCAAGTTTCCTTTTTCTGTGAAGAGGAGCTTCATCTTCATCAGTCTCTTCATCATCTTCATCAAGATCAATTCTTGTGAGATCTTTGCAGCCTTCTTCATTGCCCTGGGACTTGATTTGACCTTCTTCTTCTTCTTCAGAAGATTCATCAATCCCTCTAACTTTTCTTCTCCTTGGAGCCTTGGTACTCCTTGGAGGTTTCTGTGCCATGGCCCTTGTTACCATTTTGGTTCCTTCAGTAGGTCTCTGGGAAGCAACTTGGCTTGAGGAGGGTTCATTGATTTTGAGTGGTGGCTGGGAAGTTTTTCTTCTTCCTTTCTGAGCCGCACCAGCTCCAGATTTCTTCTTGTTTTCATCTCCTTCTTCCCATTCCCCCTGACTTTGAGGTCCAGATTTGTACTTTCTTTCCCCCTTAGTCATTGTTGGTTGACTCAGTCTAATAAAGGAATCTGAGAGAGAGTCAAAATGCCCTTGTAAATAGTTGTAGGTAGTGACCAACTTCTGAAGTTCGGCTTTGAGTTCCTGATTTTGCTTGATAAGTCCATTGTCCTTATCGGAGCTCGCCAATGGGCCTAGGATGGCATCTGCTTCAAAGAAGGTAACTTGCCTCTTGAAAAGCTTTTTCAGCTAAAGACACATCATCGTCCCTTATCATTCCCAGATCTTTCTGAGCAATGACCATGCTAGTAGTTCTCTGAGTGATGAGCTCAGTGAACTTTCTCATTTCAGAGGGGACTGAGGCAATTACTTCCTTGTTCTGTGAAGACATCTCCTTATTCAGAGCGGCAAGATTGGTACTGCTCATGTATTCATGGAGTAGACGTTTGCGCTTTGTTGAAGATTGTAGGAGCAATCAACTTTCTGCTCAAGTGAGAAACCGCTAAATGTTCATGTCGGTGCTCGCCAAAGTCTTGTCTTCTTCATCATCCGAGTGATTATCCCAAAGGATCTTCATCCTCTTGGACATGTTCATCAATCGTATCAAGTCCAAAGAACCATCTCGTAGATTGGTTTCTTTCCTTTCGGGAGGAGGATGGTACTTCTTCAAGATGATGCGACCTTAGCATCATGCTTGACTTCAGATACTTGTTCAGTGTCGAGTATTTGTCGTTTAGCATTAACAGCATCCTTTAGTTCTTCAACCGCAGAGTAAGCATTGATTTCTTTGAGGTATTGATCTTCTAGTTGATCAAGCTTTTCTCTGGATTGAGCTATTTGATCTTCCAGTTGAAGACGAAATGTTGTTCTTCTTCCAACAGCTTGCGAGTTTAGCACCGTCTGAGTGTTTAATATTTTCTGATTGGTTTCCTCAGAGAGCTCAACTACTTGTTCAGTAGTAACTGCGTGTTGGTTAGAAGATGGATGAGTAGATTTCTGAGGTGATGAAGACGGAGATTTCTGTGAAGTCTTCTCAGTTTGCTTTTCAGCGACTGAGGCATTGTTTTTCTGTGAAATTCCTCCGGTCCCTGGTGCAGGGGCATCATCATCATCCTTTTTGTCACTATCATCCTTTTGGTGATGGTCAAAGGGAGGTTCATCAAAGTAATTTTCATCCATTTCTTCCTCCTCATCATCTTCAGATACAAGATTGATCACTTCCGGGATAGTGATCTTCTGTCCATTAACTTCTTGTTCGTAAGGTATGAATTGCGATGCAGGGGGTGGACTGGCTTGAATGCCATCTGTAATCTTGTCTGACCATCTGCCTGTTCAAAGGCATGTATCAAACTATGCGCCACTTCTCTGGAAAAGTCCTTGTGTAGTAGAGTCGCAACTGAATGTTGTTCTGTAGGGAACATTGCTTGGACATACGTTTCTAGGTCAAGAGCTCGTGCTCGTCTGGTTGGTTGATCAGTTATTCTCAATATTTCAGAGAGATCATAGCACCTTAACTTCTGCCATTTCTTGAAGCATTGAATATGCTTTGGCAGGGTGTGAGCTTTGAAGAAGTGAAGTAGGTCCCTTGTTTCTTCAATGGGAACCTGCTTTGCATCTGTTTGAGCCTGAAAGAAAGAGTTTTGAGTGAGTTTCAAAACTTTTGTAGATATCTGAGTAGAAGTGTAGTTTAGTTTCTGAGTTACCTGAGTATGAACATCAGGCTCAGATACTTGTTCTACAGAGACGATTGGTGTCTCAGATATCTTGTTGTGAGGTGGAGACTTGGGAATCTGGTCCTCATCAACCTTTCTTTCTTGAAACTGAGATAAATACAATACTTAGGAAATAGTTTGAAAGAATATATGCATAAATATGCTTTTAATGAATTCTGATTTGAGCTACTTACTTCCTCATCAGGAAGCTCAGATTCATTTTTCTCAGAAACTTGTGCAGTTTCTGGTGTTCTTTCGAGTGATGTTGCCACAGGGGCTTCATCAATTTCCATTGATGCAGGGGAAGTTGCAACTTTATCCCCTTGCATTTCTACTTCTGAAGTAGCATGTGAGTAGAAAGTATTGATTATTAGAAGAGATAAATGATAACCCAGTATGAAGAATACTTATCACTTGATTGTCATATACCTTCAAGTTTGAAGGCTCAGTGATGAGTTCTTCAGAAACCTTGTTGGTTTCTGGGTTTGTCTCTGGCATTTCTGCCTTATCTTCTTCCATCTCAGTTGGAGCCTGTTAGAAACATTTATCATGAATAAGCATACAAACATTTTTACTGAAAAATTAGTTCTCTTTAAGAATCATTTACCTGTGGCACAGGCTCAGATTTCTCAAGAGTTGAGGTTGAAGGAACCTCTTTTTCAGTATCTGAGGTAAGCTTCTCAGCTTCCTCTTGTTTCTGCATTTCTAATTCAGCCTGTAACAAAGAAATTCTTATAAGGTAACAAGATTTATAAGTATAAGAATTTTTCACAAGGTAAGAGTTAAACCAGTCATTTACCCGGTAGCTTCAGTCGATTGGTCTCTGGAACTTGTGGCCTTTCTATACATTGGTCGTCTTGTCCCAAAGGCGCTTTTGTTTGAAGTTTCCGGTACTTCACACTTTTCCTGAGTATGCAACTCAGTTGCCTCCCCTGGTTGATCATTCTGAGTAGATGTCTCAGTTTGATCCCTCTCATTGAGTTGGGAACCTACTCAATTACAGGATTTTCTTCAAAGATAATGTATTCTTGGTAATTCAAAATGGAGTTCATTTACCATTTCATTAACCACTTGTGGTCATGGTTGTTGTTGTCTGGAAGCGTAAGATTGATCAAGAGAGTGTTCTTCCGATTCTTAGATGTGGCATTTCCATCAAGATTCCGCCAAAGACTAAAATACCACTCATCAGGGCTTTGTGAAGTTGTGCAAGAGAGTCATTCCCTGATGATGTGTTTGCACCAACAACCTTTGCTATAGGTTCAGCAACCTGTGGTGTAGGTTCTTCTTCAGATACCTTATCACCAGTTACTTTTTCAGTAACCTTAGCCCTCTTTGTTCCTTTTAGGACTTGAGAGATGACTAGTTCATCATCTTCATCGTCAGAGCTCTCATCAGCATTGGGAACTGATTGGTCCATTATTCCTGCGGTTTCTGCAGATGGGGCTTGGTGATGTTCACCATTCTTGGCAAAGATTTATGAGTTCATCGAAGGCTTTCTCGCATTAGTCGCAACATTTCTAAAAGCACTTTCTCTTGCTGAGTTTACTTGTTCAGTAGTTGATAACTCTTTTGCAGCATTGATGAGTTCATCTGCCATGCTTGCAGATATCTGAGAATTGACAACCTCTTTAGGTGTGTCTTCTGATTTGCCGCCAGACTTCTTTCTTGAAGTTCGGGCTTCTCGCAACCTTTCTTCGATATCTTTTGATTTTCTCTTCTTAGGACCTTTCGAGACCCAAGAACCTTTTTCATCGATTTGTATACTGCACTTGTAGAGTAAGTTATCACACATTTCAAATTGCCTCTCCGAGCTCAATGCCAAGCTTTTCCAAAGAAGTAGCATATCTTCGCACCATATCCCATCGTGGCCTTTGCTCATTTAGTCCTTTGACAATCTTAGGCTCGAAGCCTTGAATCTTCTTCACGAATTTCATGAAGGCGTATTTTCCCAGCTTAAAAGGGTTTTCCGGCCTTTTGTCTTGTTGATTCAAAGAAGAACATCATGATCCATCGTTCTTGGCTTATCCGGTCAAGACCTCCTTGTAGACCATCAAAGCATACGTGAAGAATGCAAGCTAGTACATCCCAGTGAACCAACAGATGTCCGTTCGGATGTCGAAGCTTGAACTCGATGGGTGTATCCGATTTTCAAGATCACACACGTCACTGTAAAGTTATTTAACACCTTCAAGGAGTTCATCATCCTTGGTGTTTATTTCAAAATCCTTTCCAAGATTTTGAACCTCAAACAACTTACAGAAAGTTGTTAAGTCCAGAAGGATTTCCTTTCCTTGGACTGAGGTTTTGATAGACACTATTTCAAAGGCCTTCAGATACACAGAAATAATCTCGAGTTGTTGTAAAATTCCAACACATCGAGTGATGAAATTCCATCGGCAGATAGAAAACCCTTGATTTGTGCCTTTTCAAGCATGTCAAGAATCAATTTTCTGTCACTTTGGTTTTCTATTGCGGCAGTGAGGTATTCCTCAACCATGGCACCATCCCAAATCATTCTGTGACTTGAAGTCCAATGGTTAGGATTAAAAGCTCCTACCAGTCGATTGTTAACAATAACCAACTCTGGTGCTTGCTTTTCAAAGAGCATGGAGGATTGGGATTTCTGTATCGAAGTGTTCTTGGAAGCCATCTCTTTATATAGTATAGGGATTTGAAGCTTGTGTTTGAAAGAGATTCGATTGAGTGATTTTTTTCAGAAAAACTTAATCAAGATTTGCAGAGATTTTAGAGATGTTGCAGAGGATTAGGAGAAGGTTTGTTGCTATTTTGATGCAAGTTGAAATTTCGGATTAGGCAAAAGTGATTTTCTTTGCCAAAATCCTATATATATAGCAAGTGAATCTCAACAGACAAATACATACAAATTGATTTTGTGTATGCGATTCGTGATTTGCAAGCGGCATGATCAAAAGTAACTTGCATTAAATGCAAAGTGGTCTTTGTCGAATTTTTGATCCACTATTTACTGTGAATTAATTTCTGCTGTTCAGATCAAGCGCTTGAATTCATCAAGGGTCACCATTGCTTCTCCAGCAATGATCACAATCAACAAATGTAATTGTGCCCATTTAATAAATTTTGGCTAATAGCTATCTGAATCACAATTGCTTGAGCAAGGACACCGCTCAGATCGAATCATCTTATACTTAGGATTTTTCCAAGTTTTTCATCAAGATAGAAATAATGCGAGTTTCAAGAGAGTAGTTGACTGCAGATAGTTATACTATTCTCTTTAGTGTTCCCCGTTTATAGAATGATTCAGATATCTGAGTTCCCGTCTCAGAGATCTTAAGCTATCTTTTTGCTCTTTATCCTTTTTGACTTCTGGATACCCGTTCCAGATACCTCTTCTCTCTTTTCTGGATACCCGTTCCAGATATCTCTTCTCTCTTTTCTGGATACCCGTTCCAGATATCTGAACTTTTTCAGTTCATTGGTAGTTCCATTAGTCCAAGACTATGTCTTAAGGCTAAGAATCTACTTTCTTGTAGTGGCTTAGTGAAGATATCTGCAAGTTGGTCTTGATGCCAATCTTGAGTATCTCTATATTGCCTTTTCAACATGGTCTCGATGAAGTGATGTCTAACATCAATGTGCTTTGTTACGCATGAAATTTAGGATTCTGTAATCGCAATAGCATCGTTGTTGTCACGTAAAATGGGAGTTTTCTTCATCGAGTCCATAGTCTTTAAGTTGTTGTATCCACGTAATTTGTGTTGCACAACAACCAAACAATAATATATTCAGCCTCCGTGGTAGAAGTTGCAATTGAGTTTTGCTTCTTGCTAAACCATGAGATAAGTCTAGTGCCCAAACCCAAGTTCCTGAGGTGCTTTTCCTATCAAGCAATGATCCAGCATAATCAGCATCTGAGTACCCAGCTAAACTCAATCCACTTGCTTTAGGATACCACAATCCTACATCTATTGTAACCTTCACATACCTTAATATTTTCATAGCAATGTTGTAGTGTGTTTGCATTGGATTTGTCTGAAATCTAGCACATACTCCAACGGCATATTGAATGTCAGGTCTACTTGCAGTGAGGTAAAGTAGTGAACCTATCAATTTCCTATACTTATGTTCTTCAACACTCTTATCTGATTCAGTATAGGTCATTTTGGTTCCAATGCTCATAGGTATCTTAGCATTCTTTTCAGAAGGCTTAAGATTGAATTTTGTGAGCATGTCTTTTGCATACTTTGTTTGACTAATGAATATTCCATCATTGAGTTGCTTGACTTGCAATCCTAGAAAATAATTCATTTCTCCCATCATGCTCATCTAAAACTTGCTTTTCATGAGATTTGCAAAGTCATTACAAAGTTGCTTGTCCTTAGATCCAAATATGATGTCATCAACATATACTTGAACTAAGAGTAGTTTCCCATCATGGTTTAAGGTAAATAAAGTTTTATCAACTTCACCTTTCTTGAAACCACTTTCTAGAAGGTATTTGGCCAAAGTGTCATACCATGCTCTTGGAGCCTGTTTCAGTCCATACAGAGCTTTCTGTAGTTTATAGACCATTCTACTTTCTGAGGAAACTTCAAACCCAAGTGGTTGCTCAACATAGACTTCTTCTGTAGGTTCACCGTTTAGGAATGCACTTTTGATATCCATCTGATAAACTTTGAAATCTTTATGAGCTGCAAAGGCTAGAAAGAGTCTTATTGCATCCAATCCGGCAACTGGTGCATATGACTCGTCAAAATCTAAGCCTTCAGTCTGAGTAAATCCCTTGGCAACCAATCTTGCTTTGTTTCTGGTTATTTCACCAGATTCATTCATCTTGTTTCTGAAAACCCATTTAGTTCCAATCACAGATATTCCTTCTATAAATGGAACTAGTTTCCAGACTTTGTTTCTCTCAAATTGATCCAACTCTTCTTGCATTGCAGAGATCCAGTCTTGGTCTCCTAATGCTTCTTCTATGTTTTTAGGTTCAATATTCGAGATGAAACATCCAAAGAGATAGTTAGCATTTTCAGCTATTGCTCTTCTAGTCCTAACACCCTGATTAATTGGTCCAATTATATCCTTTGTAGGATGATCTTTGATCCATTTCATCATAGGTTTAATGCTAGTAGGATCAATATCCAGGTGATCTGAATGTGAATCACTAAGATTTTGATTTGATACTTTTTCAGTATCTGAGATATCTGACATATGGAAAATGTCATGGATATCTGACACTTTTTCAGTGTTAGGGATATCTGAGACATGCATTTCAGCATTCTCTTTTTCAGATACCTCTTCATGATGAAGGTTCTCAGTAACCTGTTCCATTTCTGGAAAACTCATAGGAAATTCCTCATCATGTCTGTGAGTCATCTTGTTGTTACTAGGCTTTTCAAGCTTTTCTACGTCAGAGTCATCCTCACTTTCCATAAAGATGTTTTTCCTTTCTGAGGATTCTTCTTTAGGATCCCTCAGTAATAGTTCTTTGAACTTTTCTGAGAGTTCATCAATAGGAGGTGTTTTCTTACTTCCTTCATAGAATACAACATGAACTGATTCTTCAATTTTCTTTGTTCTTTTGTTGTAAACTCTGCAAGCTTTGCTATTTCTGGAATAGCCAAGAAAAACACCTTCATCTGCCTTTGGTTGAAATGTTCTCAGATAATCTTTCCCATTGTTTAGAACAAAACATCTACAACCAAATACTTTCAGATGTTTGATATTAGGAGGTCTTCCAACCAAGTTTTCATAGGGGGTCCTGTCATGGTGTTTGTTTATCAAGCATCTGTTCTGAGTGTAGCAGGCTGTGTTTACAGCTTCAACCCAATATATTTCACTTATTTCAGTGTCAGCTAGCATTGTCCTTGCAGCTTCTTTAAGGGTTCTGTTTTTCCTTTCTACAACACCATTTTGTTGAGGTGTTCTTACAGAGGAAAGTTGGTGTTGTATACCTTTGCAGGTACAAAACTCCTTTATGTACTGGTTGACAAACTCAGTTCCATGGTCTGTTCTGATTGCAGATACCTTGTCATTCTTCATGACTTCAAGCTTTTTCAGCAAGTTTGGTATCTCCACCCTGGCATCAGACTTGTGTTTCAGAAAGACAACCCAAGTGAATCTTGAGAAGTCATCTACAACAACCAGACCATACTTCTTTCCTGCATAACTAGTTACAGATGATTCAAATAGATCCATATGTAAAAGTTGCAGTGGTCTAACACTAGAGTGTCTGATTTTGGATTTGAAAGAGATCTTAGATTGTTTCCCCATCTGACAGGCAGAACAGATACCATCCTTTCTGAAAGATGTTCTGGGAAGACCAACCACTAACTCTTTCTTGGCAAGTCTATTCAGAGTTTTGAAGTTCAAGTGACTCATTCTTTTGTGCCATAACCAGTGCTCTTCTGTGTGACCAGATTGACTCACCATGAGACATTCTTCAGTTGTGGCAGATGCCCAATCGGCAACATAAAGACTGCCTTTCCGCCGTCCAACTAAGACTGTCTGCTTTGACTCATTGTCAATTAGTTTGCAGTATTTAGCTTTGAATTTTATAGTAAAACCCTTGTCTGCAAACTGGCTCATGCTAAATAGATTGTATTTCAAATCCTTAACATGTAATACGTCAGTGATTGTTAAAGTTCCCAATTTGACGTTGCCAAATCCGGAGAGGATTTAAATCTCCTCCAAAGAAATCGATATCTGGTCCTGTGTTGCAAGCTTTGTAATCAACCAGATTTGCTTTGTCTCCTGTCATGTGCTTTCCGCGTCCACTATCAAATAGCCATTGTGCTTTAGTCCAGGAAGCATTCTGCACACAACAGGAAACATGAGATTAGGTTCTCATATCTTTGATGGAACCGTCAGAATCAAAAGTTCTTCCAGTAGGAATCCATTTTTGAATGAATTTCTTTGAAATATGCTTTTGTCTGACAGGAATGTAAGGAGGAATTCTTTTTGAATGAAAGTTATCATTAGTAAGAATTATTTTCTTCCTTGGTGTGTTCCTAGGTGCTCCATATGATGCTTTCAGATACCTGTCAGGTTTCTGAGTTTGCTTTTCAGCAAACTTAGCCTTCCTTGCCAGATTTCTTCTAGCCCTGGCATTCAGATTTTCAGTGGCTTGATTTAACTTCCACCGATAATTGCTTTGAGCAATTCTAGCTTCGACCATCGTTCTTGCTCCTGCTTGTTCTCATGAGCAAGTTGTTTTCCGTTGCCTTTGTAGCCAATGCCGTTTCGAGCACTTGAAGCTATCTGAGGTCTTTTCTCAGCAGCTTTGCTAGTCTCTGGTTGATCCAATTTGTTTCCAGAAAAAGTGACATGGGAGAATTTGCGGCTCTCGCAATTCTACCTTTTGAGAGACATACTTGTGGGTGTTTACACTTTTAGGTCTTTGTGTTTCTTTTTAGAAACATACCCAACAGTTTTGTTTTTGACTTGTTTTTCCCACAAAGGTCTAGTCGCAACTGCCTTTCCTTTGTCAACAATCTTTGTCTTTTCACCGATACTATAGATTGCATGGGAACCGTCTTGCTGAGTACTTACAAATGTTCTTTTCTCCTTACTCTTACTCAGAGTGATAGAACAATCTGTCTGTGTATTCAGCCCAAGTCCTTTCTTCTCTGAAGGATCTCTTAAGTAATATTGTACTTCAGTAAGAGTGTCACTAGCTTTGGCATAAGATTGAAAAGATAGTTCTTTCTTCTTGAGTTCCTTGTTTTCAGAAAGAAGATTTTCATAATTCTTTCGTAACTCAGCCATTGCTTTTTCATGTGACTTTTCAGTCTCAGATATCTGAGCTTTGAGAAATGCATTTTCAGCATCCTTTCTCTCAGATTCTTTAACTAATTGAGAATTTTCCTTTTCAAGAGAATTCTTTTCTTCTTCAAGGTTTTCTGCTCTAGCTCGGATCATTAGAAATTCTCTTTCATAGATGTCAAGTTCTTTCCTGAGATTTTCTAGATTTTTTATTTCCTCTTCATCACATTCATAAGTGTAGCAAGAAGTATGTGTTACCTCATCAACCATAAGACAGTTTTCTATGTTGGAGATGTCTGGTCCGTCAATTTCAGCAACTCCACACATTTCATTCTTCTTGAGGCCGAAGTCGATTATATCATGAGTAACTCCACATAATTCTGTTGATGGTAGAGTTGAATCATCTGAATTGTCATCTTCAGAATCTGTCTCAACGTCCAGAGCATCCAGCTGAATTTGGATTTTCTTTCTTTCTTCAGTTAACAAAGCTTTCTGGCTTCTTCTGAAGATTCTTCTATCTTTCTTGTCCTCTGTCCTTAGTTTGTTGAGGGCAGGACAATCCTTCTTGAAATGGTCAGGTTTCTGACAATAGAAACAGATATCGTTTCCAATTTCTGCTTCCTCAGTACATGATGCTTTCTGAGCTGGCTTGTTCAGCGAGCTTTGCATATTTTTTTACTGGTGATAGTTTGAGCCTAGATGCTTTTTCAGCTTCTCTTTGGCCTTTCTTCTCTCAATTTCTTGACTGAGAAATTTCCTCATTTGCTTTGCAGCAAGAGAATCCTCAGTCTCCTCCTTGCTTTTCTTCTTTTCAGAAGTTCCTTGAGTAACTAGAGCAACATTCTGCAACTTTTCAGTTGTTTGTTCTCTCTGAGTTGTCTCATAGTCAACAGTAGCAAGATGAGAGAAAAGTTCCACTGGAGTGATATTTGGCATACCTTGGTTAAAATAAAAGAATTTAGTATGCTCCCAGTTGTGGTTAAGACTTCTAACAATAGTCTTAATCTTTTCTGAATGAGAGTATCTATTGCTTTCCCCAAGTGCTGCCATATCACTCATGAGAGTGGTAAATCTGAAATAAAGTTCTTCCAGAGTTTAAGTGGGACCTTGCTTGAAATTTTGAAATTTCAACTTTAGAACTTCGAACTTGTTTTCCTTGGTTTTCGGTTCCACGCATTTCTTCAATCGGTTGCTGGCAATTTCGCCGTTTAGCACCCTACGGTTTACATTGTATGTGCTCAGTGTCGATGATGATGTTACGAGCTTGACCATCCAGACGATTTCTCTTGGCATCTTACGATGTCCAGAGTTCTCTGGGCTTTGGTTCGTAAATAACGTGACCAGTAGATCTTCCACTAGTTGACGCATCTGTTTGTGAAGATCCTTCGCTTTGATCTCTGTCTCTTCCACTCCAAACCTCCATGACTTGCTTAAGTTGTTGAATGACTATTGGGCCATTCTTTATTACTTCGATCATCTCGTCACTTATGGCTTCAAGGTGGAGCATCATGTTATTTTTCCATTTCTCGTAGTTCTCTGGTTTGAGAACGGGTGCATCACTCAGAGACATACCTGCACACTTAACACACAAATTAAATAGTCCTCAAAAGTGGACAAAGTTCCTTCACCTATCTGGGGATCTAGGTTCAGTGCAGAAGGCTGGTGAACCTCCTGCTCTGATACCACTTGTTGGTCCAGATAACGGCAAAGTAAAAGACTAGAAGGGGGGGGGGGTGAATAGTCTTTTAAAACTTTTGTCGATAACAAATGTTTCTCAGATATCTGAATAGATATCTGATACTTAGAATCAGAGTGCGGAAGACTTAATATAGATAAGTGTAGAAACAGTTAATAAGTGTGTGTGTGTTGCTGAAGTATAAATACAGAAACGTAAATGACACAGCAAGTATAGTGGTATCTGAAGGTGGCGTAATCCTCCAACTAATCCACTTCGGTCTATCAGAGACCTAGAATTCACTAGAACAGATAATTGAGATAACCTTACAATAATCCTATTCTAAGATTCTGAACAATTGGTTCCCAACCAAATGTTCCCCCTGAGTTGTTCCCTAGCTTCTTCAGCCAAGTACTTCCTATACTCAGAAACCTTTGAGTTATTCCCAAGCTAAGTACTTCCTATACTCAATAACCTTGGAGTTATTCCTTAGTTTCCCAAATCAAGTACTTCCTATACTCCAGTAACCTTGGAGTTATTCCCTGATTTTTCAAACTAAGTACTTCCTGTACTCCACGCCGGTTTTGGTGTTGGTTTCTGTTTGAGTTGTCAGATGAGCGTCTTAATAACTTTTCAGTTATTCAGATAGCTCTGTGAACTAAGTTACTGAATACACTTTACGTCGTATGGTATCTTGTTCGATTTTACTGACCCAAGTCTTATGATATCTGTTCAAGAGAATGAATCTCAGATAGTTGATCTTTTGATTCAACTCCTTCACAGATAGCTTTGCTTGTTTAGGATCAGGACACTTAGAACTTCAGTGTTTACTCAAGATCAAAAGCTTTAGTCGCAACAGAAAGCTTTGATAATAAGTAAGAAGCTTTGACAGAGTAAGATCAGAGATCGTATGTTTCAGCGTATTCAGTGTTCTGAGTTGTGTTCCGTGTGTTCTCTCAAGCTGTCTAAGTGTTGATATTTATAGATGAATTTGAGTGCCGTTTGAATAGTATCCGTTAGGCTCAAATTCAAACTATCGATATCTGTGTATAGTACTGTAGCAGGTTTTGTCTTCTTCTCAGAAGTTGCCGTTGCTTTTATTCAGACATCTTTGTCCGTGCATTAAATGCTTTGTAATATACCTCTTTTTTTTTTTTTGTCCTGTAGTGTCAACGGAACTATGCTTTGTATCAGAAACCAGTGTTATCTGATTCTTTGCACGTCCTTATCTTCATTGTTCAGATACCACTTGTTATTCATTGAAACAACTTTGTTTTCAATATATGTTTCTTTTTCAAAAACGTGATTAATGCTCAAGGTATCTGAGAATAGATATATGTGGACACTTTCCTTGTTTTCAGATATGTATCTCATTTCTCAGATATCTCTTGTGACACAGTTTGTTTGAAACTGTTCGCGTCTACAAGATATCTGGCTAAGATATCTGAATAACAGATTCAGTAATCTTGTGCAGTTTTCTTCAAATCTTCAAATGTTGTTGAGCTTTCTGCTTGGATGTCTTCTTCTTGATCTTCTCTTCATAAAATAAAAATTACATTTTGAGACCTAACATCCTATACAAGATTATCTAGACTATCATACTTAGTGGGTTTCCTCTTTTACAATGTTCAAGTGAACCAAGAGTACTAATCACCTTTCTGAGACTAAGATAAGTCATCATGTCGCTGAACAAAATCTAAACAGATATTCTAACAAAATATCTAACAAAAACCTTCTGAATCAACTAGTACGCTCAAGTCAATACACCTTTTCAGCTGGTCTGACCTAGCTTGGTGCACGACTTCCAACTGGACAAGAGGTCACATTGTCCCACCAAGTACCACACAATGTCGGTCCTAGGATGCCAAACGGACCTGACGAGATAAACTCGGACGCCCATCTTAACAATAAGACCAAACGTATACATTGGAACCTCCAAGATACATCTGAGCAGTTAATGTCTTGGACCGTCACTGAGCTACCTAAGCTCGGATCATTCTAAAAGGTCTCACACGGACCCAGCGGCGGGAATAGTATTCTGAAAGGTAAAAGGACCAATCTACCCTCCCTGGCCCATCTAATGGTGTTGGACTTTCACATACTATTAGGCCATGGGCCAAGGGAGCATTGTTGTTCAAATCCTAAACATACACTTGGCATCATCTTATGAACCTCTTCATAAGTACATGACAACTATAAATATAGCACAAGGTCCAATACTTTAAGGTAAGTTGGGGATATCATAACTTCCCTCATAACTACTACATTGGAAGCTTTCTTCTCTCTCTTGAGTAAAGTCTCTTCCCGGTTTGACATCTAGCGAACCGGGTTACCCATCTAACCCCCCCCCCCCCCCCACTTAGTCTTTTCAGGTGCTCTGGATTGGACAAAGTCATCAGGTCGGACATCAAGTTGGAGGCAGATCTTAGATTAGGGACTTGTAGTAGGTTAGTTAGGCTCAACCCCTTAACAGTTGGCGCCGTCTGTGGGAAACCATACAAAAGCTTTCGTGTTTAAGCTGAGCTGATGGCAAGAACGAGACGGACAACACGGACCAGTGTTGCAGGCATCGGAACTCCACCTCCACGCCCTCGCGGATGTCCACCCAACAGAGGACGGAGGGCCACTGTAGCAGAAAGGAGCGCTGAGGGATGGAGATACCCGAGCGACGGTCACACAGCAAGCCCATCGTTCGATGACAGAAGAGACGTTCCGTCCAGGGGAGTCTGTAATGTTCCTGAGAATGTTGTACCTGAAAATCACAGAGAAGAGGCCGCTCAAGTTCCTCCGGCAGGGACACAAGGTCCTCCTCCTGGTCAGCACTTTACCAAGCCAGATGGTCGTATAGTCCGCACTATTGACTTCGGATTAAGTGATAATCAATTTGGTCGACTGCTTACGATAATCCAAGGTTGTCTTGGGTCTAACAGTGTCCAACCCCAACAAGTCACTCCGCCAGTGGCTAATCCGGGGCAAGAAGAGCCCGCTCTATCAAAGAACGAACAACGTTCGATCCAGCAGAGGTTGGGGAATCAGCTACCATAGGAGGATTTGCGGAATCTCCTAGACAAGAGAGCCTCTGCTTCCCAGGTTCGACGAGAAGGAAGTCCAAATGGGCAGAGAGCATATCAGGAAGACGGAAACAGGCAACCTAGAGCTCCGCAACAGATAACTCTGCGGGCTAGAGATCACGTAGCGGAAACCATTCCTCTGGTCCCCTTAGATGAATTTTCCGTGGATGTTGCAGTTCATCCAAGAACGGGAGAGATGATGAATGCGGAAAAAATCTATGCTCAACAAAAAGCCTTGGAAGTTCAGATTCTTAATCTCGGACACATGGTAAAGGATCATGAGCAGATATACTAGTGCACCGAAACCTTTGTGTGATGATATCATGAAAGAAAAGGCAAGAAACAAGAACTTGGATCAAGTGATTCTGAACTTGGAATACTATTACGGAGATACTTGTCCTGTAGGCCACTTGACAAGGTACAATAGTAAGATGGATTCCAAAGGGATGAGTGATAATACAAAAGCTCTCACTTTCTCATCCACTCTCTTCGAAATAGCCATGGATTGGTAGACTGCATTGCCAAACAGGTTAGTAAGATCCTATGCGGACCTCTCTTCCAAGTTCCTGAGACGATTTGGAAAATCGAAAAGAAGGAAACAGACTGTGGAGCACCTAGCAAAAGTTATACAAAGAGAATAGGAGGATCTTAGGACTTTCCTAGATCGCTTCAATGCGGAGGTCCTCCGAGTAGAGTCTCACAGTATTGAGGAACGGGTCTGTCAGTAGTAGGCTAATACTTACAACGCAGAACTCCATAGGAAAATCTCTAGCCAGGAAGTGAGAAGTGAAAAGCATTTGGATGATATTTGTGAAGAGGTAATGTGCGGAGAGGAGTACCGAAGGAATGTTCCAGTGAGAGCTGGTTCCAAGAAAGGAAAAGAGCCAATGAAGCAAGAGCAACGCCATGGAAAGTTCGATACGAAGAAAGATTACAAAGATAAAGGTTTCAACATGGAAAGGAGTCCGCCACGAAGATATGCGGATTATATCCGTCTTAATAGACCAAGATCCGACATCTTGGCCACCATTATTGAGAAAAAGTTGGATGTTCAATGGCCAAAGCCATCTCACAATAACCGGAAGAACAAGAATGCAAAAGGGTATTGCAAGTTTCACAAGAGCCGTGGCCATGAGACGGACGATTCCATTCAACTAAAAACTGAGGTTGAGCAGCAGAACCGCAACCATGTCTGCTATCCTTGCCTCCTCCTCCAACCAATCATTCATCTCGGACAGATCATCACAAATAAAAGTATGATGATGATATTGAAATGGAGAATCTTCCATACAGTGGAGTGATCAACACCATAGCAGGAGGACCGACTGGTGGAGATAGCATGAACGTAAGAGAACGGACGACTCAGAATCTGCGGAACAATGATAGATCCTACGCTGCTCCGGCGATCCGTGGAACCAACACTATATCCTTTGATGACAGTGAGATTCCTTCTCCTACGACAGGAGGCGAGGATATAGATGACCCGGATGTTCCACTGGTGGTCTCTTTGACCATATAAACTTATCGAGTGAACAAGAACCTGGTAGATACAGGGAGTTCCTCGAAATTGCCAAAAGAACAATCGATCAGATGAATCTGGGAAGAATTCGATATGAGAGAGTCAATACCTCCATATTAGGGTTCGGAGGAGGAACTGTCCGTCCTTTAGGAAGCATCATGCTTCATGTATCGTTGGGAACACATCCCGCCAGAGTGACACAGCTAGTCCGTTTTGTAGTGGTGGATCGAACCTTTGATTACAATGCCATCTTTGGTCGTCCGGGGCTCAATTAATTCCGAGCTATATCTTCTACCCTCCATAACAGAATGAAGTTTCCAACTACCTGCGGAATTGGATAAGAAGTAGGAAACATCAGAGAAACATGGGAGTGTTACATCATGTCTACCAGGAGAGCATCCGCTCCTGTGTTAGCAGTCTCTTTGACTTCTAATCCGCAGATTATTCTCCCTCCGAAAAAATAGGATCCTAACATTGGAATAGGGAGTCAGAAGGATAAGTTTCCCAAAACAGCACGGATCGAACCTCATGAGACTCTCAAGGATGTTGAACTTGTTGTTGGAAGCCCGGACAAGAAGACTAGAGTCGGAACGGAGATGAATGCAGAAGAGCAGATGAAGCTCATTGCTTGTCTTCGACACAATAGAGATGTCTTTGCTTGGAGTACTGACGACCTCAAGGGGATAGATCCGAGGGTCGCTGTTCACCGTCTGAACATGGACCCATCGATTAAATATATCCGCCAGAAGATAAAAGATTTTGGTCCAATCAAGGATGCCATCATAGCCGCAGAAGTTGACCGGCTCATGAAGGCCGGAAACATTGAAGAGGTCCATTATTCCGATTGGGTTTGCAACGTTGTCTTAGTTGAGAAATCACCAGGTAAATGGCGGATGTGCAATGATTTCACAAGGCTGAATAAGTTTTGCCCAAAGGATCCCTTCCCTTTCCCACGGATTGACCAATTGGTTGATTCCACAACCGGATGTGCGTTACTGAGTTTTATGGACGCGTATCAAGGCTTTTACCAGATTCGGATGGCCAAGGAGGATATTAAGAAAACAGCTTTCTTTTCTACGGGAGGGGTGTATTTCTTTAACGTGATGCCCTTCGGATTGAAAAACGAAGGAGCTACTTACCAACGGCTGGTAAATCAAATGTTCAAGGAGGAAATCGGCAAAACCATGGAGGTGTACGTGGATGACATGCTTGTTAAAAGAAAAACTGAGGAATAGCATATAGAGCACTTGAACAAATGCTTTGCTATCCTTAGGAAGTATGGAATGAAACTCAATCCGGAAACGTGCACCTTCGGAGTAAAGGGCGGAAAGTTCTTAGGCTACATGGTCACAAAAAGGGGAATAAGTGCTAATCCTGAGAAGATAAAAGCCATCCTAGACCTGCCCCAACCGAAGAACCTCAACGAGGTACAACAGCTTATCGGACGTCTCATGTCCTTAAGTCGTTTTATTTTGCGATCCGCGGAGAAGAATCTTCCATTCTTCAAAATCCTCTGGAAAGGAGAGAACTTTGAGGGGACTGCAAAATGTTTCGAGGCTTTTGAAAACTTGAAAAAGTACCTCCATACCCCTCCACTGCTCTCCAAACCCATAGAAGGAGAACCACTCTACCTCTACCTAGCCGTTACGGAAGAGCCAATGAGTTTCGTGTTAGTACGAATCCAGGCTAATGATCACATGACAATTTACTATCTTAGTAACGCCCTTGCTGGGGCGGAGACAAGATACGTAAAGATTGAGAAATTTGCATATGCTTTGGTTTACACCGCAAGGCGGTTGAAACCCTATTTCAAATCTCATAAGACAGTGGTCCTAACTACGGATCCTTTGAAATAGGTCCTTGGAAAGCCTGACCAATCAGGATGACTCTCTAAGTGGGCAATTAAGCTGAGAGAATACGACATTAGCTATCAGGCTCCGACAGCCAAAAAAGCTCAAGTTATTGCTGACTTCCTAGTGGAGTACCCTGAAGCGGAGTCTCGGATAAATAGACATTTGAGTGCTTGATTACCAAGGAGATCAAACGTAAGTCAGTTCCGCCGAAGATCAACCCAGATAACCTTGAAGATGCTCAATTCATCAATCAATCTCGGACTACGTCATGGGAGAAAACTCGGGTCAACCACATGTTCCTCCTTGATGATATCTCAAACGAATCAAAAACTGATAACTCCGACCAAGATACTCAGAAGGAAGAGGAACAAAGGTTAAAAATTCAGGAGCTTATAGAAGATCCCCAAACCAAGGAACAGCCCACCGATATTTGGACATTGGAAGTGGATGGTTCATCCACCGGAAGAGTGGGAGGCATTGGAATCTATCTTAAAAGCCCTGATGGAGAGGAACTCGACTATGCAATATCCTTGGACTTCAAATTTACAAACAATGAAGCTGAATATGAAGCACTGGTGGTCGGACTACATATAGCCAAGTCTCTACAAGTCCGAAAACTCAAATCTTACATGGATTGACAGTTGGTTGAAGCCCAGTTTTCTGGTGCTTTCGCCACAAAAGGCCCTTCAATGATCAAGTATCTTGAGCTACTGAAGCAAGAAGTGAGTCTCATTGAAGAGTTTACCCTGGAAAAATTTGATAGGGAATGGAATGAAAGAGCGGACACTCTGGCAAAGTATGCGTCCGCAACAGCTGCCTTGGACACGAGAAGAGTCATTCTACTCACAATTAGGAACTCATGCGTCATGAGTCCTACTCCAACCATTATGGTCACTGGAACAGGATGAAACTGGATGACTGATATCTTTAATTACCTCAAGGACGGATCATTATCTGCTGATCCGAAGGAGTCAAGGAGTGTATAGTGCCGAGCAAACAGGTATTTCATACTTGGGGAAGATTTGGATAAGAAATCCTTCACTGGGGCCCATATGAGATGGTTGGATCCACAAGAAGTGAGGACGGTGCTTGAAGAGATCCACAGTGGAAGCGGCGGAAGTCATTCCGGTGGCCGGACTCTTGCTCAAAAGATTATCCGACAAGGTTACTATTGGCCTACCATTGACAAGGATTCCTCGAGCTTCACCCGGAACTGTCCTGATTGTCAGTATTATGCAAACAAGCCCCATTGTCCGACACACCCTATGATTTCGTCAGTCATAGCATGTCCGTTTGATCAATGGGGCATCGATATTGTCGGACCTTTCCCAAGAAGCACTCAGCAGAAGAAATTCTTAATTGTAGCTGTGGAATATTTCACCAAATAGGTAGAAGCGGAAGCAGTGGCCATTATCATGGAAAGCCATGTGCGGACCTTCATTTGGAAGAACATCATTTGTCGCTTTGGCTTACCAAGAATTCTTGTCTCGGATAATGGTGCTCAATTTTCGGGCAACAGACTCAAGGAATGGTTGGCCTCCTTCAAAATTGAGCAACGCTTCACATCTGTCGGACATCCACAGGCTAATGGACAAGCTGAATCCACGAACAAGACAATTGTCAAGATCCTGGAGAAGCGACTAAGGACCTCTCAGGATAGTTGGGTGGATGACCTAGACGGTGTACTCTGGGCTCATCACACCACAGAACGGACTGCATCTAGGGAGACCCCATTTGCTCTGGTTTATTGCATGGAAGCAGTCATACCAGCGGAGATTGCGGTTGAAACAATGAGGATCCAAGAGTTCCATGATTCCGCCAATCAGGAAGCTCGGATCTACGACCTAGACACGCTATAATAGAAGAGGACCGAGGCATTGGCTAATATCCATAGATATCAAGCAACTACAGGCCAGGCCTACCACAAGAATATCCAAGCTAAAGGTTTACAGGTCGGAGACGTAGTGCTCCCTAGAGCTAATATCTTGAGCAATATTGGGAAACTCAAGCCCAAGTGGGAAGGACTTTACAAAATCATCGTTGCTAGAGTGAATGGAAGTTATGAACTGGAGGACGAGCACGGACACCCACTCAAGCGTACTTGGAATGTTAAGAACCTTCAAAAGTTCTATGCTTAGGGTTTGTCACACGGAACTCCGTCAGTTGTTTTGACATTCTGGGTTTAAACCGTTTGTTACATGGAACTCCGTCAGTTATGTTTTTGCTACTCTTTTCTCATTGGCCATGCAGCCCACAAGTTGTAATTGAATTTATGGCAAATCAATACAACTTTCACCTTTCGATTCAAAATAAAATTTGATTATTTACATGGCAAAGAAACGAAAGTACACACAATCTCCTTTGTACATGTTACGATCCGATATATCTATACAGATCCATACAATATCTACACTACAACGAAAAAGCCTGTCATATTCTCCGAGATATGTCATAACTTCACCAAAGGATCTCTCAAGCAAAGGGTCCCTCGGCACACCAACATCATCAACCCTTCCATAAACAATGAGTAGTGGGATGTACCTGTAACACGGACAAATTAAGAATCAGTCTTCGGACATTAAGATTTTGCAAAACATCCATTCGTTCGAATCCAAAACACAGATCTGACGCATTGATCGTACTACGACCCACCCGCCAGCAGCTTCTCGGATAGGACAAGCTCCTACCGGGTGGATCGCGTACGACCAATGGGATTGTCCGTCGATTCACTACTCATAACGGATCTAACACATTGATCGTATTACGACCCACCTGCCAGCAGCTCCTCGGACAGGACAAGCTCCTACCGGGTGGATCACACATACGACCGATGGGATCTTCCGTCGGCTTACTCAGATCAGAAAATTTTCCAAGATCTACGTTTCCTAACAACAGATCTCGAGCAACCCATCCCTCTAGACCCACACCACTCTCAAACCCAAAGACAACATGTACCGATTTGAGAGTGGACAGGAGTCTCGAAGGGAAGACTGGTCAAGAAACCATCCACCTATTACGCCTATTTTCATGGTGATAGAGGAATCCGAGCTTAAGAAAGAAGAAAGAAATTTTTAATAGAATGGAGATTAGAATCGAAATTGTACGATCAGTGCAGTGGAGAACTCGGGTATTTATAGATAGGACAAACCAATTAGCGTCCGCCACGTAAGAAGATTGACGTCGACGACTGGCTTGGGCCATCCGTACGGGCGAAGCAGTATTGGATCATTTGGGCTTACCCCACCTGATCATACTAAGCCCATGTTTTTAACTCTCCTGTAAATGTATCTGAGCATTCACTCATCGACGAGTCCGACAAACTTCATTTGCGGAAACACCTGAAGGTTAAGCCTATCGTGTAGCCCGAAGATCAGTAAGTTAATAATTTGTTGTCTTAAATCAAATAATGTTCAAAGTGATCCGAGCTTGCAAGAGTTGTATATTTATGCAGACTACTAAAACTACAAAAATTGTGATGAATCAAGGAAGTATAGAAGCTAAAGCGTTGACATATCAAAAGAAGGATATTGTACTTGCATTAGTATTACAGACCGAGAAGGGGAAATCAATGTACGTGGCAACAGATCCGTGCCATCAAAAATCAATATGCAATTGTTACATAATTTCTACGGGGCATACCCCGGACTTCTCATTGAGGAGGAGGCTGGCTTGGACAGGCTTCATTGGTTCAAGGTGGATTGGTGGTGGACGGATTGGCAGTTGTGGCATCCGCACGGGACTCATCAGCCGCATCAGCCGCATCGAAGGAGGCCTTTATGCTCTCAAATAGGTTGTAGTCCGCATCACGGCCAACGATCCGGGAGGGCATGAAGTACTAGTTCTTCAAGAAGTGTGAGTAGTCCTGGAAAGGCAGGAAGCAGATCTTCCCCAGAGCCCTCGGAACACATTCCTGAAGAAAAGGTCCGCCATTGTTAATCAATATCACCTTCATCGGTGACCACCTCCGCGAACTCACATGCTGCTAACCGCTCATCCAAGACGACTTCCACTGGAATCTCCACTCCACTAGCATCCGCGGACGGATCCAATCCTTCCTTCTTCCAATCGAAGTTCGGAGGCACCAACCCCTTTGCTTGCAATTCGCCGATGGGGGATGAGAAGCCATCCAGGTGGAGAACATCGGCTTTGTCTGCCATAAAGAACTTGAAGGAGTCCGAATTCATGAAGTCCTTCACAGCTTGGAGCCAAGCGAATTGGAGATCTTCGAGGAGCACATCCTTAGACTCCAAGAATGACTTCATTGCCCCATTAATGAAGTGCTCCTGCCACTCTAGGTCCGCCTTGTTCTGGTCCCAATTGGCCTTTAGCTTGGTGATGACCGTGTCCTTCTTCTTCGACTTGACCTCCACCTACTTAACCTTATCCGCCTCCTCTGCCGTTGCAGCCAACGCCTTATGAAGATCCTCTTCAATAGTGGCCTGCTCACTGGCCTTCCATTGCATGGCTCTGATCATGCATCCGAGCTACAAGAAATTCGAACAATCAGAAGTTATATTCTCGAACATAAGCAGAAACTAAAAAACCACAGAAATCACTTATCCTTTGATGCAGTTCGTGAATCTCTCCGACCCTCTCAACTTCAGGGAGTCTGCGACTCCGTTCATACTCCGCGTCAAGGGCCGCTTGGTCGGATAACGGCAGAACGGCGGGGAAAAGCTGCCTCTTCGATGCAGCAGAAGCATCCGAGGTCACGTTCCTTTTCATGCCAGAAACGATGGCATCCCGCATCAGCACGTCCCGGGGAGGTGCGGATGCAGTGGAACCGCCAGTTCCAGAGGTCCTCGGAGCACCTGAGGTGGGTGGCCTCGGAGCAGCAGCACTACGGGTAGCAGGACCTTTGCCCTTGTCAGGCACCTCCAAGATCTGCGGATCTTCACCCGCCTTCTTCCGCCTCTCCTCTTCCGCAGCGAACAGGGCTGCATTTTTGGGGTCCGCCATAGGCAAACCCGCGGAAGTATTTATAATATTGGCCCTCTGGCCCGTGGCAAGCTCAAGGGCTTGCTGCTCCCTCTGCTACTTCTTCTTCTCTCGGAGGATCGACATGATGTACTCGAACTAGTAAGCTGCGGAAGGAACAAATGATGTCAGATACGGACCTATAAAACTATGAATAGCAGTCTTATATGACAATCATATATGACCCTTAGAAGACAGAAGTCGGTCTTCCCTCCAACCTCAACGACGTAAGTCAGTCCGCACAAATAAGGCAGCGGCTGATAGATCAATCCGTGAAACGGATGCGTTGGTGGATTATTTTTCTTGTGGATTTCCGCCACCCACGGAGCCACGTTTTTGGGAAGAGGGTGCCAATCCGGAATACTTTCCCTCAAAAACTTTGTAGGCAACCCCCACTGCTCTCGTCTCCTCGCGGACTCCCCAAGCTTCAAAGCCATCCTCACGAAGATGTACTTTTCCCACCATTTCGATCCGAGCGAGAAGATGGGATCAGAGATGAAGTTGTACGACTTCCTATTTACAAACATATAGAAAAGGGGATTCCCCGGACTAAAGGTTAAATTAAACAACTGTCCGAAGTTTTCAAAATTTACAGGCTTCCCCTTCTTCGCACAGAAGACCGCGAAGCAAATAAGGTTTCCCAAGAATTTGGGGATAACCTGGCTCGAACCAATCCCGATATGATTCAGAATGTGCTTAAATTCGGAAGCGATTAGAATCTTCCATCCATAGGAGAAAGCCACTTCATGCACGCACATATATCCAGCTGGTGGATTATAGAAGGCGTGCCCGAGCTCTAGAACCATAATCTCGACGGACTCGGGAATCTCCCACTTCCGCCTCCACTTCGGAATATCTTCTTGATTCACCTTGGACGGACAGGTGGGAAGCAAACCATCCGCATTGAGTTCACCGTATGGGTCCGCGATTATTACAGCCGACGCAGGACGAAGGTATTTAGTCCGTGCCGCCTGAGCTCCACAACCCGCAGCTATTGGCGGATTTGAATGTGCGGGCACTCTAGGATGTAGAACAATCCGGCGATTGTTCTGCCCAGAGCGTCCCCACGGACGAGCAGTTTGAGAGGCTTCTTCCTCTTCTTCCTCGTCATCCTCCTCTTCTTCTCCTTATTCCTCCTCTTGTCCTTCAACTTCGTGTCTCCCGGATACACTTGGATTTGTCGGACCTGTTTCCATCACAACACAGTCCTCCTCCCAAAGCCTCAAACATCTCTATATCATCCGCCTCACGATCAGTGTCGCCTCCTTGTTCTGTCCGGGGCATACTCATACTAGTAGGCATGCCACCGCTGCCAATGGTCCGAGATTGAACCCGTACCCTTGTTCTCACAACATTCATCTAGATACCCACAACATTATTCTGAGTAGTGGTAGTGCAACGGACCCCATGCCCAGCATCTAAATCTTCGGACGAGACGACCTCCACAACATCCGCGTTGCGTACCTCCGCAGGAAGTCTGCTCTGCGGAATTTCCAACTCCGGGTGGTCTGACACGGACGAGGTTACCGTAATAGACTCGGACACTTGAATTATTCCGTCATCATAGTCTTGAACTTCGTGTTGGTTCTGACTATCGCTCCCGGACATCCTAGGGCACAAGGAAACGGATCAGAAAATGATGTTGTGGTCGTCCGAGAGTTCGTTTATGTATCTTATTAAGTCCCATTGTCTGAAGAAACCCTACTTTATTGGGTGTTCCTATAGGTCATTGTCTCTTCCTATTGGCACCTAGCTTGGCACACAAGGCCGTGCCATAAGGGAATTCTACATGCCAATTGGCACTATTATATACCCCCACGAGGCACGGTAATAAGGATCTCAAGAAGCCTACTGGCACTATAATCTACCATACATGGCACAGACACAGGGCAAATTTACAAGTTATGAGTAAAAATTGGCACCATACTTCAACTACGAAAAGCATGCAATACTAAAGTCACCAACATTCAACATACGGTACATTAGCATAACTGGGAATTCCAAAGAACATCCTATCTATACAGCATATGAGCATGGAAATTCAACAAAGCATACGTGCATCTGAGGTAGAAGAACATTCAGTCCGAATTTAAAGAAGACGAGATTTACTTACTTGATAAAGCAGTTAGCAGAAGAATGGACGGACCACAAAGCCTTGCTTACTCTCCGAAAGTGATTTGCACGAACGCTCTAATTGTTCACTGGAAACTTTGTTTGCTCGAAAGTTTGTTGTTTGCTCGGATTGCTTAGGATTGCTCTGAATTCAATTTGGCTAAAGTGTGACAATGATAGATCTGCCAACTATTTATAGAGGGATAGTCGGGGAAGATGAAGTGTCGCATCACTTGGATTTAAACCCCATCCATTGATCATTTCAATCCAACGGTTGCATCGATTTGGCGAAATTACATCACGCCCCATTAAATTTATTTTGAAAATTCTCCACTACCTTGGGATCCTCACTCATGGGCTGGACGGACGACTTATTGGGCCTCTTGGATCACTATTCATGGGCCCAAGTGGACCATGTCACATATCAAGCCCAACGAATTGCTTCCTACACACTCTTCCACAAGAGACTTCTTTAAATCCTAAAACCGCACTCGGATGTCGATATATCTCAGATACAAATACCTTTTCTTCCTACAGTCCGAGATTTTTCCTAACTCGGAGTGTAGAAAGAAAAGGGGGGGGAGAGATATATTAATTTCCTGAAACATGGATACGGATTTTTAGCATGAAAAGAAGGGATTTTCTCCCTCACATTTAACGATTCGGACACACTCCTAAAACACACTTGTCCTTCTACTTATAGTTCCACAACTATCATATACTAAGATACTTGGAAACTAGGGGGACATATGTTGATACGGATATATGTCCAATCCGTTAAGGGAGCCATAGAGTGTGTCCTAGAGCGCATCAAGGCCAAAATAGCCAATTCAGTATTCGTCCGACCTTGGCTAGTACGCCTTAAGGAATACCTTCTGGGTCAACCAGTACGCTCAAGTCAATACAGCTTTTCAGCTGGTCCGACCTAGCTAGGTGCACGACTTCTGAACCTGACAAGAGGTCACATGGTCCCACCAAGTACCACACACTGTCGGTCCTAGGATGCCAAACGGACCGGACGAGATAAACTCGGATGCCACCTTTACAATAAGACCAAACGTATACATTGGAACCTCCAAGATACATCCGAGCAGTTAATGTTTTGGACCGTCACTGAGCTACCTAAGCTCGGATAATTCTAAAAGGTCTCACACGGACCCAGCAACGGGAATAGTATTATGAAAGGTAAAAGGACCAATCTACCCTCCCTGGCCCATCTAATGGTGTTGGACTTTCACATACTATTAGGCCATGGGCCAAGGGAGCATTGTTGTCCAAATCCTAAACATAGACTTGGCATCATCTTATGAACCTCTTCATAAGTACATGATAATTATAAATATAGCACAAGGTCCAATACTTTAAGGTAAGTTGGGGATATCATAACTTCCCTCATAACTAGTACATTGGGAGCTTTCTTCTCTCTCTTGAGTAAAGTCTCTTCGCGGTTTGACATCTAGCAAACCGGGTTACCCATCTAACCCCCCCCCCCCCCCCCCCCCACTTAGTCTTTGCAGGTGCTCTGGCTCGGACTAAGTCATCAGGTCGGACATCAAGTTGGAGGCGGATCTTAGATTAGGGACTTGTAGTAATTTAATTAGTGTTTGAGGCTTAATCCATCAACACTAACGGCAATTTAACGCCAGGGAAAAGTAAGAACAGTAATAGTAAATAATGAAATTAACTACAAGTAGTAAAATAACAATTCGCCTGCTAGATCGCCTCCTGGTTCGTTCCATAATTCGGCAGTGCATAATAGGTATATGAAATAAACCATTTGTAATATGAAAAAGCAGTGAACATTGACATTTTGATTAATAACATTTATGATTTTATAGAGACCGTCTCTCAGAAGACTTACTCATAATAGTGATAAAAATATGTAATATTTCTCACGTAGTATCAAGAGAGATGACCTCTTTATAACTTATATATAGACCGACCTATATTATGAGAAACATCATCAATGTTATTAATCAAAACGCATATGATGTTAACAAAATGTATTTTTTGTATGTATGAACAAACACCAATGTTGAGAACATATACGTTTTGATTAATAACATCGATAATTTGCATGACAATATAGGTACGTCTCTAGATAAGTTATTTAGAGACCGTCACTCATGATATTAAGTTACATATAAAGACCGTATCTAAGGAGACTTACTCAGGTTTCTTGCTATAATTGTATCTCTGAGAAACGGTCTCTTGATAACTTATCCGAAGACGACATATATTATCAATAAAATCACCCATGCCACTAATCAAAATGTATATGTTGTTAATGAAATGAGTTATTTTCTAATATGAAAAAATAACCGTGTTGAGAAAACAAACGTTTTTTATTAATGACCTCAAAGATTTTATTAGTATACTAGATCTCGTATATAGATAAAGACCTCTTAATAGCACTCCAAATGGGTAAAATACAAAATTGATACTTTAATGAATGCCATGTACAGATAAGTTACTTCAATGTGGTCATGGCCAACGAAGGTACTTTAACTTGGTCGTACGTCCATATAAGGTACTTTAACCAAATTATTCAAAAAATTGCCAAACAATTAAAAAAATAAGGAAAGAATTAGTAAAAAAATTTAAAAAATCAGATGAAATTTGAAAGTTACTACCTCCGTCCCAATAAAAACTTGCTAAGTCTTTGATTTCTCTATTATTAAGAAAAAATAATAAAATATTAGTTTGTGTGGGTATTATGTTGGTTAAGTTGTACGGCTTTGTTCTTTTCGTCTAAAAACTCATTAATTTCAGTTCAGTTCAGTTCAATTTGCTTAGTTGTTTTTATATTACACTTCAGTTCAGTTAAGTTCAGATGACTTCAGTTCAATTTAGATTTTCTTAGTTGTTTTTATACTACATGATGAGTCGGTTTTATACCGTCTCATTTGGTCTTTTTTACCGTCTTTTTTTCATCCTTGAGTATAGTTTTATTTAGTTTTCCTAGAGTATTTTTACTTGTTTTGTTCTTTGTGTGTTTTGTAGATATTTGGCTAAACCGCACTAATGGAAGGCAAAATGGTGTATTTTATATGCATCTACAAGATTTGGAGTTCCAATGCCTCGTATGGATGCTAGAAGTGGAGCGGGAAGGCCAAAATATCGAGAATTGGGGTCAAAAAGGCGTCGAAGGGCAAAACAGTCAATTCAGAAGATGTTGGCGACGCCAGTTACCAACCTGACATACGCCAGCAACTTTCTGTCTCACGCAAAAAGAAACTGGCGATGCCAGTTTGGAGACTGGCGACGCCAGTTCTTCTTACTGGCGATGCCAGTTTTGGTTAACTAGCGACACCAGTTTTCCTTTTTGTCGTTCCTTCTACGATTTGTTTCCTAATTCGCCTAGACCTAGTTTTTCTCCTTTCTATTACTTAGAACAAAAAAGAATCACTTTTGATATCAATTCTATTGTGAAGAACAATACTTTGCACTAGAGCTAGACCTAGTTTTCAAGGAAATTACCCGATTTCGAGGTAATTGAACCGTTTTCCCTTGTAATTCAAAGATTGACGTTGATTGGGAGATTATCTACACAGCTTATGCATCGATTCATTTTCGTTCTTCAATTTCTACCTAGGGTTTGTGATAACGAAGGTTAAAATTGTATCAATCCTCTCGAATCTTTGTTTTGTGCTTGAGATTATGTTTATTGCTAGTATGATTGTGCTTTCGCTTATCATGAGTAGCTAAACACCCCTATTATGGGGTGGTGACTGATTCAATGCATGCTAGCTAGGGTTTCTGTGATTCGAAGTGCATCGGGATTCAATTACTTGTGCTTTATAGATTAATCGCATATCTTGCTATTACGTTTGATGCACAATCCGTCAATATCACTATTAGATTAAGCATTAAATCAATACACCCAAATGTTTTCCGTCTTGCTTCAATCTAACAGTTAGTTGCAAACAGTAATAGTAGGATTAGCTAGATTTATTGTAGCCTAGTCGAATTGACGCCTCCACTAGTGCTATTCGTTTTTGAATTCAAGTCTGTGACAACTTGCGTAATCAATCCCGTGAATCACATATATCCTGCTAGCTAGCTTGTTGACGTTACCACTCCATAATTTTCCCCATTCATATTTCAATCTCATTACTATCAAATCGGTTTCTAGTAGTTGCAAGTAGTTATTCACTTTAGTCTATTATCTCGCCGCCGAGGCAAACCAACTTTTACTGCTTTTCATATTGTTACTTTTGTTCGTAAACAAGACTCAGCCTAGTCCTTCAAGACCGACCTCGGGAATAACGCCACTACCCTACAGGTTTTCGTAGTGTTGAGGATTAACTCTTGGCTCTTAAACAAATATTAAACTTTGATTTTGACACATCGCTACACTTCAGTTCAGTTCAGATAACTTCAGTTCAGTTCAGATTTGCTTAGTTGTTTTTTATACTACACTTCATTCCAGTTCAGTTCTGATAACTTCAGTTCAGTTCTGTTCAGACGAAGAGGACATAACCTAAGTACGTGATTAAGTAAGAGAGAGAGATTGAATAAAATGATGATAAGGTACGAAAGAGATATAATAAATAATTAGTTAGTGGGATAAAAACTTTCCATTTATGGGTTAGGAAGTTTCCAACGAAACGCCAAAAGTTAGGAAGTTATTAATGGAATGAAGGGAGTAGTTTTAAAAAATCAGAAAAACATTCAAAAATTTTAGGATTGTATTATTTTAGGGAGCTTATCTATTTTTTGGATTAGTGTATCTAGAGTACCATTTTGAAATTGTTAGGATATTTGATATCAATGTGTCATGCTTAATATTCTTGTATATCTTCTAGATTTTAATTATCATTGTCACATTCTTATTAGTTATTATCGTTGATTTCTATTACATTGTGTACATATTGATAAATCGACATTTTTGCCAGTTTGTTACTGTTGAGTTTGTTGAGGGTAAGATCCCCCAACTACTTAGAGATTATTCGACCTCACAGGTAATAGCCAAGGTAAGAAGCTCCGTACTGTGTAAGAGCCAGTGTGTGTGAGCCTGTGACCCTTAAGCTCGGTAAGAACCTGCAAAAGTGACTTGAGTGGGGGAGGGGGTTAGGACCTGGTTTGCTAAGTGTCAAACTGGTTGGAGGCTTTACTCAAGAGAGACTGAAGATCTGCTCTGTATAATGCTCGGGATTAGTTTCGTAAGATGACTTACCTTAACATGGGGAAGTGTGCCATATTTATAGGAATTTCTCAAAGAGAAGTACTCCTCTGGATCGTGCCAAGTGTAAGGCCTTGATCGAGCCACCAAGGCTTGTTTAGGCCCATGGCCCAATAATGACACTTAGCCCATACCATTTTGGGCTTTTAGGGGTAGTTTAGTCATTATCAAGAGAGTTTTAGAGGGTGTGACATAGTCTGCCGTGGGTCAAGGTCCGAAGAGGTTGGTCCGGACCGTATTGGGCTGTTTATGGGGAACTTCCCTAGGTTTGCCCAACTCTTCCGATTCGTACCTTACGGCTCGGATCTCCCTACTCTCTAGTGCCAGTTTACTTGGTTGCTTGTGAGATTGTCATGTTGGGTCCGAATGATCATCTGTATCGGACCTAGATAGGTCGGACCTGAAGGCCTAGGGTCGGACCCAGTATCGTTTAAGTACTCTGTCCCTCTTCTAGGGAGGGTCGGTCCTGGGTGGGTCGGACCCCGTATTGCTCAAGTCCTTTGTTCCTCTCTTCTAGGGAGGGTCGGACCTGATTGGGTCGGACCGGAGGGGCCCAGGGTCGGACCTATGGGTCGGATCATTGTGTCTCGGGTCCTTTAGACAACTTGGGACGCCTTAGGATTCATTCCAAAGGCGCCTATGACGGATTGGACATATTTTCGTATCAACAGAGTTTATTACCTTAAGATATTTTCTTGAAATTATCCATCTTCTTCGTGTATTGAGCTATAATCTCTTTTTTTTTTTTTGGAATCAAAGTAATACTTTCATTATCCAAAATCCAAGAAAGTACAAATGGCAATCCAAAAGTGATCTAGCCTAACAAAAAATCCACAAGAGCAACAAAAATATCAACCTATCATCAAAAGTCCCAAATGGACTTTGGGCCTAGGGACCATCCAAGCCCTATAAACAATAGTATCAACAATGACCTCTCCTATATTAACATCTCTTGGCTGATTTTCAAAACATACATCATTCCTTAGGTGCCATATCCCATATAGTGTTTCAGAAAATGCTATCTTCATGAGTAAAGCTCGCCAATTTTTACCTTTGAATTTGGATATCCAACACAACTCATCAGTCCATTGCGCAGGTATATGATCCATTTTCATCCACTCCAGATAATAACACCAAATTCTTCCTGTTACTTGACATTAAAAGAAAAGATGCGCCATTTGTCTCTTGCTGCTAACAGAAACAACATCTATCTTCAAGAAGCAGCCCAAATCTGTAGAGTCTCTGTTTAATAGCTAAACGTCCATGACAGGCTAGCCACTATCACTTGTGTCTAGGTCTTACTACTGACTCATACATTAGTGACTTCCATGGAACTTCTGGTTTGGTGTCTCTTAGTTGATGATATATTAATTTAGTTTTAAATGTATCACCAACCATGAGTGTATCCCACATACTACTATTGCGTACCAGAGGTCGGCAATTCAATATTCCCTTCAACATCCATGAACCAGTTATTATGCGTATAGCTGCCTCCATGATTTCATGAGCCGATAGATAATACTCATGGACCCATTTTACCCAAAGGCTATCGGATTTGCGGCATAAGTTCCACAAAGCTTTAACAAATAAGCCTTAATCCAATCTAACAGTGAAAGAAACTGCAAACCTCCCATTTTCTTCGACAAGCAAACATTCTCCCATGCAACTGGTATTTTCGTGATATTTTCACACTACCAAGCCAGTGAAACGACCTATATATGGTTTCAACTCTTTTCAGAACCTTCTTCCGCATAGGGAAGCATTGTAACCAATAATTCACCACCGCAAAAATTACACTCTTAATTAGTTGAATCTTTCCCGCAAAGCTCAACAATTTCGCATTCCAGTGCTTGATTCTCATGAAAATTTTGTCAATGAGTGGTTGGCATTGATGTACCATGAGTTTGCGACTTTTAAGAGGAACTCCTAGGTAACGAAAAGGCAACTCTCCTTCATTAAAACCTGTCAAGGCCTGTATCTACACTTTAGCCGCATCTGGCACTTGCACATAATTACTTATTCCAATAAGGAATTCGCGAGTATTTTCTTGCACTTGGTTGGGTCAACCTGTAAGCCCATAGTCTGAGAGAACTTGGTAAATATTCCCATAAGAAACTCTACTGATTTGGCATCTCCCCTTGAGAACAATAGCAGATCACCTGCAAAGCTGAGGTTTATAATGTTCAACTTCTCGCATTTAGCATGGAAATTGAAATCCGGTATATCCTTCAAGCGTTTGAGATCGATAAATATAATCCATTACCAGGACAAAGAACAAGGGAGACAGAGGATCCCCCTGTCTTAATCCTCTTCTAGCTCGCAAGTAAGTTGTGGAGTTCCCATTCACCATGAATCTGTATGAAAAAGTTCTCATACAAATCATAATCCATTTAACGAACTTTTGTGGAAAGCTCATTTCTCTCAATATCATTTATAAGGCTGGCCATTCGACGGTATCACATGCCTTCTGTAAGTCCATATGTAGCATGCAGCTGGGAGTTTTGTGTTTTCTACTATATCCTCTAATCTATTCATAAGCAAGTAAGATGTGATCATGTATATGTTTCCCAGGCACAAATGCAGATTGGCTTTCGTGAACAAGAGTAGGCAGCACTATACTCAATCTTTGAGTAAGTATTTTGGAGATTTTCAGTAAAGCGTAGAGCAACAAGATATGGGCCTATATTATTTGATTGTCTTGGCCTCCGAGACTTTAGGGATTAAAGTAACCATGCTCGAATTCGCATCTTTATACAATCTGTCATATGTGATGAATTCTTGCACGACTTTCTGTATATCTGATCCAGTTACTTCCCATGTGGCTTTAAAGAACTTTGCATTGTACCCATCACTTCCAGGTGCGTTAAGGTCTCCAATACCTTGCAGAGCATTCCAAATTTTATAGTGAGTGACAGGTTTTATCCATAGCTCCCCTACAGCTTTAGAAAGCTGAGGGTCACTCCTCATGGTAACTATGTCAATTCCAACTAAGCTAGGAGTTGTAGTTCCCAGTAATGCAATATAAAATTCTAGGACTTCTTTCTTAATATAAGATTGAGAGAAAATAATAGAGCCATCCAGTTGAGTGAGGAAAGGAATTCCAGCTTGCTTGTTTTTTTTTGTCTTGACAGAAGCATGTAAGAAAGCGTTGTTGTCATCTCCAAGTCTAATCCAATCTATCTTTGCTTTCTGAGCTTATAATTGTTGTTCAATGTTATTCCAATAGAGGACTGTATCAGTGCATTGCTTCACCTTTTCAGTAATAGTTACATTTATCTTGTCATTCCTAAATTGACCCTGTGCTTCTTGCAATGCCTCCCTTGCATGTTATAATTGTTCCTCTCAATCTTATACGAGATTGAAGTCCTACATTATTGTATATATATATATATATATATATATATATATATATACACACACAAAACCTGTGGGGTGTAACCCGATGATTTCAACGGGTTTTATAACACATACCACATCCCCACCAACAATTTTAAAAACCGTACCCGTACCCAACCCGCAATTTTACAGTCAGGAAGACCTAGAACCCAAACGTAATCTGAAGTTTTGGAAAAAAATTAAAACACGAAAAACAGTTTGTGTGTGTGTATATATATGTGTGTATATATATGTGTATATATATATGTGTGTGTGTGTGTATATATATATATATATATATATGTGTGTGTGTGTGTGTGTGTGTGTGTGTGTGTGTGTATATATATATATATGTATATATATATATATATACATATATATATATATATATATGTATGTATATATATATATATATATGTATGTATGTATGTATGTATCTATATATATATGTGTATATATATATATATATATATTTATATATATAGAGTAATATGGAATAGGGAATTTTGTGCCGTCCGATGAACTCATTATCATTCTAGGTATTAATACTTTTTCCCGTATCCATTCCAGATTACATCTTTACCTACATAACATGCTTCCCAAGATTTGTTACTATAAGTCTTGTTCTATTGCAAAGTTCGAAAGCCTGACCAATATTACACAACAACATCATCATGCAACCAACCTTAAGAATAATCATGTGGTTAGGGAATCCAGAACAATTGATATTATTCAGAAACTCAACCGTGAACACTTCAGAGATACACCATCCACTCTACTCAAGCTATCAACGCTTAATTATTCAACGTACTCACCATGAATTTTGGAAATGACGTACTCATTAATCTCATTAACAATGTCATTTATAGTTGCAGGAATGGCTCGATACATGATGTAATTTGGATCCAGTGACGGTTGTCCAAGTGCTCTTACAATGATGGGTATGTAATGTCAACAGTGGTATTTATAGGAGCACCTACATTTCTGATGAGCAGATCATTAGGTAGTTTTATATCAACCTCACCATCATTATTTTCACCTGCAACACCATCACCAACTTGTAAAATCCACTATCCGAACTGCCAGGTCTCATTTATCTCGGCAGATGAATTTCCAGACTGCATGTGATGTAAAATTTAATGTTAATCAACTCTATAGGTAATAATTTAACAAAACAAAAGTATTGAAATAAAAAATTTACCTGCAACCTCAGGTTTTTAGTTAAATTGAGGACTTCACATGTTGTCAGGTTTTGGATGAGCATATGGCTGCATTAACTATATCGTATCTTGTCCCTCGAGGAATTACAAGAATAATATGACTGATGTCGCCACCAAAAACAACTAGAAGCCCCCCGAAAAGGGTCATGAGGGCTATGCATAGCATCTCTGAAGCTCCGATAAACTTCCTCGAAGCAAAATTTATTCGTCATAGGAGCCTCGTTCCATATAACAAGCTCAGTAAGCCTTAATAGCTCTGTAACAACAGAATTTGCACTGATCTTTGAGAATATTTAGTCCTCATTATGATGAAGTGGTATGTCGAATCCTGAATGAGCTGCAGTACCCCTTGGAAGCAATAGTGATGCAATACCACTCGATGCAACTGGGAGTACTATATCCCCTTTGGATCTCAATCCCGAGCATCAAGTTCTCCATATAAAATTCATCCCAATCATTCCATATCCACATAAGTACAAAACTCAACCTGTTCCCGAATTGACAGAAGAGATTATCTTCTCGTAGATTGTATGTTGCTCCCCAGTCTCGTAGATTATTCTTCCCAATCCTTCCATATATTATACCACTGATCGTTATTGATATCCTCATAGCAAGTTGCACCTCTTACACGATTCAACATGAGTCTCATGTAGTACTGGTTCTCATTTATAATGCTGACATTATGTATACGCCCAACACTTTGTGCTTTTGTCTTTCGGCAAGACCATATATTCTCTCTTTCATTCCAACAATAATATTGTGGCAATTTATTGATACAAAAGCTCGAGCTTCAGGATCGACTTTGTTCAGTTCGAACCACTATAAGAATTTTTACTGCTTGCATATGGCTTCTCAAGTAATCGGGCATGTATTCACCATCTTTAATGTTCACACTTTGTAACCCTCCAAATGGAATGATAACCTCTCAACTGCAGGAGTCCTATAATGTATGGAAAATTCGAATATTCTCCATATAGCTTCACATGCAGAAACATACCGGCCATCAACATGCCTCATGATTTCATCTGGATTGTTCTTGTCCACAAAACTAAGCCATATACGGTCACTCTCCTTCGATATGTACTTAAACAAATACTTCATAGGCTGCCCATGATTGCAAAATTCTATGTTTATGTATGTCGATACTTTAACATCAATTGATGATTATATGGGATTACATATCTAGACAAATTTGTAATAATGGAATAGCTTAATAACAGAAGACATGTTAATATTAATAATATGAAAATTTAAAAAGTGAAAAATTTCGATTTAGTTAGATTAAACTTATCGTCAAGCACTTGGCCATTTTTTTCGACAGTTTCATCTGTATCCCTTCTCTTGTTTATCTTGTACCCATTCTCATCTATGTACGTGTTCTCATTGTAACTCCTGGAAATTTTTTTGTACATTTACCCTTCTCCATGCATGGAGCTGTACGCTGCATTGGACCATGCATCATGTGGTTTGACACGACTTCATACAGTTCCAGATGTTTCTCTTTTCCGGCAAGCTCATCATATATATGTAATAGTCAATAATTTATTAATCGAAGAACATATGGAGATTCCTATTAAATTACCACAGTCCTCATGAGCTACTTGAATTATGAACATGTATGATTTTGACCACATTATTATATACTTAAGGAAATATATAAATGGACCGGGTTACCCTTAATAATTGTTCCAGACATCAAGATGATGTGAACATACCAAACCACCCTCCACAAACTTTTCTAGCCAATAAAAATCGAGTATTCTGCCATGTGGCATGACAAATAGACCAATAAGAAGCCTGTAAAACTAATTCGATTCATAGATATATAGATATATAAAAAAAAATCATTGTGGAATAATGGAGTAGTACATAGTGTTGTCATATTTTATTTTTAATAGTGAAAGATCTATATAAAGATTTAAATTATAATTGAAGCTCATATACATCAGCAACTTACTCACCTGTATTTTATTTACTACTAAGTAGCAAGGTACTCTAGGAACATTTCGTCAATGATCACAATAACTCTGCTAATTTACGTGATGGTGGAGAATGAACACGTGCTCAAGGTTATTCTTCCTTGTCCCAGCCGTGCAATGTAAACTTTTACTCTGCATGAACCCCCGCCATTTAAGAATGATAAATAAAGGGTATTCCTACCGTATCTAAGTCAAATATGTTCCGAATAATATTTTCGAACCACTCTAACCCCATCTGATGGAGCCTATTGAAAAAAACAGAAGAATCAAATTTATCTTGATCCATATCAAATAAAAAAATAACAACTCAAGAAGAATATGCATATATTTTCATTTAAGTACACCATTATAGTAGATAATATTGTGGTTAGCCGACTTTATGAAAACATGCGAGTCATAAAGTCGAAAAGTTTTAGATGAATTCGTCTTGGGACGGCGAATTTAAATATATTTCGAAATAATTTTCGGAGTTTTGTAGATAAATTTATATGAGATATAATAAAAACTATATATGCAGCTAACATACAAAAAAAAAAAAAACAGTGAAATATATTCATGCTGAAAATGCAACTAATTTTATAAAATGATATAATTTACGTTTAATAAGAAATAGAAATGGGATGACAAAATAAATTAATCGAGACAACCCCTAGGGTGGTATGTGCTCCCCTCACATAATGATCTTGGTATGGATAATACAAATCTACAAAACCAACATCATCATAAGAACACCCAACTGATAATCTATGTGCTAAAACGTTAGCCTCATGTTTAACCTGGCAAAACTTCATGGGACAAAATTCTCCATCACATGCATGGATTTATTTGAAAAGTGAAACAAAGGGGCAAAGCTGATTTTTTTTGATTTAATACAGTTAATAACTAAATAACAATCTCTTTCACTTACCACATGTTACGACTCAAAATTTTGAACAAATTTAGTACTTAATTTGGATGGCAAACCTTCCGCATTTTCAGCAACCACAAGACATAATATTTTGTCACCAAGCAATAACATTGCCCTCCTAATCCCTAGCAACAACACTAATACGTCCCCCCTATTCGGACTCTACTCAACCGTATCAAAATTTCACGTATGATGGTTTGAATTCTAGGACTTCTCTCTCAATATAAGATTGAGAGGAAATAATAGAGCCATCCAGTCGAGTGAGGTAAGGAATTCCAGGTTGCTTGTTTTTTGTCTTGACAGAATTATGGAAGAAAGCGTTGTTTCCATCTCCATGTCTAGTCTAATCTATCTTTGCTTTCTGAGCTTATAATTGTTCTGCAATGTTATTCCAATAGAGGACTGTATCAGTGCATTGCTTCACCTTTTCAATAATAGTTACATTCATCTTATCAGTCCGCAATTGACCATGTGCTTCTTGCAATGCCTCCCTTGCATGTTCTAATTGTTTCTTTGCTCCATAGAAGCTGCTTTGTAGTTTTTGGATAACAGGTTGGAGCCGTTGTACTTTCTTCCATAATGTAAACATGGCTCTACCTGGTAGAGGTTCACTCCAATTATCTCTTACAACTTACAGGAAGTTAGCTTTGTGAAATACAGAATTTATGAATTTAAATTGCCTCTTCCTTCTGACAGCTGGTTCATACACTCTGATTTGTAACAAAGCATGATCTGAAACACTGGCTTCCATGACTTCGACTTGCACATTAGGGCATGTTTGAAACCAATCAACATTACCCAATACCCTATCAATTTGGGAATATATAGGATCCACAGTGATAGTCACATGTAGAATTAGCTTCACTGAGACCAACTAAATCCATCTTCTCATCTAGATCAGAATATTCATTCAGATGCACCAAAGATCCTCCTATTCTATCTTGTGCTTTTAGCACATTATTGTAGTCCCCCACAAGGATCCATGGACAAAGTGTTGTGCGGCTGAGTTCGACAATACCTGCCCATAATCCTTTCCTACTGTCTAATTGGTTTAGCGCATAGATAGCAGTATGCCAGTGCAAAAAAAATTCCATCAACTGAATAGATTCCACAGTGTATGCACTGAACATAACATTTTACAACTTGTACCTAGATCCTTGTAGGATTTCAGAGAATCCAAATTCTACCATTAGGATGATAGTAGTAGTTATCCACATAACTTCAGCCATTTCCCAGCTTAGCACGTACATCCTTTTTTTTCTTTCTTTTTTTACTCTTGTTTCAAGTATGATGGCCAAATCAAATTACAAACCATAGAGACGGGACCTAATCTGTCTTAGCTTGGCCAATTTATTTAGTCCCCTTACGTCCCATGAAATAATCATGGAACCATCTCATGGGCCAGTGGAGGATCATTCGAAATCCTGAGAGCCCCAAATCCATTTTGACAATCAAACCGACCCATAGTTATTATAGGAGAGTCTGGACTCCACATCACCTCTTTACTTTTATTCTTCCTATGAGTACTAATTGTGGTCCAATCTTCAGATTGAGTCTGTCCATCTCTTAATAATGATGATCTTTGTGGAGCTGGTACATTGTGGTTTAGAGCCGTACCTGATGGTTGAGGCCCAAAATGGCCTGCCTCAACTACAGAACTAGTCCCCACACGTTATGCTTCAACATATCTTGAATCATTGCGAGCTTTCCATTGTTTAGGGACCTTTTTACCTGCACCAACTGTAACTTGTTTGCATGTACCAGCTACGGTTTGCTTGCAGATATGTCCAACCTCTTAACATTTCTCACTTAACAACTTCCAATCGTAGACAACTGATTGTTTCAATTTCTTCCCATCTATATCATTGATGGTGATACTGTCTCTTAGTTTCCGTGTTATATCAATCTCCACCAAAATGCGAGCATATGATACTCGGAGTTTACTTGTTGTGCATTCATCTGTGAATAAAGGTTTTCCTAAAGCACTGCCTGCTGAGGGATAAACCTCAAACACTAACTAACTAAACTACTACAAGCAACACGGTCTGTACCCCGCCCCCGACTTGAAGGTCCGATGGATTGCGCGTCCGAACCAGGTCACCTGAAACAACTAAGTGGGGGGGGGGGGTTAGAACTGGATGCCCGGATTGCCTGTGTCAATCCGGTAAGAGACTTTACTCAAGAGAGAGTTGGAAGCTCTCAATGTAATAATTATGAGGGAGGTTATTGTTTAAGTATTGCTTCTTACTTGTCACTTACCTTTAGGTCTTGAACCTTGAGCTGTATTTATAGTTATCTCATACTCATGAGGTAGCTCACGAGATGATGCCAAGTGTACGATCCAGATTTGGACACCAATGCTACCTTTGGCCCAAGGCCCATTAGTGGACAGTGATCCAATACCGATAAGTGGGCCTGGGAGGGTAGTTTGGACATTTTCCCTCTGTGAGTACCGTTCCGCCTGTTGGGTCCGTGTTAGCCCCTCGACGGACACTGCCCGCTTGGTTGATCTGCCCTTGGGTGACTCTGGATGTCCGAGCCAAGAGTCCCACGGAAGTATCTCAGTGGTTCTGTTATACACGTCTAGTCTTAGAGTAATGGTGGCGTCCGAGGTCCTCTCGTACAGTCCGTTAGGCATCTCTGTACTGACCTGGTCAGGTTTACAAGTCCTTTCCTTAGCTAGCTCGGACTAGCTGTGAGGAGGTAGTGACTTCGGCGTACTGGTCAATTCACTTTGGGCGGACCATGTGAGGTCGGACCAGTACTGAATTAGCTAGTTAAGCCGTGATGAGGTCGGACCAGTACTGAATTGGCTAGTTAAGCCGTGATTCGCTTTAGGACACGCTCTATGGCGCCCTTAATGGATTGGACATATTTCCGTATCAACATATGTCCCCCCAGTTACCAAGTATCTTAGTAGAAGATGGTTGGTAACTATGAGGGATTAGTCGTGTCTGTGGAACGTGTCCGAATCGTTAATTGAGAAAAAGGGATAAAATCCTTTTTGTCGTGATCCGTCGTCGTCCGTGTCCTCAAGGATTCAATATATCTCTTCCCCCCCCCCCTTTTCCGTCTACAGTCCGAGTTATCGCATAACTGGGACTGCAGAGGAAAAGGTATTTGTATCCGAGATATATGTGTCCGAATACGGTTAGGATCTGATGTAGCTGCGTGGAAGCTGTCCGTTGGGCCGATTGTTGAATTTGTCTTCTTCAAAAGCCCAAGAGGTCCAATAGGTCGTCCGTTCGGCCCACGGGAGAAAGATCCCGAGTAAAGAGACGCGACTGTTGGATCAGGGCGACATCAACGGTTGGGGCGCCCAATCCGATTGATGTGACGCGTCTGTCCAGCATTAAATGCGATGTTCTGGCAGTCATCCATTCGCGAAGCGGTACAACCCTTGGATTGGAGAGGATCAACGGTTGGGATTCAAATCCAAGCGACGTGACTCTTGGCTATCCCAAAATGCCCTTATAAATAGTCAGGCCATCAGTCATTTTCACACTTTTAGCAATCTCGAAACTCAGAGCAATCTTTAAGCAATTCAAACAACGCAAGGTCGATCCGAGCAACTGGGACTTGTAAGACTTTCGGGCCATCAAGCTGAGATCTGTAACCTCGGTGCACTACCCCAGATCGATTATCCGTGGACGTTCTCTGTTTGGATATTTAGCAAGTAAGTATCCTTCTTTGGCCTCATTTAAATTGCGTGTATTCGCTATACACCTATTGCATGTCTAGTGTAGCTTCCCTTGCTGCTTCCGTAATTGCGCCTGTCTTCAGTAATTGACTTTTGCGATACCTTTGGTTTAGACAATAATTGATGTGTTTCTACTGCATGCTCATAATATGCCAATTTTCTTCGTTGATGTCTCGTACTCTCATTTAATAAGTCCTGTCCGACACAACCTGTCTTGACCATGCATGTTTACTTGTAAATCAGTGTGGGTTGTGGTATTTGGCCATAAAGTTTCTTCTTTTGTCATCGTGCCATAAGGGGCAGATCATGGTGCCAATGGCACAGCTGCATGTGCCGGTGTCTTGGGGTCCCTGTCCTTCTGTGTGTAGAAAGTCTTAGGGTTTAGACTTTTTCGCGGACCTCTGGACTTAATAAGACATATAAATGAACTCTCGGACAATAACAATCATCGTTTCTGATCCGTTTCCTTCTGCCCTAGGATGTCCGGGAGCGATAGTCAAAACGTTCGCGCGGTGCGGGATTACCAGGATGGAGTAGGTTTGGGCGATGAGTCCGTGGATCTGAGCATGTCCGTAGGAGACTTTCTTGTGGACGTCCCTTCTTCCAGAGATTCCGACGCTAGTACGTAACCTCGAAATAGATAACCCCAGCATGTGCCGGTGATCGAAGGCGGTGTTGATGAGGCGAGAACGTCGGTCCAATCTTGGACTATAGGCGGTGTGGGAAGGCATATAGATCCGAATGTGCTTCAACTCGAACGGGCAGGCGACAGCGAACATGAGGCTGATGATGTGGAGATGTTCGAGGACGGAGTGGAGTACCGTGTTCAGGTAGAAGCAGGTCCGTCCAAGCCAAGTACGTCGGGAAGACCCGAAGGTGTCCTCGAGGACGAAGAAGATGGCGAGGAAGAGGAGGGTGAGGGCGAGGAGGAGGAAGAAGAAGGATCTCCTGTCACTCATCCCCCTAGACGATCCAGTCGGCGGATCGCATTACATCCCGCTGCGCCCGTTCAGTCCAATCTTCAAATAATCGAGGGTCGTCCTGCGTCCGCTGTTACCATAGTGGATCGATTTGGAGAATTAAACGCGGACGGACTGCTTCCTACGTGTCCGTCCAGGGTTAGAGCGGAGGACATCCCCGAGTGGAGGCGGAAGTGGGAGATACCTGATTCCGTCGAAATCATGATTCCTGAGCCTGGTCACGCCTTTTACAATCCGCCCGCCGGGTATATGTGCGTGCATGAGGTAGCCTTCTCCTGCGGATGGAAAATTCCCATTGCCACAGAGCTGAAAAACATCCTGAACTATATTGGTATAGGTCCGAGTCAGGTTATCCCCAAGTCCCTGGGTAACCTTATTTGCTTTGCAGTCTTTTGCAAGAAGAAAGGGCAGCCTGTAAACTTCGAGAATTTTAGGCAGCTATTCCATGTCTCGTTCAGTCCGGGGAATTTTAGGCAGCTGTTCAACCCAAATGGATAGTTTAAGCCCATTGTCGACATCGAAGTTCTGACATGTCGGACGCACATTGGTTCGCCACTTCTATAAATACTGCGGATCTCTCTTGGCCTCAGTCTTGCAAATCCAGCTTCCACTTTCCAAATCCACTCAATAGCAAAAAGACGGTTTCTTGAATAGTTTCCCCCTCTTGACTCCCGTCCACTCTCAAATCGGCACTTATCCTGAGTTTGAGAGTGGAGTGGGTCTAGAGGGGAAAATCGTTGAAGATCAGTCACCAAAAAGCATAGATCTCGGTTTGAATGTATATCTGCTCGTCTCCTCTATTTTCTTCCATCTCTACTTTAATGGCTCAAATCTCTCTTATGTTGGAAACAGTTTCCGAATTTCAAGAGAGTTTGAGTCTTTAAAGCCGGTGCGGCAGAAATCTCTTCCTGTCCGCACTTTGTTTTCCCCGGATACCGGACTTGCCTTCCATGTTTTGGTGGTATTCTGATGGATTCCAGCATGCTTAAGCATTTTCTTGTGTGCAGGTAGATTATGTTCCTGGTCTCCGCTTTGACACGGAGGAAGCTTTTTCGTACGGGGAAGGACCTTTGCTGGGGGATGACGTATCTCCAGAGGCATTTTCTGCCTTTTTCCCGTAGTGTTCGGATAACGATCCGATATTACAAATGGTACAGACAATATTAAGTGTAATTCATCTGGGTGCGAACGAAATCTCTTGCTTTCTTTGTAGCTAATCGAACATTAGAAATTGAAAGATAGAGGTTGTATTGATTTGTCGGAAATTCAATTACAACTTGGGGGCGCTATGGCCAATGACAAAAGGATCAAAAAGGAAACAGAACTGACGGAGTTCCGTGTAACAGATGGTTGATATTGAAACGATCCATCGACATGACGGAGCTCCGCGCAATTTTCTTCAAGCATAGAACTTCTGGAGGTTTCTAGCATTCCACGGACGCCTGAGGAGACGTCCGTTCTCATCTTCTAACACATAATTTCCATTTGCTTTGGCCCCAACAATCTTGTAGGGTCCTTCCCACTTGGGCTTGAGTTTTCCAACATTGCCCAAGATGTCGGCCCGTCGGAGCACTAGGTCCCCGACTTGCAAGTTTGCCGCATGAACGTTCCTGTTGTAGGCTCGGGCGGCGGTTGCCTGATACCTAAGGATGTTCGCCAGTGCATCAGACCTTTTCTGTTCAAACATGTCCAGCTCGAATATCCGAGCTTCTCGGTTCGCCTTGTCTTCAAACTCTTGGATTCTCAAAGTTTCAACAGCAACCTCGGATGGTATGACTGCCTCTGAACCATACAACAAAGAGAAAGGAGTTTCTTTGGTCGCAGTCCGTGCAGTGGTGCGATGTGCCCATAGCACGCCTTCCAGGTCGTCCTTGACTTTCTTGCGAGGTTCTCAATCGCTTCTCGAGGATTTTGACTATTGTTTTGTTTGTGGACTCGGCTGTCCATTGGCTTGCGGGTATCCAACTGATGTAAATCTTTGCTCGATTTTGAAGGACGCCAGCCTTTCCTTCATCCTATGTCCTGAGAACTGGGCACCATTGTCCGAGACGAGAATCTAAGCGTGCCAAAGCGGCAGATGATATTCTTCCATAAAGGTTCGACTCGACTCAGTAATGGTCGCAATACCGCTTCTACCCATTTGGTAAAGTACTCCACCACAATGAGAAACTTCTTACATTGGGTACCCTAGAAATGGTCCGACAATGTCGATACCTTAATCGATCGAGCGGACACGCTATGATTGACGGAATCATAGGGTTCGTCGGGCGATGCAGAATGTTTGCGTAGTATTGGCAATCCTGACATCTCCGGGCGTGGTCCGCGGAGTCTTTACCGATGGTGGGCCAGTAATAGCCTTGTCGTATGATTTTCTGAGTGAGGGTCCTCCCCCCGGAATGACTCCCACAACTTCCGTTGTGTATCTCTTCAAGCACGGTCCGTGCTTCTTGAGGGTTCAAGCATCTCAGGTGGGTCCCGGAAAAAGATCTTTTGTATAGATCATCGCCAAAGACATAAAATACTGTTGCTCGACCTTTGCACACTCCTTGATTCCTTCGGATTGGCTGGTAGAGATCCGTCCTTGAGGTAGTTAAGAATGTCGGTCTTCCAGTTCCTCCCCATGTCGAGTATCATGACTGCTGAACTGGAACTCATGACGGATGAGTCAGTGATGGTGAGTAGAATTACTCTCCTTGTGTCCAAAGCCGCTGTAGCAGATGCGTATTTTGCCAAGGCGTCGGCTCTTTCGTTCCAAACTCACAACTTTTCGGATGAATTCCTCAAGTGGTGGCCTCATTCTTGAGTAACTCGAGATACTTGATCATTGAAGGACCCTTCGTGGCAAAATTTCTGAAATCGGCTTGGACAATTGTGAGTCCGTATAAGCTTTGACCTTCGGGCTTGGAGAGACTTGGCGAGGCCGCAGTTAAGAGCGCTTCATACTCCGCCTCATTATTTGTAATTTTGAAATCCAAGGAAACCGCATAGTCAAGCTCCATACTGCTCCTAAGGTAGATTCCAATTCCTCCCACTCTTCCAGTGGAGGAACCATCAACTTCCAATGTCCAAATATCAGAAGGATGTTCCTTGATTTGGAGGTCTCCTGCGAGCTGCTGCAGTTCCGTTCTTGGTTTATTCCCGCCAGTGATTTTCGTTCCGATGCTGTCCGGACTGGGGTCTCTGGGATCATCAACGAGTAGAAACATTTGGTTAACCCGAGTTTCCTCCTCCGATGAAGGGAGGGGTCGATTGAGGAACTGGGCTTCCTCAAAGTTTTCTGGGTTAAACTTTGGAGAGGCTGGATTTCGGACTGCATGTTTGGTGATTAAGCACTCGAACACCGGCTTGTCAGGGACTTTCTCCGAATCTTTTTCTGGATAATCTGCCAAGAAGTCGGCGAGGACTTGAGCCTTTTTGGCTGACGGAGCCTGGTAGCAAATGTCGTATTCGCTGAGCTCGATCGCCCACTTAGAGAGTCGTCCAGATTGGTCGGGCTTTCCTAGGACCTGTTTCAAAGGTTCTGTAGTTAGTACCACTATTTTGTGAGATTTGAAGTAAGGTTTTAACCGTCTGGCAGTGTAAACCAAAGCGTATGCGAGTTTCTCGATCTTCACATATCTTGTCTCCGCCCCAGCAAGGGCTTTGCTAAGATAGTAGATCGGCAAATGCTCGTTAGCTTGAATCCGTATTAGGACGGAACTCATTGCCTCTTCCGGTGTTGCTAGGGAGAGGTAGAGTGGTTCTCCTCGACGGCTTGGAGAGCGGTGGAGGGAATGGAGGTATTCTTTCAATTTTTGAAAGCCTCTAACATTCCGCGGACCAAACAAAGATCTCTCCATTCAGGAGGGTTTTGAAGAACGGAAGATTTTTCTCGGCTGACCGGGAAATAAAACGGCTTAAGGACATGAGACTTCCTATGAGCCGCTGTACCTCATTGAGGGTTTTCGGATGTGGTAGATCTAGGATCGCCTTGATTTTCTCAGGATTGGCGCTGATTCCCCTTTCCGTGACCATGTACCGAGAAATTTTCCTCCCTTTACTCCGAAAGTGCATTTTTCCGGATTTAGTTTCATCCCATACTTCCGCAGGATGGAAAAGCAATTGTTGAGATGCTCGATATGCTCTTCCTCAGTCTTACTTTTAACGCGCATGTCGTCCACGTAAACTTTCATCGTCTTTCCGATCTCATCCTTGAACATTTGATTTACCAATCGCTGGTAGGTGGCTCCCGCGTTCTTCAGTCCGAATGGCATCACCTTGAAGCAGTAAACTCCTCCTGCCGCGAAGAAGGCCATTTTCTTAACGTCCTCCCTAGCCATCCGAATTTGATAGAAGCCTTGGTATGCGTCCATGAAGCTCAGCAGCGCGCATCCGGAGGTAGAGTCAACCAGTTGATCTATCCGTGGCAATGGATACGGATCCTTGGGGCAAAATTTATTCAACCTTGTGAAGTCG